>JAUMJL010001497.1:0-122813 GCA_033558185.1 Dromococcyx pavoninus | reverse complement strand
AGGCTGACACCCCCCCCGTGCCCGGCCTATCCGCTGTTCCCTCTGCGCATGCGCGGAGCGGGCCGTTCGAAGGCACGAGCCGATCCGGGCTGGCGGGGAAGGGTCTCGCGGCGCCCTGGCGCCGCGCACGTGCTGTGGGCGAGGTCAGCCCTGAGGCGGGGCCCGCGGCGAACGGGTCTGGGGCTGCCCGGGCACCCCGGGAGGGCGGCTGGACCGGCGCGGGGACTCGGGGTGGAAGGAAAAAGGCTCGAGGGTGTGGGAGGTGTCGGTCAGCACCGCGAACATGGAGGCCCCGCAGGCCTTGTCAGCGCGGTGGAGCCCGAGGGGCCTCCCCAAAGCAGGTGGCAGGCGCGGGGGAGTCGATACCACACGCGTGGGTTGGGCATGAGCCTTTCCTTCAAGTAATTTAAAGGTTTATTTACTTCGGCGGTGAGGAACATCTCGGCTTTGCTGTGACACACCCTGGGCTGTCAGGTACAGGCGAGCAGCAAGGCTGAAATTAAGAATAGTGATCAAAAATGTGGCCAGCAGGCGATTCTCCTCCTGTACTCTGCTCTTGTGAGGCTCCACCTGTGTCCAGTTCTGGAATCCCCATAATAAGAAGGATAAAAAAGTATTGGAGTGGGTCCAGAGGAGGCTTTGAAGATGATGCAAGGGTTGGAACCCCTCTGCTGTGAGCACAGGCTGAGAGAGTTGGGGTTATCCAGCCTAGAAGAGTCTCCAAGGAGACCTTAGAGCAGCCTCCTAGTACTGAGAGGGGCTACAGGAAAGGTGGGGAGGGACTTCGTACAAGGGCCTGTAGTGATAGGAGGGGGAATGGCTTTAAAATGTAAGAGGGAAGATTTAGGTTAGACATTAGGAAGAAATTCTTCACTGTGAGGGTGGGGAGGCCCTGGCACAGGTTTCCTAAGGAAGTCGTGGATGCTCCTTCCCTGGAGGTGTTCAAGGCCAGGTTGGATGGGGCTTTGAGCTTCCTGATCCAGTGGGAGGTGTCCCTTGCCCTGGCAGGAGGGTTGGAACTGGATGGTTTTTAAGGTCCCTTCCAACCCAAAACATTCTGTGATTCTATGAAAAATAGCACATACTTGCCTGCAAAATTGCAGCAGGATTGAGTTACAGACACTGGCAGTTGTCCAAGGAATGTTGCTGCAGGAGTGCTCAGGCATAGTTGGGATGATAGCAGTAAATAGCAGCCCAGAATAATGAAGTGAGTTTAAAAAAAATTGACCTTGTTTCTGTGAAAGGACAATAGAAAAGTGAGAAAACAGCTACTGCAGAATGCTGAGCAGGGAAAAAAATGTCAAAACATACCAGTACTGAATCAAAAACTTTGCTGGCTGTGGTGGAAACAAGGGGAATGCTCTAGGGAATCCTTTTGTCACCTCAGCACATTTTGGCATCAGGCCCACTGCAGTACAGGACTGGAAATCAGCTAGATTTTTGAATGGGCTTCACATTGCTTAAGGCATACGGTACTTTCTTATTATGTATATTATGTCTACAGCCTAATTGTATAACTCTGTTGGAGTTACTTGTTTCTATCCTGCTTTACTGAGCAAAAGTAAGAAAATGGAGACTTTGCTTTTGGGAGGTTCATTTTGGCCCCTTTCAAATGTATAGCACAGTAAAAAGGCTGTTTTTCTGTAAACTGCCATCTGCATTTTTCTGGCGTTTGAAAGAAAGTGCTGACAGCCTGGTTTTCCCCAGAAACAGCCAGTGGTTGTAGCATAGCCTTTTCCTTCTCACTAGAGATTCTTAAAAATTGCATAACAGATCAGAAATCTACTTGTCACAACATTTCTTCCCTTTATTTGCCATAGTTACTAAAGGCATACTTCTTTTTTTTCAGGCTTAAATACAAAGTGAATAAGCATGTCAATAGTCACAGTCCAGCTCGGTCAGTGTGGTAACCAGATTGGTCATGAGGTGTTTAACACTATCTGTGGTGAGGTCCATGGCACACATGGGTTGTGTTCCAAGAAGGAGAACAAATCCTACCACGATGCTTGCAAAGAACGTTTTTTCAGTGAGGAGGAATCTGAAGGTACAGCATTTAAGTGTTTGTTTCCCACAGAGGGTCTGGTTTCCAGCCTAGTATGGACAAAAGGACAGAAATAATAGAAGTCTTTTACCTCCAGCTGAAGAATGAGTTTTACCTTCAGCCTTGAAGAATTGTCACAATCCTCTGCCTTCATGACATTGTTAACAAACATGGAAGCAAAATCAGTGCAGTAGAGAGTCTGAGGTCACTGAGCAAGTCTGTCAGTAACACAGCAGGAAACTGAGCTTATGGACTTAAATAGTCTTTCCTTCCAAGCATCTGCAGTTTCTACTGTAGATAGACTATACTATGGAGGAGGGCCCAGAGTATCTGAATTTGGTGTTATCAAACACATTAAGTGATTTCTTTCCTGAAAGATCTATGGTCTCCAGAATTCAGATTTGGTTTTGGAACAATAGATTGTTCTCCAGAAATGCAGAGCTTTGCATCTCCTCCTTTCTGTACTGTCTGTGCTGTCCCATCCAGGTTTATAGTTCAGCTGATGAGGGTGGGAGGAATACAATCCAGGCTGTGGTGCAAGCCCACCCGTAATACATGAACAAGTTCTAATATTGGCACGTCATTCTTAGGTTTGTTTTTCTTCCTACCCAGTACCTGTTGCCCGAGCTGTGCTTGTCGACATGGAACCTAAAGTAATCAGCCAAACCTTATCCACAGCTGCCAGGTCTGGCTCCTGGAAATACGATGATGGGTCACACTTCTGTCAGAAGCAAGGGTCTGGGAACAACTGGGCAAATGGGTATGAACAATCCTTTCGAGCTCCACTAAGGGAACTGTAGAGGCTGATGAGCTGTCTAGACTCTGAGTGGTACTATTGCAGCTATGTGAGGTATAGAGTAGGTAACATTAACTTGATTTGTTTCTAACTTTAAGTTAGAGTGGCAAAATTTCTAAATTGCTTTTTACGAAGTGCAAATTGTTATTTGCAGAGTAAATGTAACATTTTAGAACAGAGTGAATGTATTTGAAAAATAAGAAACAATAAGCACATTTTATAAACACCGGTTTTGCAAAGTGTCACAGCTGAGGATTGTTTACTGCAGATAGAATGGGTGACTTAATGCCAGATTATATAAATAATATTAAGAAAAGTATCCTTTATGAACTAGCTTCACCTTATTTGTTTTATTTTGATATAACCTGCCATGTCTTGCTGTTTTGTTTTATTCTACAGTTATTCTGTTCACGGGCCTAGACACAAAGAAGTAATAATGAATCTGGTACAAAAAGAGGCAGAGAAATGTGATCGACTTGGTGGATTTTTCACAATAATGAGCATGGCTGGTGGTACAGGATCTGGCTTGGGAGCATTTGTGACCCAGTGTTTAAGAGATGCTTTTCCAACCTCATTTATACTAAACCACGTTATCTGGCCCTACAGCACTGGTGAGGTGAATAACGTATTTGCCAGAGATATTCTACAAGTTTATATTCACTATTTACTTTTAAACATAAAATATCTGGAACTGAAATAAACGAATAGAGATACATTTTACTTCTTAAAAGTTCAATGGGATAGAAAGTAACAGAACCTAATGAACTGTTTGCCTAATATTGGGTACATGTTATTTCACCAAAAAATTATATATTCTTGATTACATAAGTGCTAAAATGTAATGCAGTTTCATGAGATGCTCTGTCAGCTAACTAGAATTCTCCTGGTATGACAGTATCTCGTGTTCCCAGGCAGATTTTACCCTAGTATGTTTGTATGAACTGAGAAGGATGATTTTCATGGGTCTCTTTTCATGAAAAAGCTCTGCTCCTGACCTCATTCTGGACTTTGGCAAAGAAAATCAATCACTTTCTAAATCATAACTGAGGAAATTACCATAGCAAGGGGATTAGAAACTATAATGAGATAAAGTTGTTTGATTCTCATTTGTGTGTATTGTTTGTTTGTTTCCAGGTCATTGTTCAAAACTACAACTCTGTTTTGACTCTGTCACATCTGTACCAGTCATCAGATGCCCTTCTTGTTCATGAGAATGATGTCATCCACAAGATCTGTGCTCAGCGTATGAATATTAAACAGATCTCCTTCAGGGATGTAAATCAAGTCATTGCACATCAGCTGGGGAGTGTTTTCCAGCCCACTTACACAGCAGAAGATGGCTCACACTACAGCAGAAACCCATTAGGTATCTAGCTATAATATAGCTGCCTTGCACACCTTTGCACACCTTTCTGCAATCATTTCATTCTGTGAATTTAAGTTCTTCAGTCTCCTTACTCAGTCAAGTATTCACATACATCCCAAATTTTAGGATAGGAAAAGTGAAGCAAAAGACTACAATCCCAAATTTATAGCAGAGTCAAAAATAGATCCTCCCAGCTTCTGGTTTCGTTCTTTACCAAAGAACTCTGTTTCTCCTTTTTCAAGTGATTGCAGACACCCTTGTACTGATTTACATTTCAGGGAGCATTTGAACAGGACAGTAATTTTGGGTTGAGTTTTACATTTCACTTTAGAAGTTTGTATAAACTGAAACAAACCAAAAATTTTGTATTTTGCTCAGACAGAAGACAGGCAGCAGCCAACTCAGAGCAACAGGCTGATATATCTTTAAGGGACTAGAGAAAGTTACCCATATTGCCAAGATTTTTGCTTGTAAAATTAAACTTTCACATCTATCTGTCAATGCAGTGTGTAGGGTCTTTGAGATGCTGAGGCAGAGTATAAAGCAAGACAAGTGCTTGTATAGAACTCAGTAGTACATAGCAAATTTGCATTATTTTGTCTGATGTGTGCCCATATATTTGTCAAATTAAAACTTTAGGTAAGAAACATAGCAGGATATATAAAATTGCTAGATCTTTGTAAAATTCCTCACCCTCTTCTCCCCTTTTAGCTAACCTATGCAATATTTTTGTCAAACGTGAGCAGCTGTTAATTTCTTTTTTCAGGAGACTTAATGGAGACGTTGGTTCCACATCCCGAATTCAAGATGTTGGGTCTTCGTAACGTACCACAGATGCCTGAAAACTCCCTCGCTTACAGCACATTCAGTTGGCCTGGATTCATCAAACATTTAAGGCAGATGCTCATCGCTAATGCTAAAATGGAGGAAGGTAAAAAACATTCACTCATCTTCAGTATCCACCACTCTTTAAGCATATATTTTTATAGATGAAATAAAGCTTTTTGTTTTTTTGTTTTGTGGAGCTCACTGAATATCTTTTGTCAGTTCAGAAATGAGCTGCTGCCCTCAGACAGCCGGAATTTGCTTCTACATAGCCAGCTGCTCCTGAACTATTCACTCAGCTGCCACAGCAGCTCCCAGCTTGCTTCTGGTTTTGCTCCCAGACATCTCTGTTAATTATAATTCTTGAAAATAGGCAAAACAAACCCAACAATTGTTGGCTGTGCACTTAATTTACATGATTCATTTGGAACATTCCTTGGATTGTTCTGCTATGATCTTTCTTTTTACACCTTCTACTAATAAAGATCATGCTTAGTGCTCCCATAGCATTTATGTGGGGAATTCAGTATAGCTTCCAGTTATGCAAAGAATGGGCTGGCAGATAGCTAAGGATAGAAAAAAAGTATTTTGTCTGGTAAGACTATTGACTACCAGGCAAACACTGCTGGATTAGCACTGTTTTTCCTCTAAGAACTGAGTAATAGCTGCTTAACTAACATGCAGAAACTCCAAACCCTGTTTTCATCTAAGCTTGGGGCACAGTATTGGTTATCATCTGACTTCTCAGCTATATCTGACTCTGAAGCCATATTTCAGGAAGCACTGACTTTCTTAAATATCTTCTTTGCCAAAATCTCATAGGTATTGATTGGCAGGTACGACCACCACGTCTAGGCTCCTCCATCCCCTGCAGTCATTCCACAAACAAACCACTGCATTTCAATACTTCCATTGCCAACCTGGTTATCCTGCGAGGAAAAGATGTGCACAGCGTAGACTTAGGTAAGAAGGAAAAACACAGTACCTCAGTAATTCTCATTCCACATCTCACTATTTTCTTTGCAACCATGAAAGTGAAAAAAAAAAATGAAGGCCACTGTTTGACTATGAAGGTCAGTATTCCTTCTGTAAACATTTTAACGTTCAAGGCCATGTTGTCTAATTGCTTGTGTTTACAACCAAGACTTCTGTTTCCTGAAGCACTTCAGGGAAGGAGGAAGAGACTGAAGTCTGTATATATTATAGGATTCTTGGGTATATTGTCTGAAAATGTATTTAGCCACTTCAGGAGTGATGAGCATAACTTGCAGGTGAAGTGCTGATACGAGAATATGCTTTTAGGTATTCTAATGAATTTGCTTAAGAGAGTTCTGTTTTCAACAGGCTGGCTCCTCTGCAGATTTTCTTCAAGGCCTGAACTCATCTGCTGAGCATTGCTTAGAGATCAAGATGTATGAGCTTATACCTTTACATTTGTCAAAACAGCTGTCTTATTTCTGCTACAGGAAGTTTCCGAGATCCCTCATTATATACATGCTGGCTAAACCCTCAGGATTCTTTTAATGTGTGGAAAACACCAAGAGCGTTTAACAAGTATGAGAAGTCTACTTCTTTGGTCAGCAATAGTCAATTCCTGCTAAAACCTCTTGACAATGTTGTAGGAAAAGCCTGGAATATGTTTGCTTCCAAGTAAGTGGAAATAATTACTGATACTTCATTAATAACTGCCAATATCTTCAGTGGTAACAAAATCATGGTAAATACAGCTTGCTCTTTCAGCAAACAAAGCGATGGTGAATAAGTGTGAAGACTGTTCCCACACTTCAGTGGAAACATTTTTAAGCTTAAAACGTGTTGCCAGGGTGAGGAACACAGAACAGCACTTATGTTCTGTGGTGAGACCACGTATTCTGGTACTGTCAGTTTGACTGTTTTCTCAGTACTAAAACTCCCCAAATTTAGTGCATTCCAACGTGACCATTCTAAAAATAAGACATAAGAGACCCTTTTACTGATCATATAGTTTCTAGATTGTGTACAGACAGACACGCTGCACGGTCCAGCAAAAAAGTTCCTGGCTCAGTTCAGAAGCATTTAAGGGATTTGTGTGTTTACTGAAGCTCCCATGCTATTAGTTTGATTTGTCATTGGAACTAAGAAATCTAGAAAAAACCTGCCCCTATGATCATCATGAAGCCAAGGTTACTGCACGTCAGAGCAGACACCTGCTAAACATGAGTTCCTAGCATAGCAATTCTGCAATTATAAAAGCCAAGAGGATAACTGCTGCCAATAGCTGTGCTCCCAGTTTTACTGCCTGTTACAAACCCACCAGCAATGAGCAGCAAGCTATCCTGCTCACTCTCACATCTATCAATTACTTTTCTCATTTAATAATCAATTCTCCTTCCACTTCTCAGTTAGCCCAATTTTGTTAGTTGCAATTTTGTTTCCTTAAGCAATACACAAAGTTATAAAACCTATTAGAAACAAGCCATGACTTATCGATAAGTATCAATTGACTTCAAGAGAGCACAGTAGAAACAAACCAGCGTGGTTACTGGGTGGAAACCAATCTTCAGTTCAAGTTTTTACAATAAGTATGCAATCTGATTTTATGTCTCAGATTCCTACTGATTTCTAATGTCTTACCCATTTTCCTACTGTGACTTCAACACACAGAGCTTATGTTCACCAGTACACTAAATTTGGAATCGAAGAAGAGGATTTCCTGGACAGCTTCACAACTCTGGAACAAGTTATCTCCAGTTACACCAACCTTTGATTATTTTTTTTTAATGGTCTGAAATGGAGCTTTCCTGAAAGAACCTTCCATCAGCTTCCTGAAGTGTATAAATTACTGGACTGTAGCTATTTTTTTCAGTCTTGTAAGCACTGTGTTAGAATAGAAAGAACTGAATATACTACTATGGGGATTATTAATAATATATCTAATAAATAGCAAATGTATTGAAAAATAGCTATGTACAGTAGCTAAGTCTCTAAATGTAATTTTTGGCACTGGGATATTTTTCATAAAGAATGTCTATAAAGGATTTTTCTCCAGGCTAAACTCTCAACATCTAAACTATTATGAATTAATGCGTGGTAAAAATTAAATGTGCACTTGACTACTGTAGCAAGGCATTCCTGATCATTCAATTTCAATTTTTCATGAGAACACTTCACCTTAAGAATGCTTCAGTATTGATAAAAATCAATCAGAATTATTAATCCAAACTCCATTAGGGTATCATAAAAGATACAATAGTGTGCTAGTGGAACTTTTGAACTATCTTTTAAAAAATGGTATGAAAGGTTCTTCATTTTTCTGTCATCCTCAAGTTATATTAGAGATTAAAATGAATTATGTGCTTTTTCTGGCCATTTCATTGTGCTCTGTTTTCAAGTGATGCCACCTGCAGCTTGGGAAAAAACTCATCCCTATAGCACATCCGAGGTCTTGGGTATTTGTTATGGGTGAACCATAGGGTAAAATAAAACTACAGCTCTTGCTCTTCTTCCTGTAAGTGAGAAGCAGGTATTTTTTAAAATATTTTTTTAATTTATTTAAACATATTTGGGAGGAGAACTGCTGGTGGATTTTACATGTAAGAGCCTGTAAATACAATATAATAGATATAATGGTATAATTTTGAAAATCCATTTAAGAAATGGGCTATTTTTCCACAAATTTTACCACAACCACAAGGTGGTGCCCCCGTGAAGCTGCAGCCTGCAAACACTCTGCTGCAGCAGCCTCGAAGGAGGAAGAGATTGCAACAGCCTGGGGGGGGTACAGACTGGATGCTTATAAAATAAATCAGTACAGGGGACTTAAGGATTATGTTGTAACACCGAGCCTTCTTCGGCCTGTTAACTTTTCACTTAACTGTAGGGAGAGCTTTTGGAATTCTTGCCATTCCTCCCCATGTCACACTGTTCTCCTGCAGAAACAATCCCACTCTATTAAACAGGCACACCAAAATAAATTAAATTAAAAAAAAAAATCAGTCTCAAATACCTTTCCCCTGACAAGTGGACAAATACCATAGTTTCCTTTTTAGGTTTTAGTGCTGGTTCGTGCCAGTCCTCTGAGCTTTTAAGTAAAAGATGAGCAGGCACATAGTATCATGCTATGTATGTTAAAGGTGTCTGCAATATGGCTAACGATGCACACATGGAAATCTTGCCCTGCTAGAGATTTAGCTTTTTAAATCTTTAATGAATTAATGCAGTGGTAGATGCAGAAGTGACCTTGTAATTCTGCTAGGCTTCAAATAAAGCACAGCTGACACTGTGTATTACTCTTCCCTTTATTTCCTTGCCTGGTTTCATTTACCTCTTCACTTTTGTTCAGGCCAGGTACCGAGGCACTAAAATCCCTCCGGAGCACCTGCTCTCAAACTGGCTCTGACACACGAACCTGGAATGACAAACTTCTGGACAAGATTTGAGTAACTATACGATTGAATCTGAAGAAAATAAGTAAGTGCTGAGGCTCCATTCTCAATTGCTCAAATGCACCCATGGTAACAGCTGATCACCCACAGGGTGGTGTCAATGCAAGCCTCAATGGATTCTGATAAATTTCATGGTAGCTTATAGATAAACTGTGTTAATCCCATGTGCCTCCCAGAAGGAAAGAAAAAAAAAAAGGATTCAACTGCCTGTTAGCAGTAGGGCAACCAACAGCACACAGTAGAATCGAGTCCAGTCCTAGTTCAGGCAGAAAAAGCACTTGTACAAATGAAGAGCTATATTGGTGCTTCAGTTCAATAGTGAAATCATTAAATACACAGGGGAACGAGACTCATTCGTGGGTGGGAAACACAAGAGGAAAGGCAAGGAGGACAAAGCAGACAGGGTAAATATACCCAATAGTTTCTCCTGTAAAAAGACACTTGACATTTCTGACTAAACATTTTGACAATATTCTTGCAGACCACAGTACATGATCAACAACTCGGCCTGGTTTGCTTTCTGTTCTCACTCAGCTGCTCTAACTCCTGTTTTAGGAACTCCCTCTCAAAAAGAGAAGCACAATAATCTTAGTTCAACTATCCATCCATACTTCAAGCCCTATAGTGCTCAGTAAAATTTGAGTTGTTTGGAAGTACAGAACTACATATAACTTTTGTAATAGACTATTATTTGTGATATTTAATATTTTTTTCACTAATCACTTCCTGGCAGCTCAGAGCTGAGAAACTGTTCTGATCAAAAAGGCTTTTCTGGTGCTGTGATTTTGTCTCTTTCAACCATTTTCTTCAACAAGGGTGTTTTCACAGAAGAAACTGGAGGAAAGATTGCACAAGAAGTTAAGATAAACAGCACAGGCAATTCAAGTTCGAAAGGAACAAAGGGTCAGGAAAGGAGACAGCATGGTGAGGTTCTCCCTCCTCCCTCCCTCTAAAGGCACAGGATGTTTAGCAACATAGAAGTAATTTCCCCTAGTGTTTCCAACAGCTCTCAGACTGAGAACTTCTTTCAGTATCAAAACTGAGAATAGGTAACTCCATGTCTGAAAAAATGGCCAAGTCCCAGGAATGAATACTCTTCCTCATTGCTCCACAGGACACGTAAAAGAGATTTTTAGAAAGCCAAGAAAAGGTAGGTCCTTTCCAAAACAAGGAAGAGAGCAATGGGTTATTGTACTGCTACATCAATCAGTAACTTTATTGCAGAAATAATCCTATGTTATCTCTATGCATTTATAATTCTGATCATAAAGCAAATACAGCGCTTATTGCACCTACGAATTACATAGATCCATTTCTTCATTCTTTGTAAGTACATTTGTTATTTGTGGCTTATGTCACTTTTAGTCAATGGAGCAGGATATTTGGGGTTTCTTGTTTGTTTAACTTTGATGGCAGAATTTGGGCCACATCAGGAAACACAGCGTGCAGCAACGATGTATATCCCCAAAGGAAAAATAAGTATTTCCTTATTAAATCTCTAGTTATAACATATGAAAACATAGAGGAAAGATTCTGCAACTGAAAGACAGGGCTAGGCCAACAGGCTCACTACTGCTTAACAAGGATATTTCTGTAAGAACTTGTTCTCAGTTAGGATTCAGGAAAAATACTCCTTCCACAAAGTTTTTCAAAGCAGCAACACAAGATCACACTCATCAGCCAAATTTTGACGACACAGGTTCCTCAAAACTACAAAAAAAAAGGAGGTGAAAGCAACAGTGTAACTATTAGATTAGCTGTTAAAAACCCTTTCATTGCTCTGGAGAAGAGATTGACAGGAACTGCTTTAGGCATCTCTAGGCTTCTTCCTGTTAGTGCTGTTGCTGCTGACCTCAGTTCTGAAACTCTCACACCCTTTCCCAAACTAAGCCTTCATATTTTGATCTATGGCTGGATTCCTCTGGTTTTTTTCCCCAGGATGTGGAGAGGAGAGGGTCAAAGTGACAGGAAGTGAAGAGCTATTATCAAATTTTCATCATCTACAATCGTATTAGAAGGCAGAATAGTCATTTTCTATTTTATTGAGAAAATTAATAATCTAAATATCCTGAGCATGGACTAGGGCCTTTATTTCATTAGAAATTAAAACTAATGAGGTAGATCAAAGGTCAGCACAAGCCAATTGCTCGCTAAGGCAGGGACAACAGAATCAATGGCCTTGACACAGCCTGTTTTAAGTCAAACTACCCACAGGATGTCCATAAACCAAGGAACAATGCATCAAATCTCAGTATTGTTTTTTGTAATGGACAGGTGCAGCTCACTTGGAAGTTGGTTCAAGGACTCTTAACTGTAGCAGATCTATTTAATGACTAGGATAACTTTTATTTGGCCACAAAAAAACACCCCAGAAACCTGTTACAAACACTTTGAATGCAATACCTGTTTGGCAAGTGACAAGGCACTAATGTAGTTACAGACAGAAATGAGGGTTTCCTGCACAGATTTACCAAACTGAAACAGCTCAAGGGCAAAAATCTGTGGTTTCCACAACAACTAGGATTTTACCAATAGGAAGGAAAGAAGTTGTGTTTGAATTACCAGCTACTGGGCATTATGAAGGTAAAAAAGGATATTGAATGAGTAATTAATTTCCTTCTGCATTTAATAAATTTACTATAGATAAATATTATGAGAGGTGAGACCAAACATCCGAAAGGAAATTGTCTCAGATGTCAAAGTGTGCTTTAAAGAAGTCTGTGTTTTGCTGGACACCAATTTAAACTACACAAGAGTTATCAGGATCCTGATTCATGGATCTGATAAAGGACAAAAAACTTCCAAAAGGAACTGAGCTGCTGCCTTTCCTGAACTGCTTTCAAGGGCAGCCCAGACACAGCTTCACCGAGGCAGCAAATCAATCCCATTGTAGGCTTTCTCCTCCAACCTCCTGCTCTGGCTTCCTACCCCACCTCTGCCCACGCTCCAGAAGCACAGCCTGGACGCTCAGACAGCTTTTAACTCGTGTGGATGTGGAGCTGATAATCCTAAATTTTAACTATAGAGCCTTTCCGGCCCTTTCAGTCAAACTCAAAGTTCACAATGGTGCCTTCTGATTTCACATTGTATGAATCCTCTCCCTCTAGACAGCCACTTCCCCTCTATCCGGGTGGGGTAATGAGTCACTTACCTCAGTGAATCGGCAGGACCTGCTTAACCCTTTCCCAGAAGCACAAACAGCTGCTGTGGTGTTTCAAACAAATGTCTTTGCCAGCCACAGGGAGCATGCTGGAGAAGGTGGAGATTGCCTGAGATGAGAGACTAGAGAGGCTGCTTCTGCTCATTAGGAAATAGGAAATTTAAAGGCAATTTTAGAGGTATAAATATGCTCCACAACAAGGACCATGGAAGAAGTCTACACCTTAACCCCATGGTTCGTACGAGCCAGAGAGACTTTAAACAGTGACTTCTAAGAGACTGGTGGTGTAAAACAAAGGCACAGGCCTCTGTACACAGCTGTGTCAATCAGGTTGCAGAAACCTTCTCTGCTAGTCTTAAAAGCAGAATTTTTAAAATATGGAACGTTACACTGTAAGACAGAAAACGAAGTAAAATGAGGAGACTCTCTAGGGCAAGATTGCTATTTTAAAAATAAGAGCAATAAGTACAGAAACTGACTAAAATAAGCCACTGGTAAATACAAGAAAAGACAGAATAAACACGGCTTGAGCGTCAGTGAACTGAGCTTTTGTTTCACTAGTTATATGTGATCAGAAATAAATACCATCTTATATGGTATATTTGCATTTAAATGGGTGTGTTCTGCAAAAATGATTATTGTACATATTTGGTTACATGTACAGTGTAATGTTTATTTAAAGGCTCACAAAAATACACTTCAGTTGCCTGAGAATGGTGTAATTGTGGTCAGATGGCATGATTCAATTTGAACTTTTGCCCAACAGTCTCCAATATGTAATAGATCATTTACAGGAGCATGTAAGCAGAACACAGCCGAAGGAGCCAAATGGAAAGCAGCCTTATCCCACACGCTGAAGGTGTAATAAAATACTGACTCTGTACTTGGCTGGCAAGGGCAGCTGTAGCTGTATAATATCCTCACTAAGTACGGTGAGAGCTGGGCAGTAGTTCAGAGCTACTGCTCTCCAGATGGCTCAGAAGAATACTGGGTTCAGGAATATGTATTTCCCTGTAAGACTGCTTGCTGCTGGCTGTTGTGCACTTCTGCCACTTGCAAAGAAAACACTGGGAAACTTCCTCCCCACCCCACTTTGGGCAACTTCAGCCTCAGTTACTACCTGATTCCGAGTCATCCAGTCAGCAACTGTATTTACCTAGGTTTTTTTGACATTGTAAATGAGCAATTTCTCCTTCCTAAGCTGAATTTCGGTGAAGAAACCTAATGCAACTGATAAAACAGTTAAAAACATAAATTGGGCAACCGACTAACATAAGTCCCATTAAATACACTTCTCCCAAGAAGAAAGCTTCTGTTCTCCCCCTACCAGACATTAACTCAGGTCTTCACATTATTTTCTTCTATAGAGGTTTAGTCAGGCTTCTCCACAAACCAGTATTTTCACAGTGTTTGTCTATAAAAAATAGATACAAACCTCCTGTGTGCTGGGAAAGGGGGGCTTACTCTGCAGTGATGTTGTAAAGGAAACATGACTTGCTTTAATTTTGTTCAAATTGAACAAAACTCCAGTCAACAGCCCTGAACTTGTCCAAAAATCTCCAAGCACCAAGGACAGACAGGGCTGCAAGAGTGACTGAGATGAGAGTTTTAAAGCCAGGACTCTCTGGATCAACACTTGAACACTTCCCTTATGCACTTCAGTGCGATGCCCCTCCCTCTGTCACAGCTCAGTTCTGTCACCAAAGGATGGCACAGGAGAATTCCACCTTCACCTAAACCCACCAGGCTCCTCCTGGGCAGCCGTAACAATTTTAGTTCATACACAGATCCTCCAGTGTGCTTTGCCACATGGTGGTTGTGCACAGGCAGAGGTGTTTAAGACAGGTATTTATAGAAGTCAAGGGAGGCAACAAAATTAAAATCACTGACTGCATTAGCACAGATCCAGCAGAAATACGGCTTTGACATTTTTTTTGGCATCAATTACTTTGAGCTTAACTAAATATCAGCTTTGGACATCTTAAAAATGTCTCCCTTCCTGCTCCCCACCTTGAGTCTCCTTACGCAACACACATGGATACACGTGACTATATGTCACAAGAGGTCAGTTCGACTGAGGTGACATGTAAAAATCAAGGAATCAGAGAAATTAAATGTTTTAATGAAAGTGTCCTAAATATTACAGCTCTCAAGAAAACAGCTGCAGCCAACAAGAGGCACCGAGAAAAGCATGGTTTCTAAACAGACCAGAGAAATTTTGTGAACATGGGTAATTTGTATGATGCTGTATATCTAAATATATATTTTCTGTTTATGCAGGTCCAGTTTCTTTCAGAGACAGAAATGAAATGCTGAGGACACAGACCTGCTTTTTCAAGCCTTTTCAACAGATGGAAAAAGCCTGAAAGATGGCAAGAAACGTGTCGTCTCAGGAAAGACACACGGTCCTTCAAAACTCACACAGTACGTAAGCGCGAGCCTCGATCGAGGTATTGATGCGGTTTAGTGAGCAGCAGCCTCTGCAAAAGAACTGCCAGTTTCTTTCCTGAAAATATGTGAGAAAAACAGAGGTACCACAAAGTCATTGCATACAGAGGGAACACGCTTTGGGAAATGCATCTAATCTCTTCAAGGATTTCTTATACTTTGTTGAATGGTTCAAGGCAGAGTTTAACCTCCCCGGGCATGCAGCGCACCTGTGGTACCTGTGCTCAAGCAGCTTAGAGCTCTGGATGGCATCTTCAGCCCAAACTGATGCCTCCTTACAGTGAAAAGGCTTCAGACCTTAGAAATGCCACGTAGATGAGTTGGTACCCAAGACGGGTAACGAGTGAGCACCTACAGACTGAGGTCAGCAATCACAGCTGTGGTCACGGCCTCCTGTAAAACCAGGCTAACAAACACTTCAGGGCAGTTCAGAGAATTTGCCTGGATCTGAGATAAGTGCCTGGATTTTGAGGTAAGTGCAATACCCCATGGAGCAAAAGCAGTTAAAAGGCACACAAGGAAACAAAGAGCTTCAGCCACCTCTCAGGGGAAGGCAGATTCAGACCTCTGTGGCCTCCTCTGTCACATTTACGTTAAAAACCCCAAACCCAGTGAATTATACCTTAAATCACATGGACTAAACACAGAGCATTTCTTTCCCTTGCAGGACTCCACAACCAGGAACCACAGTCACCATAGAACAGACACCCACCCTCACTTTTTGCAAGGCAGAAAAGCAGTTTCCAAGGCCATCGGAGAAGGGTGTGGCGTGCAGAGCAGTTACAGAGCAGGGAACAATACACTGAGCTGACAAGTCCTATCTCTCGCCTTTCATCAGGAAATAGCAGCTAGTTCCTTATTACCAGCTGCCTGGGCAACTCATTTAAACTTCTTGGGAAACCAGAAGAACAATTAAGCTGGGAGTGACTCCCTTGAAACACGGAAGATGCAGCACGCTTATTTAACCATATCTGAACAGCTCATCAAATAAGGTATAAAGGAAGATAACCTTTGATTTAATGCTAATATAGTCAATGCTCTTTGAATCATTCCCTGAATGAATAATAATTTTTAAAAAATTCTTTAGCACAATAAAGGGCAGTGTTAAAGGCAAAGTGAAACAAAGCTTGGCCCAGTTAACAGGTTCACTTTTGCACATTCGCTTTACCACAATTCAGCATCACCACAGGTGAATAGGCTGGATGACTTCACAGCTCAACAGCCTCCACGCTTTAAATTCAGCACAGTAAAAATCAGCTTTGTTTGACCAAAATACCATTTTGCTGAATTCCTGGCATGCCAAGAAGCCCGTGGCAGATTGCTGGGCTTTGCTTGTACTGGGCTTTGCTTGTACTGGGAGGCAATACAGCCAGACACTTCTCGCCCTTCGATGACAGTTTCTGCATGTGAGGTTGTTTCACTCTTTCAACAACTGACCTGGGTTGTTACAGCCTCTTCCACTCCTGCCACTACCAAAACAGAGTTTTTCTGCCTTTTATGAAAGCTGAGTGGATGCATCAATAAGCAAGGGAAACAGATAAAAAAATAAATGCTAGCATTTCATGCCCTCAATTAGACACGTGAATTAGGAAAGTCACAGCAGGCTCAGTTTTTCAGTATAATCTTTTTGAAACTGAGTTGTAAGAACAAATGCAAATATTTACCCTCGATCTAGTTCTGAATGCATTAGCAGGGTGCTTCACAGGGAAGGCAATTGCTTCACTCCCCAGAAGAGGTTCCAGCAGTCACTCCCTCACCTGGACCTGCCTTTTCTCCCTAACAGGAAGTCCTCCCTGGCTACTTCTCCCCTACTCCCACTTAGTGCTGCAATCTGGAGAAGGTTGGGGATATTACAGTTTTTTTCTTCTTCTTCCCTTCCAAAAAAATATGTATAAATTTACACAAAAAACCCTAGAATCTTAAATCTCAGAAGAGCATTTTCAATTACCTTATCTATAATTACATCCAGCCTTTTAACTGCTGATTATGAAGTATTTTTTAACCATGTGCTTCAAAGAGAACTGAATTACTTTCACCCTCCAAGGAACACACCCAACCCCCACTTATTTTTACACCTGCAATCAATTTTGCTCACTAATATTGATATTTGTGCTTGATAATCAGGGAAACATCCACAGTATTCGTGCTTGCAATTAGCACTCCCTGCAGGGAGAGGGAGGCTGATTCTAACAAATTAAATAATGAAACCCAGAAGCACAGCAGGGAAGGACTTTGTGGAACAGCATTAAGGCGTCTTCAGGTATTAATGACAAGTGTCTTTTAGCATGAGCAGGCAGCTGGGAGATTTCAGAGGGAGCTGCTTTAACAAGAATGACCGTGTGACACTGGCACAGAGGTAACAAACGGCCAGCAGAGGCAGCGAGTGTCCTGCTGGCTCTGATGGAGCAGAGGGAAGTGTGGAACTGGACGATTCGATCCGACATGGCCTTTGCTGGTCTCTTGGCTCGGCCCAGCACAGGCCAGCGTGACCTGTTTAGCTTTGCTTACACCAACACAGTTGGTGCCCTGGTCAGGTACACGGGGACTGCCAGGGAGGGCACGGCCTGCAGAGCACAGCTCGGGCAGGCAGGACTCACAGCAGAGAGCCAGTGGAGCATCAGGAGGAGGATCAGCTGCAGTCCTACCAGACCCCAGCTGAGAGGAGCTTCTCCAGGTTGCCAGGCCAACTGTCTGCTTTGCTTCCTAATTACAGTGCACTTGTGAAAGCAGAGATTTAGCCACCTTCCACGGGTGAGGAGACTAAAACCACCTGTTGCCTCAAAGCCATCTTTGACGTTGAACCAAACATCAGTTGTTGTTACGAGGGCTGTTAATTCTGTGTGATTTTTCAGTAATTCCACGAAAAAAGCAAGATATTTTATTCAGCGTCTACACTGCAAGAAGAATCGGCTAAAAATACAGTGATCCAAGCTAAGATTATTGCTTTAGCAACAGAGCTCACTTTGGAATTTTCTAACATTTTAAACTTGATGATCGGCTTCTTCCAATGTATAAATGAAAATATGTACAACAAAAGGAAACTTTGGATTCAGGGTCAAAACACATGTTTTCAGATGAAATGCTAAAGGCTCTGGGTCCTTCTCTGAAGCCCCACAATGCAATTGCAGATGTATCTTCTAGATTCCCACTCATTGTAGAAACTTGGGACAACAAATTTCACAGCATAACAACCAAGCTCAATATACAGAAATATCCAGCTGAAATAAGCACCAGAAACAGTTGTTTATTTAAGCAAACATAAAACTATGCATTTGCAAATCTTACGCGGTTTGCATAACTTCCATTTCTATTACATTTTACCTTTTCCCAAGTCTTACCCAGCGGCCGAACAGGAAGAAGCAAGTAGAATGACCAGTCCCTTCTTTAAATCACGTTGGAAAGCTTCAAAACAACAGCAGAGCTTATTGGACTGGACACATACAAACAGGAGTTGCAGAACAATAGAGAGAGATATATTTCACACTAAATGTATGTAAACATGTATTGAAATAAAAGTAGAAGAAAGCTTTCAATTTATCTAGTGATTTCAGGCAAGGAGGCATAATCATGAGGAGACTCCTAATGCATTTTGAATGGTAGAGTTTATTGGCTCAAGTGCTAGGAAGAGGTTTTTTTATTTTGAATTATTGTTACAAAGTCTCCTCGTTTCAGACTGACAGCAACAGGCACCTCAACGCAGCACAGATGTCATTTACTCACACGAAAGGCTTTGAGATCCTACCAGAACCGTGGGAACACCAGTGTCCCTGAGGTGAATGGCAGTTTATAGGGAAGCCTGGGAAAGCAGCAAACTACTGTTTCACTCATCCAAGCATCCTTAAGGAAGATGAATCAAACTGCTATGAACTCCAGACATTATCTCTTGCAAAGGGGAAAAATAAAGTTTTAGTAGAGGGAAAAACTGAAATGTCAAATAGAGCTGTGATGTTTTGAACGTGTCTTGTATTAGAACAAATTCTTTGCCACATTATTTTCAAAGACCATATTTAGGCCAAAAAATGAAAAAGCTGCTAAGGGCAAGATGTAAGATATACTGTTCATCTTTCAAAAATCAAGAGGAGCAAATGAATGGCCTTTGTGCTTTTAATTCTCCTGTTCTACCTCCCAGCACTCAGACTTTAGATATTTAAATATAATCTAGCCAGCAGCTGTTGTCCATATTAAAAGCCTCCCTATTCATTCAGTAATGTTTAAAGTTCTATATGAAGCATACAAGAGAAACACTACAAACATCCCATGTGAGAAAATTTTAGAAAGTGTTTCTTACATATTCTGCTGCACTGCATGGCTTCTGGGGTTGCTTCCATCTAAACTGAACAACACTTACATGCTACTGATGTTCAATGGAAACAGCTGGGGATGGATGAGCGAACGGTCAGATGAGAGATACCAAAATGTCAGACAGCCTACCGACTGTTGTTGCCATGAGATCCAACAGTCAACATCAGTCTGATAAGCTATCCGACAGGATGGTACAGCCATGGAGATGTCACGACGGTTGGCAACACAAGAGGACTCTCAGGCAGGATTGAACAAAATACATGTTCTCACAGCTTGCTCGAGACCTGCCCTGCCCCTACTGCACGGGGAAGTCCACCCACGTCTAACCCACCTTGTGCTCTTACGCTACCTTTTGAGAACACCAATTGAAAACCAAATTAATTCTTGTTACTTACCCCTAGGATAAAAATAAAAACCAATAGTTCAAAAATTATTAGAGTAGTAATACATTATTAGTAGTAGTAATACAAAGAGCAGGGGGATGGATACCTACTTACTAATGAGGGAAAAGATCCATTTTGGTATTGCTTATTGGTACACAGGCTTGATTCACAACAGTGCTTTGAAAATATTTGACTTTTAAAACCTAAGTTTAAACTTCTCTCAAGTGCTCTGCATCATTGCTGGGTTTGACATAAAATCTGTTTTCAGTTGGAATCTTTACTCTTCCCCCCTTCTCCTTCATTGCCCACGGTGCTGGCAACCATCTGAGAATAATTTCTGGTAATTACTCTCAGTAGTTTTTAACTCACCTATTCTAACCAGGGAGCTGTACCTCAAGCAAGCGAGAGCTTTCCACTTCCTCCTGCTAAGTAAGAAGTTCTTAAGACCAAAAAAATAAAAATAAAAAAAGAACAAAGGGCTTCAGCACCATTTGTGGAGGAAGGATGAGTAAACATGTGATTCATGGGATTAAGGCTTAATAGAGAAACTGAAGAAACTGAGCGAATAAAAGTGGAGAGGAAAAGAAACAGCTTAAAAAGACTGACACAAGAAATTCTGGAATGATCAAAGATGACTTTATAAAGTTTTATCTTAACTTCATTCTAAATATACAGAATAAAAAATATCAGTTTCAGCATTCTGACAATCATCTCTGCTAACATCATGAAGTTTAAGAGGGTGGCTTTTTCCAACCGAGAGCACGTGCAATGCAATGGGACACCAGAAAATTCAGATGGAAGAGCCTTACCAGGAGGGACATGCAAAAGTTTGTATCCAATCTTATTCATTTATATACATTTTGATGGTCTTGAAAGTTATGGAAAAAGCAAAAAGCCATCCTTCAAAACAGAAAGTTACCCTTAGGTCAGTCTGAAGTTAAATCAGGATAGTGAGAGCATATCAGTTTTGGGAGTAATTTGAATGGACAGCATTTGTGTTAAAAACACCATTTAACATCCCATTGTCCATCCTGTATAATGTAACCCAGACTCATAAAGCGGTCATACCTTACCTTAACATTTATAAGTTTGTGAATGAAACGTCTGCTATAATATCCAATTTACTTTCAAAATTAAAGAAAAACTTGTTATGGTTGAAAATTGATGTTAAAAAGTTTTCCCCCATTTTGAATAATGCTGATTTTTAAACATATGGAAAGATGTGTCTGCTAAAACCCATTCCAAAGCCTTTTTTCCAAGCTCATTTGGTTTTTTCTTCAGAGTACATCTTCTGTTGCAGTCGTTTGGCATAGCTTTGGGCCATGGAGTTGATGATAGAGAAGATAAAATAACAAACCATGACAATCACCAATTTTTCAAACAGCCACGATAGCCAGTTTTCCCCCTGAAGAGACAAAGACAAAACAGAAGGAGAAAAACACAGGTTAGTGGACAGCACAATGGAGAATTCCCCACTTTCGGGGTGAAAGGGAAAAGCCTAACCATTTTTTTCGTATTATGCAATTTATCAAATTAAAACCAGGAACCAAGTGTGAGCTGACAGGATTCCTGCAGGTCCCTCTGTAAGGCTGACTTTGGTCCCTTGAAAGACAATGCAGCAGGGCTTGCCAAATGCACCGCAGGGCAGATGATGAATCCTTGATCATTACCAGTGTGCTGGTGAAGTGATTTATTATTCCTAGCATTGTTTCGTCCTTGCTAACAGTTCATGGAGTTCAGAATTAGCATCCCTGACTGTCATTCCCTCTCACGTTCATTGCAAAGAAAACCATAAGGTCATTGGTTAACAATGTTTTTTTTCTAAACTGCATATACTGTGTTATCTTCCCACTATATCCAACTCCTCTGGTGTCACTGGAAGTTAATGTGATGACCTCTGCAGTCCCACTTCGAGTGCTTTCCACAGTTACTTCTAACTTGTAGTTTTTGGTCAAAGGAGGGCAGCAACGCACTGCACAAAAATTGCTTCAATGTGCATAAAAGGAATCTGCACATTTAGTTATTCCAGCCTGGTCCTCTCTAATTCAGTCTTTTATTTGGTAGGAAACGGGCAAAGAAATATTTAGAAGAGCTACAAGTATTAAATATGAAGTGAGAGATTAATGGGTTTTATCTAAAACTACCTTAGTATCCCCAAATTCCATGTCAGAGTTGCTGTCTCCACTGAAAAGTCAGAGTAAGTTTTTCAAAATACTTTGTACCAAAGGACACTCCTGCCCCCTTGTACTCACTCTAAACACCAGATTTATCTTCCTTTCCAACACTAAAGGCTTGGGAATTGTGTTTCTCTTACTGGCCGTTAAGCCACAGATCCTTGCTGGCCTCTGAGGTACTGATGCTACACACAGTTTGTAACCATTTCACACGTAAATGCAACCTTTTCCTGCTTAAAGCTCTCTTCCAAACCAGGCAGCTAATACAGAGGCCAAGCTGCCGCACGTCTCGCTTTACCATTTCCTTTATTCTCCAAAAGTTTTAATTCCCTTGCACGCAACTACACTATTATTTTTAATTCCCAGGTTGCTTTTAAAATGAGATTTTTATCTATTCCCTGGGCCACAGCAAATCTTTGAAAAACAGAATCCAGAGTTAAACCGGTAAATCTGACAAGTCAAAGCCAGCTAAAGGGTGGGGGGGAATTATCCAGGAGGAGGAAATTATCCGGGGAGGGAGGCAGAGGGGTTCTTACCTGTGGCACGCCACTGTCAGATCTGTGGTGGAGTTTTATCCTCTGAGCTTCCAAATATTCTTGAAATGGCTTCTGAAGAGAAGGACCTATACTTGGAATAGCACTGATGCAAAGTTCATCCCAGAGAAAAAGATGAAATAGGGGAGAAAAAAAAAAAACAAAAAAACCATATATTTTTTTAAACTTACCACTTTGACCTAAACAGAACAAAGTTCAGACTGAGCCACAGCTCAGAAGGGCACTGCTACTTGAGAAAAGAGATAACCACAAAATAATGTGTATTTCATCTTTTTATCTGATACTTCTGAAACGGACAAATTGCCCCAGGTCCTCAAAAATTGCTTAAAAAGTAAAAATAACGTTTGAGAGCAAAGCAGTGCTGGTAACAGAGCAGAGCTGGGAGCAGAGCATTTCCTTGGAGCCGGAGGAGCCAGCTGGGGCTGTGCACTCGTGTGGGGCTGAGAACGAAATGAATGACTTCTCAGAAGCCCCACATTTATCACCAGCAGTTCCTGTAAGAACTGGTTTGAACCGATTAATAAGGAAATGACTTGTGCTTGTGTCATCCCTCAGTTAAAAAAGAAACTGCTCGCCCTATGACTTGCCCCTATCTCCTCAAAGAAGACGGCCCCTTTCCCGAACCAAGTCCTTATTAGGACAATCCGTGCGTCATCCTTCCCCACCAAGAATGCATTAGCAAACCCTGCAGGCGCCTCCCCCAGGTCAGTGATTAACAAAGGAACAAAGAAGGAACTATGAACCCGGGGCTGAATCATGCCATGGTTTATGGCAGATGACTTGCACAAAAGCTACAATGCATTACTGAACACCTTGTTCTGACACCAGCGTTACCAAGATCACGGATACGGTTTGGAATGGGAACCCTCTCCCAGGTGTTCCCGCTGGGCTCACTCACAGCAGCCTCCGTTCCGCAAATACCACTGCTTTTTAATCAAAACCAACCTAGGTAACTTCTTTAAATCTGCACACTATGCCCTTTAGCAGGAGTCCACGGAACTTTAATAATTGCCACACCGCTTAAAAAGCCCTTAAGATACTCTGCAGAAGGAATCACCACCAGCAACGGTGCTGGGAACGCACACACACAATCCAAAGGCTCCCAAGGTTCCATCCACATACACCAACTCTCCCAACGCCAGCCATGGGAGAGCTCCTCTTACTGACAAACACTGGTTTAATTTCAAAGAGAACACAGATTTTAAATTTCTTTTTAAAATTTTAAATAAATTACTATGGGTGTCTACATAACAAAAAGTCACCTAAAATTTTGACGCTTCAGTTTTGATCCACTACACTTCTACTTCAGGGAGGATTTGGTAAAACAGAGATACCCACAGACAGCTTCACAAACTGATCATCCCTCTCTGACTGATGGACAGATCTCCGAAACAGTTTTCTTCAGTCTCCTGATTTGACACAAAATTCCCCTTTCCAGGCTAAAGCTCAATAAAAAAATAGCTTTCTAATCTCAAAAATTTATGAATATGCACAGAATGAAGAAATCAAGTACCTCACTCTCCTCCACTCACTCTACATCCTTCAGTAGCCAGAGGCTAATAATTTTTTTGAGCATATTTACAAGAAAATGATTGCTTCCCTCATGATTCACCATCACGATGATACAAATGGGTGAGTAAATTCTGTGCCTGGACTGGTAAAACTTCAGCAAACAAAAGAGCAGAGATTAAAGTACATCTATTACTCAAGAGAACGTTGACTTTTACAAACGATTTCCAGTTTTTCAGACCCGTCCCGAACGAAGCTGAGTCTCCTCGTGGTCAAAATTCTCCTACTGACTCGCCGATGGGTACGAGTCAGAGTTTCAAACAGGAATTACAATTTGAGGTCTGTTTCCTTTTTCAAATTACACCTGGAAGCCCAGAAAAGCTACCAAAAGGTAACAGCTTACTTTTAACCTTCTGCATGATTATAAATGAGGAATATTTAAATGAGGAGAGATGAATGATTAATAGAATGGTTGTTCAAATGCCTCCTTTTTTTCTGAAAACTGGACTAACTCCGTGCCCAGTTGGCATTAAAAAACAGAACAAAGACATAAAAACCACGTTCAGGCAGCTTGAAGAGATCCTGGTGCATCAACACCATGTTTCAAAATTCTTTTCACTACAAGTACACAGCTTTTTATTTCTTTTGTGAGCACGACTTTGGACTAAGTGCACAACATCAATTTTTGTAAGGTTTTGATGAACTGTGAGATCCAGAATGCAAGGATCTTGGTTTGTAAAAGTCTGCAATGTTCTGCATGTTTGCAGAGATTTTAATACTGAAAAAAAGGTGCACAAATTTAAATAAGGAGTAAAATGAAGCAGAGCGACATCTAGAAAATCATGAATCCACAGGACAAAATTCGTTATTTGTACTCTTTCTACAAAATTCAACCATTTAATCAAACAGCTGACAGGTCACTTGAGATCCAAAGCACAGGCATCACCTTACATCTAGAAATCTTAAAAATCAGTTTTCATATTATTGAATCGCTAACGAGTGAGTGCTAAACCCCCCAACTCAATGAAGTTCAACTCCCAGACCCTGTTCTTATCACAGGAGGAGGAACAAGACTTCAGTTTGAGTTTTCAAGGATTACACTCAAACCAGACACAGGTACTCATGAAAAAAAGGAAGAGATTTGCATCATAATTCTGTGTCACTTAAAAATGGCTTTAAGATACACCTCCAAACGCTGCAGTTTCAGGAGTGGAGATGCAAACCACATCCTACTTAAGAAGGAAGATAACCCCATTTGTAGAATAATCTAAACCCAATTCCTTGCATTTTCCTTTGAGAATCAAGTCTATTGTCTTTCAAATAAAGACCAGGAAAGGATAAGAAAATAAAAGGACCTTAGTGCACAACAGAACTGGCTCATCCTGGCTTTGTAGTCTCTATCTGCCAAAACAACACACACAAAACCCCCAAACACACAACTTGTTGTCCCTTCTTAAAGGCTTAAAACACAGGTCTTGGGGAGCTGTTTAAGGACTTCAATTAAAAAAAAAAAAGTTACTTACTGGCATTTGTCTGTCAAAAAAAGCAACGAAGTACATTTCACTAGCTGCTATCACTGATATTAATGAATTTTGCAGTTAATCTGCAACAAGGCTGCTCTGCTGGGAAGAGAGGTGCTGGTCTTGGGGTTCTGACCTTTCATAAAACTTACTTGAAAAACAAAGGGAGAAGCTGCAGTTTTACCTGAGATTCAGAAAAAAAAAAAGCTTTGAATTTTTATTTTGAAGGGGAAAAAACTGAAGAAATTTTGATTCAGAAGAAATTTTAGAAACAGTTAACATTAAACACAAGTTTTGTCTTAATTTATCCTGATTATCTGCTAGCCTGTAATGTTTCAAAATGAATTGAAACTGAAAACAGACTTCCAAATTCATTAAAAGCTTAAATTCATTAAAATCATAACATTTTGGTAAAAAAATAACTTACACTTTAATACCACAAAATAAACACTTATTAGGAATACAAAACACTGTTGAAGCCTGTTTTCAAAAGTATAACCTGGTATTTATTATTAAACAGATGCACATTTGATGATTTTTTTAAATGAAAAATTATATAGTTTTTTTTCCAACAAATAAAACAAAACTTCCCATCTATTTGAAGCACCAGACTACAGAAATGCAGCAAAGTTGTTCCAGGATTAGTTTAAAACAGACACCATCAATGTACAGATCCTGACAGTACAACTCCTACAACTTCTGTTCCAGATACAGCAAAACTGTGTTTATTAAAAACACTGCACAATTTATTAATTTGCTTTTCAAAGACTGACTGTCAGTATTTGAACCTCAAATGCATGTCACTAGTCATGATGTGGTAAGGAAGATTTTGAGGAAACGTCTCTTTTTAACAGAGTCTTGGGAAGCACAGATAGGAGTTTTCTGAAATGCACCCAGATGAAGCACCAAACTGGTGTTATAAATTGAGACCACAACAGTTTCTCACACTGGGAATTGGGGGGGGGGGGGGAATTTTCCCTGTGCCAGCTTAACAAAAAGTTATTAAGTTCTCCAGTCAATTGCATTTTTGCTAATATTAAAAATACTTCTTTAAAACAACTTAATTGTGACACTTGCACTTTTGAAAGACACATTTTTCATCTTGGGGATCTTTAAGAGCATAGGTTACTCGAGTTATGGAAATGTCACAACCGATGCTCTCGGAGTTTGAGCACTCCAGTAATCACAGGCTGTGCTGAACACTGAGTATCACTGTGATAACATTTCACAAAACAATCTATCAGTCCATGATACAGGACATAAAGTTCCCATCTTACCAAAACCTCTGTACACGTGCATTTTCGCCTACTTTTCCAGAAGAGAAATGTTAGAATCAGCAAATATTTCAAGAAACACTGAGGCTGCCATTGCAGACCCACATTTTAGGATTAATACAGTGGGGTTTTTACTGCTGATGAAAGTTTCTCATTGTTAAGAGGCCTCTAACAGCAACTGATTAAGCAGTTCTTAAACTCAATTTATTTTGAGGGAAATTAAAAATGTAAATAAGAACTTCAGTGGCATTCAGTTCCGAATTATATACCCTATCCAACAGTGTACAGGAACAACTGGAATCAGCCCCCAGCTGTAATGATCAAGAAACGTTAAGCACTTCCAGGTTTAAAAACATGGAAGTTCGTTTTATCATGGAAATAATAACCTAAAGGGAAACGAGAACCCTAATAATGGAACGGATGGGTGCAAACAAGCCACCAGGCTCCCAGGCTGAAACACTGCTTGGAAAGGTGATGCAATATTGAGTCACAACCCCACTTTATGAATGATCTCTCTAATATCCACAGCTGTTCATTTGGAAAAAACGTTTAACTGCTAACACGGGGACTGATTTTGTCCGACTCTCTGGCATGCACACTTTGTCCTCGTGCGGACCCTCTCAGGGTCTGGGGACAAACAGTGCAGCTACATTTTGCTCAGATCCAGCTATTTGGGCTAGTCCAGCTATAGAAAAACATCCTTTTAGGAAATGCCAGCACTCCAATTCAAAATGAAGACAACAACGAAAGAAGTTTTGAAACGACAGAAAGAAACTGGGAGGAAAATATCATTGTGTGTTTTGTCAGCACAGAGACTGCAGACACTCAGTACCCCTGGAGCAGGCATGGCCTAAGGCCAGAGATTATCTCCTTCTACAAAAAAGGGAGTTAAGTGGCACCAAAGAATGTCACAAAGGAAGGAGGGAGTGTGCTGGGACAAGGACTCTTCCCTCCCAGCACCTCCAACTCTATTTAAGAATGTATTTATTTAACTCAGACCAGGCCAGAGGGCCAAAGCGAAGGCTTTCACCCTCCCAACAATTATGCAAAACAACAATAAATCGTAACACCCATCCCTCCCACACAGTTTCTTGGTATTAGATTCACATTTCCATGATCCTTGTAAGAAACACAAGAAAAATCCATTCCAAGCTCAAAGCAATCAGGCATTGGGTAAGAGGGTTGGTTATTTTCCTCCTCTCCCTCAAAAGAAACTGGAAGTTGTACTCCATCACGGTATCAAGTGAGACATTTTCTAAACCACTGAAAAACAGATTCCAGTGGAAATATTTTTATGCCACTGGATAATTAGCAAACTGATTGATTTGCATACTGTGTTCACTGTCTAAACAGAGCACCTTTCTTCGTGCAAGTTATCTGAGCCTTCAATGGTTAATTTTTTTCCAGACAGTGATCTAAACGGGCTTAACGGTTAGTATTTTAATGAGCTGTCATTTCCTGTGCTGATAAAGATTCTCACAGTATTTAAACCACCCCGTTCCCCACCAGCAGGACCCCGGGCAGTGACTCAGGGGCCCTCAGCCTGCCTCCTGGCTCAACCCCGGCAAACCTGGGCTCCTTCAGCTTTCAGCATTTGGGGAAGCTCAGATGGGATCTGCGTTCAGTGCTCTACAACTGCAGAAAACAAATCTGCTTTATGGTCAGGATCAACTGAAACACTTGGGGGTTAAAAGGCTGATTCACTTATTTTAAGAGTAGCTTATTTGAAGATTACTAAGGTTAAATTGTTACGTTTGACATCATTTATACCTGGAGCTATGCTCAGATACCCACTTTAACCAAGCTGTCTGCATGACATTTTTTTTCCTTGGGACATTGTTCTTTTAAAATCAATGCTTTCAAAACCAGGAATTGCACCATCTCTGAACTTCTGGTTCTTAACTCTGCTCAATAAGGCTCTTTGTAAGGAAACATCTATTTGTATTTTGAAGATTTATTCTTCAACACCATTTAGAAAAAAAAAAGCTTGCTTGTTTGGAGTTAAATCTTACAAACCTTTTGCAAATAAAACTTTTAGAATTGTGTTGTGATCCACTGGAAGGTTTTCTATACCAAAGGTGCTCAGGTTTCATCCACATCTGTGTCCCTTTCAAGACACGAAAGCCTGTTTTGTGCCGAGCTGATCTATTGTGTGCAGGGTGTGTTATGAGGGCACAGTCCCACAGGTTTCCAATATACTCGTGGGAGGAAAGCCATTGACTTATTGTACCAAGAAACGTCAGGTGTATTGGTATAACCTTCCAGAAGCATTTCTCTCAGGAGGTTGTGAAGTCACTGCTCAGTTATCGCTGTTCTCAGCCACTTCTGGTTATTTGCTGTTGAATTCTGCTACATGGGTTTTATTTTAAATATTGATTGGAACCTATTTTTCAAAATATCCTTTAATGAATATGTCAGTTCAACAAGATATGGACTTCCTGGCATAGACATAAGGGTTCCCCAGATTGGGAGGTGTGGTTGGTGGATGGGGCCTGGCTCCTTTAATGCTGGCCTGCCCAAAGCTGAGCAATGTGCAGCGATGTGATCTGGTGGAGATGAGCTGGCAGAGGCCACGCTGTGGGGCCATGCTCTGCTGAAGGCCCCCAAAACACCCAGGCAACAACACAATACAATGTGAATCAAAAAAAGGGCTCTTCCTACTTCAGGACAACTGATTTCTGGTGCAGCCCTTTCTATCACTGTAGCTTCTTGGTTTATATTCTATCCCTATATTGTCAATGATTTCTGAAAAAAAAATACACAATCTTTAAACAGTTTCCAGTTACATCAGTGACCATGACTTTACTTGTACTTTTTTTTTCATGGAAGGAACACGATGGTCCTTACAGGAAGCAACTGAGATTAAGTTGTGAAGCAAAGAATTAGAGCACAATAAATAGCAGCAAACTGCTTTGTCAAAGCCATGGTTCAAGTACCTGTTACCAAAACTGTTCTTCCTTTAAGACACGCAATCATTCAAACTGGCCTGCACAGCTGGTAAGCATGAAAATGTGTCCCACAAAAGCCCACCAGGTTAAGAAACCTTTCAGAAACACTGATATTTTTGGGTAGATTTCTCAGAGTTTGTTGAATAACACTTCAGAGGGTTTAACAGGTCTCACCCAGAGAACCTGGAACTAATGAACTAACTTTTAAAAAATCTGTGAAGTATGCAATTGTTTTACATGCATTTCATTGGCTTCAATTTAAACTTCAAATGAGTTTATTGACTCACTTCATTAATTGAACAGATTGGTTTCTATTTCTTTTAAAATTAGCAAGGCATTGTTTGCTCCAGGCAGCAGCTCGCTCACTCTGCCAAGGGGACCTCATGCCCCTACTGTAGGAGCCTTCTCAGTGCTCATCCCTCCCCTGTAACCCTCACAGCCTCTGTAATTAAGACCTTCTGCAGCCGATGTGAATTTATCATTAACTTAATAACACTCAGAGGGAATCTCCCTGCCTGACAGGTGGCATTTGTCCAAAAGGGATGCAGCCGTTGCCACTTGCCACTGAAGCTCAGATAATTCTGAAGTGAAGGCCACGTGCTGTCCAACACTATATAAAATGTGTTTATGAATTTTTTAGATGTCTATCGAAGTTCTAAAGTTATGAGCTCATTTTCACAAAATATGACCAGAGCCTGCTGAACTAAAAACAAACCTAGGTCTTTTCTTTCTGAACGTGTACCCAGACTTGATGGCAGACAGTTTCGTGGATGGTGTGTGCTTTAAGAACTATTTCTTTAGTAGTTTTCTGGGAATTCTTAATCCACATTTGAAACTGCCACTTCAAAGAAAACATGATGGTGCTTAAAAGCAATGTGCTTAGTGTGACTCCATTAGCAACCCTGCAGCTGTAGGTAAAAAAAAATACACAGCAAGATTTAAGAGCCAAAAGAACACCCACAACACACACGATAATTAAATATTTCAAACGGGCTGGGTTTGGCCTAAACCCAGCAAAGTATTTTACATGGACAATCAGTAAGTTAAACTCTTCTTTAAGTGACAGAATACAAGACAACACTCACACACCATGTTTCCTCACAAAAGCTTATGAATGTAAGACAACCTGAGAGAAAACATTACCCTTTCTATATCTTTGTAACCCTCTTCAGCTTTGATTTCAGGACTCACGCTAACTCCATCCTTGCCCTCTGGTTCCTCCCAGCAGGTTTGTGCAGCCCGCCTGCCATCGCCTTCCTGCTGCCCACTCCCAGCCCCTGCCTTCTTTTCCCTATACCAGCTACCACCAATGTTTTCAAAAATTCCTAGACAGTATCTTCTTTTCCTCCCACATTTCCTTTCTTTTTTAAATATAAGGAGTATTTTATGATCCTTTTCTAATGTAGACCTAGACAAACTTGTAAAATCAAATTAATCTAAATGACACTGAAAAAGCCTGGTTGTGGCAGGGTGAGTGCATAGCAGTGAACAACTACTGAGCTCTGGGCACAGTCTGCAGGTGAATCATTTCAGCTTTTTGACTAAAACTTGTGTAGCTATCGAGAAATTCTCCCTGGCTTATAAAATCAAATATTCTCAGACTTTATCTCGTAACTTAATCTTCTGTCTAGATTTTAGTTATCCGGTATATTAATATCTCCATTATTTTCAAGTATTGTGCTTAGACATTTCCTATTGTGTAAGAGCAATATCTCAGACAGAAAAAAAAAGTCTTAAGTCATTTTCTTGGATAGAATTTGATTAAAATAAAGTTACCAACAGCTAAATAGATCTATATTTTAATTTAATAATATGGGATTTAATGCAAGCTATTGTTTAACATGTTTTATACTCCACTTTAAAAGAAATTGATGAGGTAATGCTAGCAGACAGCTTGAGAAAAAGTCAAGGATAATGGGACATTCCAAAAATCTTGCTGTCTCCCGAGGACATTTTTGAACTCTGACATCAACCATCTAATAAAATCCGAATCCAGCCGAGGTCTTGTGAATGCATTCGAAGTAACTCGATGCAAAACTATCTCCAAGACAGATGAAGTAGAAAAAAACTACTAGTTTTGGCTTAAAGATTTGCAGGGGAGAAAATCTTTGGGACTATACCTGACCTAGTAGCAGTGTGGATCAAAAGGCAGTAGTAAATTGTCTAGTGAGCTTGATGCTAACGAACCATGGTTAAAAGTACCCACATCTCTCTTTTTTTAAATAATGTTCAAAGCAGCAAATTAATTTCGAAGTTTGTTACAAACCAGACACCCAACCAGAAGATCAGGAAGTAATAAAGTCAGGATTTGTTTCATTAGTGAAATGACCCAGAATGTTTCTTCTGACGCTCCTCTTTCTTTGTATAGCATTACTACTTAAAGTTTACATATTTTAGAATAAGGAATTATTTCCAGCTATTTCTCCCCTGAAACTCTTCTGGAGGAGTGTGGCTTTGGGGATTTTATTTGAAAGCAGTTACTGTAGTTTGGATAGCAAAGTGTCAATTAATTTGCCCCATATAAAAAGTGAAAGACCCTGGAAAAGTAGAAACACCTTAAAATTTATTTTATGGAACCATATTAGGTATCTAGTTTAAAAAAAAATAACTAAAATATCACCCACCCACAACAATGTTTTCTGTTTAAGCATTGGAGACTCACATTTAAAACTTTAAGCCTGCATCCCTGACATGACTCTGATCCATGCACTGAAAACAGGCAGCTCTGCCCCCAAACCCATAATTATTCCTTTCAATAACTGAGCATGAATTTTTGATGAAATCAATATGATTTGATCTAGTTATCTACATTTAAATGAATCCAATCGCACACTTCGTTTGAATCCAAGTAGTTCATGAAACTTCTGCATGGTTAGTGAGGCACAGTTGTGAGGTTATTTGCTGGATTATCAGGCAGGAAATGTTAATATCAACAATGGATTTTAAAATGACACAGAATTTCATGACTGAACAGGTAGATAAGAGGCAAAAATGTAGCACTTCAGCATCAGTGTCCCATCTTCATTCAAACCCACTGAGCCAACATGTAAGTATGTTGTTTTAATTGTTCCCTGCCCCCCAGCCCAACTGGTGTTAGCTGGGGTTTTGTTTTATTTTCTTGATTTAAATTGAGATTTTCACTTTAAAAGCAAAATAGTAATCAATTACTAAAGAACTCGGTCTAAAAAAAAATGACAAACTGTCTCAAAATATGAACAGTTTATCCATGAAAACTGTCATTTCTCCTATGAAAAACCAAATTTAATAGAACAGGGCTGTAACTCTACACACCAAATTTCTCATTATGATGTTTTACAAGAGATATAATATTTTAAATGTATAAACTCAAATTACAGAAGATATTTATCATCATCTTGGGACGCTGCATAGGATCCCAGTACAACACTGAAGAAATTCCATAAAACCCCAGTTTATTTGCAGCTAAAAGCCTAGCGACCTATAATTGGAGGAGCAGTATCATATTTCTGGGTGAAAGTTAACCATCGGTACTATACACTCAGGCCATCTGACCCGCAGTGCTATTATGTTTCTTGAAGTACTCAAAGCCTTTGAGGTAAGGAATGAAGCTGCAAATAAGACCTAAATTATGCGTTGGCCAAAGCTTCGAAGCAAAGCACAATTTTCAGCACATCTAATTTGACTCCTCCAGTATTTTTCCACTTAGTGAAGGTATTACTGTGTTAAAGACTTACTCACCCGATTAGGGACACCATCTGCTCCACTATATGTTTGCTGAATGTTATAATAACGAAAAGTTTCTGTAGGAAGGAAAACATCAGTTAGAGAAACACTGGATCAAAAGGGAAGCAGAGACAATGGGGTATGACAACTCGTGTTCCTCTCCAAGCACACAGCTCTACAGCACTCACACGCAGTCTTCCCTTCTCTTTAAGATCTTTATTTTTCTATATTCTCTTCAAAAAAAAAAAAAAGAGGCAGGAGAGAGAAAAGCTGTCTGATTTATTATTCTATTTCTTCATAGATTTCACTTCTTGCAATGTTTTTGCAGCCTGTGTTACTAACCATTCGCATCCTCCCCAAACTTAAATTCCCAGAAGCTCAAGGTCACTTTACTCCGTCAACAATGTTTTAATGGAAAAACAGCCATCACTGTGCAGAAAAATTCACATCCCCTTACACAAACATGTACTTAAAGATCACAGAAGTGAAAAAGAATATATCTTTTAGTGCCCTAGTTTGTGTGCTTCAGACAGAAACATAAATAAAAATACTTAGTGAAGAACAAAATAGGAGCTATTTGGTCTGCTCTAAACCCTTAAGATTGCACATCACTGTCTCTAATGCAACAGACTATTTGGAACAGAATACTTCCAATAAAAGAAGCTTCTGTAATACATAGCTTATTTTGCATAAAATGCAAATGTTCATAATTTTTTCAGTCTCTTCTCCCCTAAAGCAAGTTCAGATTTTGTTAAAAATGCCTTTGCTACTTCCACTTTTGTCATATTTGACAGCTCATTTGTTTGCAAAGAGTGAGCAAGACTGTGTGTCGATGCGTATACACACACACAAAGAGTTCCCACAGTCTCCTTCAATCAATTTAATCATGATCTAACGAGAACTAGTCTGGAAATAAGGGATGTGACTGGAACTACACAAAATGATTTTGTGGTCCGGAGGAAGAGGCCAGTTAAAAGCAGCTCCAGGATGGCCACTGCACCAGAGTCACTCACTTCCTGTCTACAGAAAGATTTCATTAAGGGCCCTTTCCATGACTCTTACATTTCCTAAATTCCAAATTGCAGCAAGATCACTACAAAAATCAAGGCTATTGCACAAGAGCATGCTTGAAATCAAGCACCGCAGAGAATTCTAATAGCTAAATGTATTATAAAACAAGATGATTTACCAACTGTACAAGTCACTGGGAAATATTTTTTCACTTATACTTGATCTGAGTGTGGAGCACTATAAATTACATAGCAAACATTCTGCTAGTTAAACAAGGCAAATAAAATAATAAGGGTTATTACACAAATACTATTTTGCTTTTCTCTGTTGCCAGAACAAATTCTAACAGCACATAGATTTAAAAGCAGTTTTGTATTATCAGAATTTTTCTAAGTGTGGAGAAAAAGTTGTTCTATCACAATAAATGAAATAATTATCAGATCTGTTTAGTATTTTCTGTTTAACATGCTAGGCAAAGTAAAATAACTATTTACAAGAAGATGGGAAGGAAGAAAGGGTTGAAGATCGAAATCTTCTGTTCAGGGCAACAGAAAGATTTTTTTAAGCATCTTGATGAGTAATTTTATACTCCTAATAGCTTCTGCTATTTTAATGTAGTGACAAAAGATTTCCAAGCAACACAGCTACAGGCACTGCACCAGTCCTATGGAGATGCTTAAAAAAACAGGCCCCAGCTGAAAACACTGGTTCTGACCATTAAGAGTGATGTAGTTCATGACAGAGCATTAACCACACCATCCCCAGTGAGGAACGGGCAGGGGATCGATACTGCAGCTTCCACTGGACAAAGTGGTGACACATTTTAAGAGTGAGATTCAAAACTTTTGAAAGCAACTGGAGATTCTGATTGCCAAATTCAGAACATCCGGTAAGGCTCCGAGTTAGCAAGAAAAACTGCACACGCTCTGAAATCAAGGCCATTTCAAATTAATATAGATTGAGGACACCAAAAGTTGCTGACATGCTATGGACAGTGTGTCCAGAGCCAGACCCTGAGACTGCTTTCTGCGGGGCCTGGAAGGAGTCGGGTGTTCTCTACACACTCAACAGAGATAAAAGGGAGCGTTTAAAAGTGCCGCTTAGCAAAGAGCAGCGCTCTTTGAAATTAATATTTGTTACCAAAAAGGCAAGTTCATTATGAGTACGAAGTCCTTTCAGTCTGGTAAAACCCGTAGGTAAATAACTTGGCTAACCACCAATTTCCTGAGTGGTGTAGGCAGTGCACTCATTAGTTTGTAGCTATAAATTATTGAGTTACCTACGTTTTGAGCATAAGAAGCCTAGCAGATCCTTTATTGTAAATCCTTTGCACCAAATTAATTTCCATTACTTCAGGTCAGGAAGGGAGACTCCAGAGTTCATAATGAAGTAACATAGCAGAAAAGTCAAAAAAATAAATAAGGCTTCACCCCCGAGCGCTAAGGAGGCGCAGCATCTACTTGCCTGGATGTGCATTTTAATTACTGCTTTCCCAATCAGGGTTGCACCAAAGAAGGTCCAGAAGGGAACCAGAAAGTGTCCACATGTTATTCCGGCCAGGTCGAACAGAGGGTTTGGAATCTATGAAGTGCAAAAGAAAGAAGGTGATGAATTGCAGCACTAAACTGAGATGAACACCACAGACATTGAAAAATGAACGTTTTCCCCTTACTAAACTGGATCCAAAACTCCCGTGTCTTCATACTTGCAAAAATGTTAATGTCGCACCACATAACTTAAGTCTCTGGGATTCAGCTAGACAAAGTCCCAGACAATTCCATTCTCATGGTCCCTCCTTACCCCCAGATTTTAAAAAAGCTAACAAAGTTTTCCATGTGAAATGCACAGTAACCACAGTAAAGCCATTTTGAGTGATTTATCAAATTTTCTCACTGACAAGCACATCACTCTTGGAAGGCAGTGTTCAAAGTGCTCCCCAGTGATTTCCATTTGAGAAAGTACATTAAAAAATGGCATTTACAGTCATATGTATCCAGTTTAAGAGTACTGATTAGATTTTATTAAGCATATGCGTTTCATTTAAAATTAAAAGATTTTTTTTATAGTTAAACTGTTGGCTTTTCGTTTGGTATCGTGATTCTATTTGTAAAGTATTTTTGAAATTAAACCAAGAAAGTATCTGAATTCCAACCTTTCCTACCTAGTGTGCAGTGCAAGGGCAGACTGTCTGAGTGTATGCATGGGTTAGGTTCCATTCCCAGTAGCAGTACAATACTGGGCTAATACCCTGCAGTATTTGTGTTGTTTTTCTACATAAACAAATAAATAAGGAGTGTAGATTGTTAAACACCATAAAAGATAGTAACTATGCAACTGACTGGAAATCTGAAATCTGTGAGAAAGCTTATGAGGGTTATACTTAGATGTTATAGACCAGCAATTCAAATTTATGAGCACCCACACCACCACCTGCATAGGAAGAAATCTGAAACGGTCTCTAATCATGCCCCGAAACGGTCTCTAAACATGTTCCACTTCACCTAAAGTGATTCTTTACCTCTGACAGCTGTTCCAGGCATAGGAGCCTAGTAAATTATTTACTTATACCCCAGCCAGATAATTTTGCTTTTCTGAGCCAAGTCTGCTCTAGGTCTCAAGTACCTTCTTTGTTGGCTGGTTTGAGTTTTTTGGTAAGTTCCCAGTGTTTAATGACTGCATTCCTATCACCATAGAGGGAGCAACAAGCTGTAGGTATGGGTAACAATGTCCCCAGCACGTTAAATGTATCACAGTAAGGAGTTACTCAACAAGTCCACATTAGGGAACATTAGCAGGCCAGTAAGGTTTTCTCTTTGTTTTTTAACACACACACAGAGTACTGAGCATTGCCAAAATAGCCCACAGAGAGAGGAGGGCAAATTCTCACAAGTCACAGCAAGGATCTTCCAGAGCTAATTCTTGCTTTGTTCCTTCCCCAGAGCTGCCTTTACACAGAATTAAGCTCCAGACAATAACATGGCTTTCTTACTGCCACTAAATAATATTACACTCAGTTGACTTCACTGGAGAAAATTCCAAAGTTCTAAATTCAATTTGACTGGTTTTGTGTAGCATTTTGAAGCCACTGCTTGACAGACCACGAGCTGCAGCAAGGCAGCCACTACCACTAGACAAGCAAGTTCTCCAATTACAAAAAAACCAAACCCAACTAAAACACTGTTTAAGACCCAAAAGTAAGATGAAAATTCTAATGGGGGATGAGCAAAGGAGACCCCTTCTAGCATACAGAGAAGCAGCAACAAGCAAAAGAAGCCCTGAAAGCAAGCCCTGAAGCTTGCAGGGGAACACACGAACACAAGGAGCACACGTGGTGGGCTGCCCTCCACATCTACAGACACAACAGGACTGCAGAGGTTTGGATCCCTACGCTCTTTCAATGTCCCTGCCACATTTAACCTCACCCTTTCTACTGCTGCTCTGCAGTTATTCTGTAAACAGATTTACAAATCTTCAAGTGCACTGTGGTGGATTCATGATTCCTCATCCCTCCCCCAACCTGGGGAAGCCTACATGAGCAAAAGGAAGCCAGAGCTCAGAGCACGCTGGAGAACAGTGCAGTAAGTAAGAAGTTCAACAAATGTTTAAGTATCACTAAGCAGGAACTACAAAGAGTTTACACATCACCTCTCATGTTTACCAACTCCTTCCTTGTGTTCTCCATTTATCCACATTTCACCTTGTCCAGCCACTCCAGTAACTCATCCCTGCCCTCTGTTCCGCTGTTCTGATTACGCAAGACAGTCAAAATAGCCCCTGCAGTGCTGTCTCACAAGATGGTGACTAGAGGTAATGAGTCAGAGGCAGTGGAGGAGCAGCCTAAGAGCTTACTGGATGGAAAGATTTAAAGAACAGCTTGTAACCTATGTCTCCACTCTAAACATTAAGACAGTTCAAAAGATTAGTAAACAGAAGTCATATGCCAGCAGCTATAATCAGATTAATTCTTTCCAGCTAACACAGGTTACATACATTTGAGCAAATAAGCTAGCACTGTCACCTCTACAATTCAGGAAACAGAGATGCTAGACAAGTGTGGAATTAAGACCTCACCAGCTGAGCAGCTGTCTAATGGCTGTAGTTATTCCGGAAGAACGGGATCACAGGGGACCTACACTGCCCCCCTTCACCGTAATCACAGTTCTGTGCATCGCATCCCACATCTTGTGTGGGGGATGGAAGAATGAGGCACACCAGTCTGACCAGTTTTCATCAAGCTTCTAGAGAGAGATTTAAACCTGAAATGGTTCAACATTTTTCTACTCTAAAAGAACAGTATTATCCTCCTTAAAACACTAAACCAGCACCAGTGGAGATCTCCTATCACCTCTTGCTTAGAGAGGAAAAAAACCACAAGCAGGGTGCAGTTCCTACAGCCATGACTCTGAATCTGGCTTCCTCATTCTGCTCTTGCTGGTTCCTAGTGACTCAAGGTATCTCCAAGAGCAGATTTAGGAAAATGACTATGGATGGACATCCTAATTAGGACTTATACAGGTAGTTTTCCACTTTTCAATCTGTGTGTATCTTTGGATCTGAAGATGTCAAATGCTGTAAGCCACAGGACATAAACTCCTACAGAAACAACAACATGGTTCCAACAGAATCTGCAGGTAATAATACAGTTCTTGCTGTATCTTGCCAGCTAATAATCTGGGCTAGGAAAGTCCCAGCAGGGTAACTGTCAGCAGGCACATGATCTGATCTGCCAAACACCAACTACCAGAGCGCAGCGAGCAGCACTCTGTGTACCCCTCTGTTAGAGTAGGCACGGCCTCAACGCCAAAAGCAGGGAGCATCCCTGGTCTGGAACAGAAACACAGACACCTCTTGAATTTTAAGAATGTCTTAGTTCAGTCTCTTGTAAGTCTTCCTTCCCAGGACGAGCCTTTTGCATTGTTAGTGAACTGACCTGTATTTATCAGGTTTCACTACACCATCCTGAACTAATCAATTGAATTAAAAAAAGGGATCCCTTGCATCGATCTTTTCTAACGGATTAAAAGGAAATGAAACTATTCCAAACTAATTTTCTTCCAAGGGGAACTAGTGTCAAGATGCAGGTGAAGCTCAAGGAAGGGATAACAACAGTTAGCTGTGTTTTTTATGCAAAATTCAGTGTTTGGGACTAATCCAGGACTGGAGTTTCTCCATGCGATCATACCACAACCATCCTATTTCTCCAAGTACCACAGGGAACACTGAAATAACAATGAAGGCACGAGGGTCCATATGGACCCAAAAAAAACCAAGTCACAGTTCCCAGCATTAATTTCACTGCAATACATTCAAACTGCAATTTGTGATGACAAAATGAACTTACTGAAGCGCAGGCCAAAATGCCAAAGAAGCCAACCTTCTGCACCAGGTTCTGCACAGCCAGTTTAGCCCGGGAAGCGAGATCCTGCAAAGAAGAAAATGAAGTATTAATGAGGCAAATCCCCAAACGACCATACCTCAAAATGTATGGGATTTCAATATCCTCCACGCTTCGGGATTTCCTAACTTGGGAGAATTTTTAAAACACAAAGGCCAGTTTTGAAACTCTGGGCTTAGAGGGAAGAGAGAGAAATTCACAATCCTCAGTGTGAAAATCACCCACATGCATTGAGATTTGTTTTTCGAAACCCTGCAATTGGCACTAAGTTCACACTACTGTGGAAACAGTTTTTTTAGCATTTATTTCCCCATATCTTTGAATTGCCAGTGCTGCTTATACCTTATTCCTTAAACAAGAAAAGGGAATTAATTCCTTCCATACCATTTAGAATGTTAAAAAGGTACTTTCTCAAAGCACAAAGCCAGAATATAATAATCCCATTATATCCTAAGATCTTTACTCTCAGACCCAAGATCTTAATCCAAATAGCTAAATCCAGGAACAGCCTTGTAAATGTAACTATAACAGCCTTGTAAAGTTCATTAAATTCAAAATACTTTAAAAACAAGAAAGGTGCCAGACCATGTAACTTTTGAGCCATTCTTTACAAAAACGTGCTAAGAACATTGTTGCCTACTTTTATTTTGTAATCACAATTTTCAGACATATTCCTGACAAACTCGAGAGTCTGAAAATGTATCAAATGCACAGTTAATGTTTTAAAAAAGCAAAAATAAAGATTGTCACAACTATATTTGAATGTGAGAAGCGAATTTACATGATAGTAAAAATCCTTTGAAGCAAAACTGTCACAAAAAGTTAAATCCAGGGTCAATATTATATATTCAGGCAACAGCAGTTATAAAAAGCTGAGTATTTTTGGTAGTAGCAAACTTTGAAGTAATTAATAATTCTTTCTTAAAAATCTTCATATAAGCAATAAAAAGCTGATTTTCCAGTAGCAATACAATATTCACTGAGTTTAATTTTGTAGAAAACTATCAGATAAATTTCAGAAGTTACTTTAATCAATAATTAATGGAATTCTAAATTCCACACCTCAAGATAATCCAGAAGAATCATATTTATCCAACTTTAACTTTATTCCAGATCTGTTGAAACCTTCCATACTATACGTCAATACAAGCAAACTACAGTTACGTGAAAATGTTCTTGCATATTATTTAAATTTTGAACAATAGGACAGACATAACTTTCTCTGCCAGAAAAAAAAAAAATCTGTGATAAGGCCATTTGCTTTTTACCCTCCTTTTCCAAGGAGTAACTTTCCTCCATGAAAGTGTTTTTAAAATAGTTGAATCCTCAAATAAAAAAAATCCACAGTTCTTATTGAAATCAGAATAACTTTATTTATTATACTTAATGCTTAAAAAAATAACCCAAATTAAAACAAATACTTTAATTTGAAGAAAAGTGCCAAATAAATGAGATTTCCTACATCTCACAGCAGGACATTTTTAAACATAGGAGATTTTAAAACTCCTTTGGAATAGTCTGTAAGGGGTGAATTTGCTGACTTTCACCAGGAGTAACACCCTGGGATCCTGAATGCAAAATGGAACAGATGAAATATTCACTCTTCATTGAAAACTTGTCCTGATCTTTTTCTATTTAATTTCTAGGTTACAAACAGTGCACAGGAGTGGTTTAAACCTGTTCCCAGTGAGGCTGACACGAAACACCTGAACTCCTGTTAGCTGAAACAGGTCTAGAACCTGCCCATGAGAAGCAGAATTTTTCATGTTTTCCAGTTAGAAGAGTGTATTTTGACCCAAATTGTTACAAATAACAAAACCTGATAATTTACCAGTGAACCAAAGACAAAAATCTTGCAACACTGAGGACAGTTCCTTCTTAAACTAAAATTCCCTCATCATTATTTCCAAGTCAGTAACCAAAACAAGGTACTATATTGTCACTAGCAGGGGTCAGCACTCACACACACATTCAGTCCTGCTGGAGATTTAGGACACAAACTGAAAAGGATGCAAGGCTCTTGTGCAGAGCGTAATCACACAGATATCAGAAAAAGAAATAATGGGAATAAAAAGCAGCACACTAAGGAGACAACAGGTATCTGAATTCCTTAACCAAACGCAAACCTAGAAATTTGTGTGCAGAATTTCTCTACAAATTAATATAAAAGCGTGCTCAGCCACAACAGTAACGTTGTCCTTTCCACAAAGGATTTTGTTCTTTGCAAAGGTGAACAAAAAGCAGTGCCTTCTGTCAGAATTTCATAAGGTGCCTCCCCCTGTACTCTATAACCAAGCCGAATGTGACCATGACATTCTCAGTTCCTATTTTGTTCACCATTTCACAACGCTCATGGGGACAGAACAATATTTTCACTTTTATAAGCCAATAAAGATTTTTTTCACAGCTCCATAAATCTCATTGTAAAGTATCTTTAAAATAAAACACTACAATCCAATTATTCAAATAAGTCCATGATATATTTCAATGGAAGTGGTTTCTATTCTCATTTTAACATATTCACCCATTATCTTAGATTGCATTGCTAATGCACTACTGTATTAATTTTCACAAGCTGGAATTGGAAACAAACTCTCTAGCAAGCAACCTACAAACTAAAGCTTGCAGCACAGATGGTTTAATAAAATATATTATTATAATTATATATAGATTGACTGTATTAACTTACTGTAAGTAATGCAAAATTCGAGGCTGCCTTAAAACTAATTTTTCTCTCCAGCTAAAAACATGCATATTTTGTTCTAAAACCAATGATGACAGTGCTGAAAAAAGTCTAACAAGGTTGTCTCTCAGGAAAAAAAAAAGGCAAACAAACTTTGGGATAATTTTTCTCACCTTATTATTTCATAACTTTTTTTAAAGTTATTACACAGATTGTTTCTTCTTTAATTATATTATATTCATTAGCTACTGCAAAGTACAATCATAGAATGTTACTCTATGGAAAGCACAGCTATAGTCCTTAAAAATGAGTCAAGAACTTCTAATTTGGCTTTCTTTTTCAAACTTCCTAAATAAGCCAAAAAAGATAAATTAAGGATTTCTTTTTCCTTATTTTCTATGATCAAATGTAATCACAGCTACAACTATTTTGCATGGTAATATACACATAAGAATTGCAACAAAACAATGTGTTTACAGCCTCAATATTTACTTTAATGAAAACAAGATCAGAAACCCTTTTGTTTGGTTGCCTCCTTAAAATTTCGTTTGTCAAATCTTTGCAACATCTGCAATAATAAAAAACTTAAAAGTTTCATTTCTCAGAGAACACAATCATCAGTTTCACAACTTTTACCTATTTCACAATATAATTTTGCTGTTATAAAGCCTGCAGAGGGAACAATCTTTTCGCTATTTTTTTAAGCATTTGAAATAAAAGCAAAAAAGCAAAACAACTTTCATAACTTTAAAAAAAAATGTAAAAAGACATAAAATTTCAGCTACTTACAGGCAAAACATTTTCCCCCAAATTAAAGTAGCGAGCCTGGACTCGACTCGCAGCTAATGTGATTCACTCTCTAGAACATTTTGGGATACTTTAGCACACTCTGTCCCTTTCAAAGAATGATTCGGGTTTTTTTGGTTTGGAAATAGATTTCCTGTGAGTGCTACAATACAGGCAAAGGAAGGTTAAATGATTAAACATTACTTCATTGGGTTAATCATCAGGATCTCAAGACGTGGAATGGAAATACAACACATAAAAAGGTCAATGCTGAAATACTGATTCACAAGGCTCAGCTGGCTGCTTAGAGAAGTTTGCTTCATATCTGCCCTCAGTAAAATGGCACATTTATTGATACCAGCATTTCTTTATTACACGTTGCAAAAGGAAAAGACTCTCCCAAACCTAAAGGGACAGTAAAGAGAAATCACATGTTTTGCTGCTAAGTAAGATTTACCACAATGTTCCTCCTTTAAATATGAACGATGTTACAGTTTTGAGTAGAACTTAACATGGATCATTCATCCCTATAAAAAAGCGTTCCTTGGAGAATGAACGGACAATCAAGGCTTTGTCCCAACACCATTTTATTTGGTTTCCATTTATAATTTAATTTCTATTTCTTCTTTCTTCTTTCATTGCAAAGTAAGCTGCACAAGCTCTTCTGCATTTAAGTGAAGAACATCTCACCAGATTTTGTTAACAAGCTTGAGGAAAAAAAAACAATTGAAAAAATCAATTTTTACTCTTTTCCCTTTGTAACAGTGCATTATTATCACATAAAGGTCACAACTTATTGTTCATATTGAAATTGTGAAGCCTCTTTTTTCTTATTCTCTAAGAACAGAGATTGTTGATGGATCTATAGCAAGTAACTTGTTGATGGTTACCAAGGAGCTCTGAATAATCAGCATTGAATTGAATCCCATTGCCCTTACTGAAACAACCCATAGGACTTTCACAGAAGCTATTTTCTTGGAAGACTGCACAGATAGGCCTGTAACGATTATGTAAGATAACAGTTTATTTTCTAACACAAAGTTGCAATCAGTTTTTAGGAACATCAAGAAAGCTACGACTCCCTATCACAAACCAACCCTTCCTCTCACGCAGCAGTGATGACAGCTGTCAGTCTCCGAATGATACAATCCAGAGCTGCAATGATTTGAGGCCCAGAAAAACACCTTCATTTTTTTTCTGCTTTAAATACATCAAGCACCGTACAAAATAAATTGGTGGATACAGCAGAAAGAGGAAGGCCAGTAAAGCAGGGAAAGAACAAATGAGACCAACTGCAAACCATAGTGTGTGCATTCACTAACAGGAAGAACAGACAGTGCCTTAATGTAGGATCAGGGGAAGTCAGTGATGTGAATATTAAAGCCATTGCTCAAGTGGGACATAATTACCCAGCAGATGGTAACCTTAAGAAGTTAAAACTAAATTTCTGGAAGGCTTGTGGAGAGCTATGCAGGATTTGTTAATCTAGTAACAAACAGGATCACGAATGAACATTAAAGAAAATAAAGACATAAACAGAGATCTAAAGTGACTGTGTTGCACCTTGATAGTCCTCTATCAGGGAGAATACTAAAGCTGCTGTAGACACAGGTATTTACCCTAGTGCCAGCAGACTCCCCCGATGTGAATGTGGAACTTGCATGTGAGGAAGAAGTGGACGATCCTTCAAAATTTGAGTATAATTTATAATATTGTTATAATATTTTCTTACTATAAACAAAGTTTAATTACCCAAATAATCGGAAGAGGAGAACATTTTTTTCCCAAGACTGAGGATGATGTACAAAGCTACCATCTCAGATTATTAAAATTACAAAGACAGTGCTCCTTTTTATGTAAAAATCTGAGTTATGTTAAAAATGAGCTGCACAATATTTCGTTTCTTCTGGCTTTCTATTACAACACAATGGAATCAAACACAGCTTACGGGAGAATGACCATTTGTGGTTAGGCAATGAATTCTAGAATTTCAGAGGACTAGGAAGAATCATTAACTCATTGAAATAACGTATTAACTGCAGAAGAGCAGTTTTAAAGGAGTCGGATAGCTACCTACATGCTGAGAGGTTACAACACACACTCATGCTAAGAAAGCAGCAGATCAGCAATGACACTCAATGATCAACACAGTCACCTGGAGTTAAGACGAGAACGGATCAAGATAGAGTTGACAGTCATTGCCTGTCACTGCAAACAGTTCATTACTCAGTGACCAAAGAAACCATTTCAGACCTCTCCTGCAAGACATCAAAGGTAGCAGATCTCATGAGTAAGGTTCCAGTAAGCTGCAAGCAGGAATATTTTGGCAGTGGTTCACGGTGGCACTGATCTCCTACTCTGGCAGCTGCAGTGACTCTCAATTCTAAATGCTTATGGGAAGAGCTGTGGCCCCGGATTGCTGTTCAAGCCTTCTCAAAAATACTTCCAAATTAATACAAATAAGGGGCAAACTAAAAGGGGATATTTCCATCTTGATGCCTGGTGAGAAGAGGGTATGAGAAGTAAGGTTTAAACTTACTTCTCAGTTGAAACCCTGGGAAAGGAAGGCCCTGTCTTGGCATCTGGGCTGCCAAAAGGGAAAGTTAAAAAAAAGTTTTCAAGGATTACCAAAAGCAGCTAAAGGAGGGTGGCAGATCTAAACAAGCACTGAAGTTTGATAAGAGAAAGGTATTTACACACTATAGGCACAAGACAGACATTCCAGATCAAGAGGACTGGCTCAAAGCCTAAGCCTGGGAAGGAAATAAATTTGATTTCACAAGAAGTCTGGGTTTTCTGAGACATTAAATTCTGGAAGAGGAATAAGGTAATCATATGGGAAAGTTACACGAGAAAAATACATCCATGTTGAAAGTGAAAACACAGTTTCAGAAAGTACAACATGAAGATGACTGAACAGCAATGAAATAGGGCCCTTGATTTCACCGGCTTTACCAAAGAACTGTGGAAAGGCAAGAGAGCAGTATCTACAAACCCTCATTAAACAGACGGTGTCAGAGATTTGAGGACATAAAGCCAGTAAAATCTCAAATGACTATTCAATATCTTTGTAGGCAAGAGTGAGCATATGGTACGTACTACATACAAACCCCAAGTCCACAAGAAATCAAATATCCAGGTGAATTCTACCAGCCCTTCCCAGGACAAGAATATTGAACACAGATTGTTGAGGGAAATAATACACAGATTTATTTCCACATCTGTTTGTGTTCAAATTCTTGAGGTTGGTTGCAAGTTAGGGGGTGATGCTGCAACCCACAAAGATAATCAGAAAGACGCTCATCTTCGGGCATTTGGAAGCTCAGACATATGAGTAACTGCAATTGGTTCTTCAGCCAGAAAAACTGAAGTTTTCCCATAGAAAATGCAGTTCAACCTATTGTCCTCATAATCAGATTTTAAAACTGCTGTTAGAAAAGACATAAGAAGCCATAAACAGAACTGTGTGCAGAGTTAAATCCTCTGCAAGTCGTGTGGGAGCAGAACGTAAGAGTGTTCACTCCAAGAGCAAGCTCTGCTTTCCCTGGTCATTTAATTTTCACCTATCATGGAATAAAAGTGTGAAAGCTCTGAGTAATGGATCTATTATACAGTAAATAAGACCTCCCATTAATATGAGTAGGAAGGAAGTCAACCAGCTCTGGATTAAACAGACTATTAACACTAGGAACTTCTAGGTATTTTCTTCATTTCATTAACCAACTGTACCATGGCAAGAACATTCTGTTTCCCTCACTTCTCCCTCTCTCCTACACCTTGGGGGAAGAACCAGAAAATAAACTCCATCTCAGGAGCTTTAGTTTCAAGATTTCAGACTGCTACAGTCCATCACCATGGTCAAGTGTGGAAGTGACACACCAAAGTGAACACATATTATAGAGCTCAGCAAGTTAGTAGGCACTCTCAAACTTGACAAAAGTCAGCATTTTTTACAACCAGAACTGAAGTTTGACTTCTACAAAAAAAAAGCTCTTTCGCTTCACACTCCAAGAATAAAGAAATTTTATAAAGAATAAGATACAATTAAAGGAAACAGACTGAAGGAAGAGGAAGGAGCATGTCCTTTCAGTCTTATCAGATCGGTCCTACAGAGCATTAGCCCTTTAACCACATCCCCTGCCACCTCTATGCTCAATTCAGGTTTGTGCAGTAGCACGAAGCAACGTCTCCCCTTTGACACTTTCCAGTTTTACAGTCATGCACAAAAGTGTGAGACGAAATTTATTATTTCTGTGCTTGCTTAAGAACTACTATATAGTTATATACTATAGTATATATACACACACCACATATACACACATACTATATATATACACACTATATATTATATATATAAACACTCTCTATACACATCTTGTAAGAGATCTGGCAGTGAGCACATTCTGCAATCTGTTTCAGGGCAGAGAGCTGTCAGTCTGGCACATTAGGGAAGCAGCAAGGCCCAGTTCAAGGTTGGAAGAGGTTACCCAGAGAGGTTGTGCAGTCTCCAGTCTTGGAGAGTTTCAAGACCAAACTTGACAATGCCTTGAGGAACCTAAGCTGACCTCAAAGATGACACCGCTCTGAGCAAAATGTTGGACTAGAAACTGCCTCAGGACCCTTTCAAAATGAATTTTTCTGTGATTCCATAACAAGATACTGACAGCCAACTACAAAGAGAAGAATGAAGTAAAAGAACACCCTATCACTCATTGACCTCTGCAGCCTTTGCTGAAAGCATATGGCATTGCCTCCACCAGCGTGCTGGCTGCCTAAAATGCCATGGCTGCTGCACAGTGAGTGCTCATTTATCTCAAAGCTACAACTGCAATTAGTTATTGTGACCACAATCGGGTCTGCTGATTTAGTTACAATGGCGTGACAAGAAATTCCATTGCAAATTATCAAGTCCTATTTTTTAGGCCGTTTAAGATCTAGACATTGCAAGGAAGGGCTCATGATTGCTGAAATGAAGAAAGTTATGGCTTTTCTTTAGCCACCACCATCAAGGAGGCAATTTTCAACAACCAAACAGATTGGTCTTTTCAGACTTTGACAAATCAAAGCCAAAATTACCAGCACTGAAAAAAATACCCTGTTTCTCCACAGAGAACTTAGAAATAAGGAAGAAAATCCATGCGCATAAAAATAACTTGTAGAGTAAAAGCGAGCAACTCCTTCCATAGCTGACAAATCCTTGTGCACACACAATACTTCCTAGTCAGCCCTGCCAGCAGATGTGCAACGCTAAGCAGACCTCTCACTTGTTCTCCCTGGGAAGCAGCAGAGGTTCCCAGACAGCTTAGAGAAGTGGTCTGCATACCAGACTCTTGTACAACACAGATATTTAAACAGTGTCTGGAGCAGGGGAAAAAAAGTAGTAATTTTCTTGATTATGAAACCATAATTAATTTCTATTGGTTATTGAAGGCTCTCCCTGAAAAAATGTTTTCGAAGCAGCCTATTTGACCCAAACTTTTGATCATTTATTGGTCTTTCTCAGAACACTGGGGAGTGAAATATCAAATATTTAGGACCAAATGGTTCCCTTAGAAACTTGTGTCAAGTGCCTCGACACAGAACAGGGCACGCAAATCCTACAGTAAAGTTTAACCAACTGCTCTCCACAGCTACAGTGCAAACGCAGTCTGCAAGTTTTCCAGCAGACTTGGTGACATTCCTTCTGAAAAGGTTCATTTCTGTTGTATAGCAAGAGATTTGTTACTGAAAAAATTCCTCTGAGCTACTATCCTGCTATTGAGTGAAAATACTGCAAAGTAATCCAGATTTCTTCAGTGGGTCGATAAATTCTGATTGGATTACCTACACACTAAATATTAAAATGACAGAGGGATCACCCAAGTGAGTTTTAGGGAACAGACTTACCACAAAGAGTCTCTAGATTACCCTTAGCAAAGGTAATGTAACGCTCATTGCTGTTTTTTCCTTATCTGTAAGCAGGTGTGCAAATGAATAGAACAATGCAGGCACAGGACTGCCCCATTCTCTTGCCAGTGTCCAAAGAAATCCATCGAGGAGGTGGCTTACACATTTGTTACTCATAGCTCCAATTGTCTCCCTTCTGCCTATATTAACTCTTTGCTACTTTTTTTCCTCAGGAAGTCCTCTATAACAAGTTCCCTTATTTAAACCTTTCATTGACTCATTCCAAAGCTTATTTCAACTCAGTGACTTCGGAGAACAATTTAAAAAGAAGCTGTTGCTTAGTATATTCACCGATTGTTATATTGTGTGGAAAAAAACCCACCACACTTTACTATTAACTCACTATCCATTTGCCATCTCACTCTCAAGCATTCATTGGAAGTTTCTCAAGTGAAGCTTCAAAGTTCGAATAGTTTTGAGTTTCCATTTAATTATGGGCCAAGATAAAAGAGGTTCATTACCTGCCCTACATGTTAACCAACGAAGGCACTAAACTTGAGCAAGGCTCAGTGTGAAGCCTCCTGGTGGCCACCCATCAGGCAGCCCAGACCAAACATCAGCCAGCACTTGTGGCACAATTAATAAAGGGAGGAAGCTGATGAGGAAAGGGGGTGACTGGAAGAGTGAGCAAGAGATGTTATGAACGGAATTTGATGCTGGGTTTAAACAAGTTATTTTTGGGAAAGCAAAAAAAAAAAAAAAGTCAAGGTTTTCCAGTTATTGTATGTGACTCCACCACTTCCATTTTTATAAATGCTTTACAAAAGCCTGCTTGTGGTCTGCTTTAACTTCTTTTTTCTTGTATCGAATACTCTTAAAACCTTTTGATTAAACAAGCCAGCAGTCAGCAAATCATTCTCAAGCAGGAACTTACCAGATACTAACTGTTCGCTTAATCATGAGAGAGATCCATTTTTAATTTGGCCATCTTATTTTTACACTGTTAATTAAGTAGCATTTTGCTTATTAGTTGAACCTAATCATACCACTTCAATTAGGTCACAGTGTCATGTCAGAACACAGTGCCTCACTCTCCCAATAACCACGGCTGGGTGTGGTTGGGGTACTTTGTTCTGCAGCTGCAGGGAGAAACCCCACATGAAGACATGGAAAAGCAATGCAGCTCAAGGCACCAAACCCTTCAGAAATGCTGGAGAGATGGGTTTAACATGCGTCTAACTGTCACTGTTGCAAAAGTTCATCAGTTTAACTCCTTGCAGACAAGAAGCCGACTCTCCGAGCAGGAAGTTGTTTGGTGGAACTCCTGACGCAACACAAACCGAAGCAGTTGCAGCTTAGTTTAAAACAAACCCTCTTGAGTCCACGTTGACAAATTCTTTAACAAGCCCTGTGGTTACAGGGAAGCTGGTTTCAGTCTGAGTCACTCCTGTTCAAACAGTTTACTGGAAATGGAGGGGAGGGGGAATTTTCAGAGAAGTCATGTGATGGCCAGACAAACCACAACCAGTAAAGGTTCAGTGGAGTCAAAAACAGGTCCTAGCAACAACTGACAGTCAGTGTGCAGATGGCACTCAATCATTTAGCAGGGAGTCCTGCTGCAGCTCGGCATTGCTATGGATTTAACCCTTTTTCAAGGCTCGTTATTCTTTCAGAGGCAGGACACAGTTTGGAAAGTAAACAAACAGCAGTGGTTGATAGTAACACAGGCAACTAGAAAATATTTTCATGTGGAAATCTGGCTGCAGCAACGCTGCACAGAAGCTAAGCCTGATGTGTAAATCATTAGTTCTTAAATATATACCACTTAATGAATCCAAACACTTACAGTCATTAGGGATTAGATATGCAGCAAAGATATTAGTGCTTTCTCCTCTTAGCAAGGAGTCCCACGATACAGCAAGGGCCCACGCATTATGCGTTATCACTAAGTACCTTGAGGGAACCTGGCATTAGAAGCTTCATTTTCACCAAAAACCTCGTCAGCTTTAAGTATTTCAGCATGACAGAGAGATGAGAACACTAAACAATCAGGAACTGCTAACCTGGCAAAAGAGTCCTTGCGCGTGTGTGTAGACAAAATGGTACAAAACTATGCCTGCACCGTATTATTACCAGTGTGCTGCCCCAGCACTAAGTGGTAGATTCACTTCCCCTAATTGAGAGGTTGGTTTGAACGGTTGTGCTGGAGATATTCCTCATGGCTGAAAGGGGAGCTCTGATAAAAACCTCCTTTGCTCTGGAATTTGCCTGGAGAAAAGTTAACAGCAACTGAGATGCCCTTTCAAATATTGGTAATTTTTAAACGTTGCCCCAAGTGATAACAACTCAGAGCAAGTTGCTCTGCTCCTACAGTACGCTGGGCTCTGCATTATGTGGAGCTCTGAGGAAAAAGGAGCCTTGCCTGTAAACCAGGCTCCCTCTCCAGGGCAAAGCCACTAGAGTTCAGCAAGAGCAGCTCTGATGTTGCCTTTATGTAACAGGGAGAAGCTCAGTGGTGTGCACACACAGGGAGACACAGAAAGGAGAAGTGAGTGTTCCTTTAAAATGAGGGGCTTTTTCTGAAGTATGCTAATGGGAAGTATGAGGCAGGCTTACCCATCATCTGCAGGCTATTGAGTTCTCTCAAAGCCAAGCTCAAGGAGAAAGGTCAATTAGATCTGAGATTTATGACAGAAAATCCATCAATGGACTCTTTAAAGTAAATAATATTTTACTCTGTGTAACTTTCAATGGGGCACCTTTACGCTGCTTAATCCTTTTAGGTTCCTTTTTTGTTTTTTTTTTTTTTGAAGTGCCAAGCTAGCAAGCACATTCCCCCTCTCACAGATCCTTCAGGCTGGATATTATATTCATGGTCTATTCTTGCCATAGAAGGTCTTCATCTGTTTCTGAAAATTACCATTGTTTTTGAGAAGCAGCAGCAACAAGCTCTCTAAACAAAACACACGCAGGCAAGAACGTCAAGCCATTTGGCTGTGCCTCGTAGGCACACAGCAGCTCGGCAGAAGTAGAGGGGAAGCTATTTTTCAAAATCTCACACACCCATTTTCATGCCTTTCAAAAAGGCAGGATGAAGCGAGACCTTTATACTGAAAGAAAGCTCCTGTCATTTGACGTCAAACATTTGTAGTAGTTTCCACGGCACAAGACACTTGTCACAGCCCCCGTGTTTTCTTCAGCTTCAGCTCAGGAGAGTGGGAGCTGATGTAGGTAATAAAAACAGTTATTGAACAATTTAAAAATAGACATCATAGCTGCTCATGAATAGCAATTGCAGAACAAACAGTGATAAGCTATGCTGAAGATTTGGGATTTACTCAAGGTCATTGGAAAAGGCAAGCCAGTCTCCCACAGACATCTAGCAAAAACATGATTGAAGCCAAAAACAAAAAGGAAGTCATATTAGCAAATGGAAAAAACTGAACTGTCAGTTTTACGAGTGCAATACAATTTAATCAAATTGTCAAAGCCTCATGTTAAAAGAGTTTTATAGAAACCAAACCACAAGTGGAGTTTAAAAAGATTTTTTTTCCTGGCCATCCATCCATCCATCTATCCATCAACAAAACAACATCTTTCTGTCCAAATTCAACTGCCAAGAAAATAAAATCAAAAGTACTGGTAAATAACACCATAATTTTTCTTAATTAATTACACAACAGCATTTGTTTATTGAGGGCAGTCAATACAGCTTGGCCTGTCGCGACAAAATGCTCTCTAGCAAAAATTTTCTGCCCAAAAATCTTACTGTGCATTCTGGAAACCAGCTCTGGCTGCTCCCACAACTGTACACACATATAATTTGCTGAGAGAGTTTCAGTAAACACAGATAACGTTTCAGCTCTCGAGTCACTTATTTAACTGGTTTCGTTTGGGTTGTTTTCTTTTTACCACAACCTGATTTTTTATACAGTTAGGGATTACTTTGCAAAGCGAAAAATGACAATAAAGACCCAACTCAGATTCACCCACCCCACCCAAATGGATATTTAAAGAAATAAAAGAATTGACTATTTACAACAGCAGAAAAACCCTTTGAAGCTTTCTGTTAGGGGGAGGCTCTCAGGAAACACAGGGTTTACTAATAGAGTTACTAGATTGCACTCACTATTTCTAGACAAACCACTTCCATGGAAAGGATTCATCCATTTTTTTGATGAAAGGGGAAAAAAAAGTTAAAGTATTTATTTGTATCAAGAAAATACCCCAGCAGAACAGTTTAAAGACAGCAGAGCATGGTAAATAGCATCTGCTGTTTTTTTAATAGCAGTCTCATGACCTGTTTCAATTTAGTGGTAGACAAAACAGGATAAGAAGGAAAAACACGGAAAAGAAATTCAGTGGCAAGTAGAAAAATGTCTAATTTCTTCCAGGACTTTATCAATAACTTGTGAAGAAGTTGCAAACTGCTGACCTGAATGAAAAATTATCTACAATGATATCTGACTGATGTACAGCATCAGTTGCAAACTATGCTGTAATACAAGCAGTACTTAATCCATCATGAAAATAAATGACAAAAGCACCAAAAAAGGATTCAGAGCAGTTTGGCTGCATTTTCACATCAGGAAAAATATGTTTCCTCAGGCTGATGAATGGGTCATGCCCTGGCCCCTGAGGGTGTTAGCAGCAAGGCAGGCAAATGTCATCTGAAGGTGATGAGCTGACTGAAAATCATCTCCTGGCCCAGGGAGGCTTTAAATGCAGCTCTAACAACCCTGATTATGGAATAGCACCTCCTCTGTCACTGGACTGTTAGCCCACTTTCTCCCGACCTTTGTGCTGTTCTTGGAAGTCTAAATAGATGCAGTACTTGCAGCAAATACTTTGGCTGCACTACTGTATGTGCTTCAACAAGCTGCATTCTTGTCCTCCAATCACGAGAGTTATCTCTACCCAGTGGTGGATCTTTTTTCATCCCTGGGAAGTCCCTGCGAACTCACACCAACCGATTTTTGGCCCATTCCCATTTCACTGGAATGGTTATTTATTCCATTGAGGAGTTGTGTGTTTTATTAATTCTGTTGTTTTGCACTGTTCTTACTTGTGCAGTCTCTGCATGTTCCAGCATCTCCTCAAATTCCTGGTACTCTTCATCATCAGGTTCAGCACCAGAGAGTCGGGCCGCCCTCGCCATAAAATATGGAGGCAGCTCTCCAATGGCTGTGCCAGCACCCTGGGAAAAGAATAATTCTGATTTATTTTCATGTTTATTCTTAAATAGGAAACATGTGATATGCATGGTCCCATGGACATTTCAAATTATTAGAACTGACGAGACCAGCTGCTTTGAGAAATCTGCTTGCTTTTATCCACCAAGTCAGATTTCTCCCAATTTCAAACAATGCTGTTCCTTTGAAACCCCACTTCCCCCTTTCCTCATTTAGCAAAATTCAGCTTCTCTCAGCAGACTATCACACTGCAAAGTCAGTGGCGCCCAAGCTGTGGTCTGCAAGGTCAAAACATCATGATCTGTGCATCTCTGGGGCCCTGCAGGGTGGCCCGTTGCCCAGCTCCGGCCGAGCTCCACAGCCGGAGGGGAGGCTGCAGCTGGAGAGGCGGCCGGGCTGGGGGCCCTGCTGTCCGACAGGATCCCTGACTCAGCACCACGCTGCCATCTCAGCCCAGCACATGATGCCAGACTCATTTGCTGGCATGTGACAGCCCTTGCTCCTCCAAAATAATCTGGGAACTCCTCCCCGGTGCCGTCATGTAGTTTACTTGTTCGGTCACGAGACTTTGTGCAAACGTTTATTAGAAAACAGGCTCCAGTTTTACTATAGGTGTGAGCAGGGAGAATAAGGTTAAGCAAAGCTTGATCTCGAGTTTTCTCTCTCCTGAAGACAGAATGAAAAAAGCCAAGAGAACTCAAGATGAAAGCACAGTTCCTTTCTCACCACAGGAAAATTATATTTGTTTTCTCAGGACATCAAATGAATCATTTCAATCTTGTGGGTAAATGCAACTTTAGCTTAACCAGGAAAGAAAAGACAAGAAAAAAAGAGACAACTAAGATTGAACACATGGATAAATAGAGGCTAATGAAACAGGAACTTGGACTGAATTCAGAATGGTTTAAATATAGGACAGGTAACAGCACAATAGTTGGGCACCACACTGGAAAAGTGCTAAAACTTAGCCACATGCAGATGGCTTTTCTTTCTTAGGGTCAGTTGTAACAAATGCTTTTCTATTGCTCTGAAGCAATGTGAATGCTTTTCAATTTCCTTTGTTCCCGCTCTATATGCAGCTGCAAGCAAGGGAGAATTCCAGCTGCTGTGGATATTCCAAATCAACAGGTTGTGGTTTTCAATACCATCGCTCTCTGAAGGGAACCAAGCTGTTAAATCCTCAGTTCAGGCACATAAAGTGCGCAGCCTCATCTGTTTATGCCCTTGTTTTCCACAGAAGAAAAATTGAAACGACTGCAACAAGCTGAACTCCATTAATCTGCCGATTTCTGGCAGGAGGGACGATAAGCCTGAAAACAGTAGCAACAGCGTTTCAGAAAAATTAACTTGAGGTTATGTTCTCAGGGTGATGCAAGAACAAAAAGTCACATTGCTTCTCCAGGCCCTGCCAATTCGCTTTGGCTTCATTTCGTGAGCTGAGGAAGAGGTTTGCATGCGCGTACTAGACATGAACTTTCTTTAAATTGGGTTAAGTCACATGCTTATTATTACAAAACATTTCAGAAGTGCAACAAAAATCATATGATTTCATGTCTGCTGGAGATAGGTTCCTTAAGTGCATTAAAAATAAAGAAGCAATTAAGGGATCCAAACCAGTAACTGTTTAACTGCTTTTTGTAACATTAGCTGTGCATTTGCACCATTTAACTTTGAATGCCAGTTTTACACACAGAGCCCTTGGACTAGCAACAAATTGGAAAGGCAAATGCTAATCAAAATTCTTTTACACAAATACATGCAGAAAAGGAAACTGGGAAATCACTCCACTAGAAAGAGTCTTTTAAACAGATTTTATCCTGGTCAGGACACAGGCCGCCTGTTCTGCTAATCCTCAGCAATTAAACATTTTTATTCTTTCCCCTTATTTCTTGTAAAAAAGCACACAAAAAAGCTGTAATGCATTAAAAATGTTGGGCATTATTGAATTCCTTGTCCCTGTGGGATGGAAGGCTGTGAAAACTGGCATACACCTAGCAGATTGTTTCTGAGAGTCCTTCTGCAGGCCAGGACTTGGTGGAGCCAACTTTTATAGGGATTGAAAAAAGCATCATTTTCATTTCACCTAATAATTCCTTAGATACAGTGATATTTAATCCTTGTAACACTCATTATCAGCAAGAACAGCTATCACTGACGTGCAGGGGACTAGCAATGATTTTAATCTCTGGAAAAAACCGTACCTGGTTTAAGTTGGCTGAAATGGCCTCTGATGTTTTTGTGATCTGAACCAAATCCCTTGTGCAGATAAATCCCCACATTCAAACCTTGCAGGATACTTAGTCTGGGTAGCTTTATAGTCAGAGGTCTGCAAAGTCCCCACTGGGACCGTCCTGCTTTCAACATTGCACATGAAAATTTATATAGCTACCACCCTCCTGTCTCTCGCCAAACAATCAACGAGATTGGCCGGGTTTCACTTTGGAGCCATTCAGCATAATTTCACTTTACAAGTCTAAAAGAAGCAGGCTGTCAGTGCTGTTGTACCTATTCCTCACAGGGCTCCATGTGCTGCACTAGGAGCACCTCTGTATAATTAAGATCCATTAATTCATTTTCTTTTGCATTTATCCAGTATTTATCTAGTCAGATCTGAAATCTGAAGTTATGAAGTTGTTGGTTCCATTAAAAAAAAGATTTTGTGAGCTCATTCAAACATAGCCAGAGTAGGAATTAAATCTAATAATCTTGATTTCAGTTTTAGAGCAGAAAATTAATTAAATCCAATCTCTTTTTTTTTTAAGGTACAATTTTGATTTGCAAAAATCAGCCTTTTCGCTTTCTGGAAGTCACCGTTACTTCCCTGTTAAGATGGGCATTTGGTTTAAGAGTGACAGAATTGAGAATAAGTCTCTTCAACAGTTTCCATAAAAAATGAACTGGAATTAGGACAAAAGAAACATACTGGAAGAAGCAGCAGCAACTGCCAACTTGATTTGGCTTACAGGAAATTAGCAAGCAATGTTTATGTACTCATGAAACATTCCAAGAAAGCATAACATTACGCTAGACACCACTGGTAGACAGAGGATGCTCCCAGGGGAAAATCTATTGGAGACAGAGTTCAGTGAAAAGGTAGCTGACAGCGATCTTGAAGGTGAGAAGAAAGAAAGAGGGGGGAAAAGAGTGGGATACAAACATTCAGGCTTAGTCCGGTTCCCTTCTCCTTTCCCTAGTCTGAACCAAGAAACACAGCTCAAATTGGAGACTGAAGAAACCATTTGTTCTCCCTGATGGCTGCTCAGAAGGACAGAACTTTCAATGCCTGTAACTCCATTAAGTCATTTCTGAACGACTTAATTCTCATCAGAGTTCAATTATTTTACATGCTGAAGATTAAGCAATGGATGTTTACCCTGAACTACATTTTTATTTTGCAACCCTAGAAACGTAATTGTAAATGCCATTTTTATGACTCTAGTCTCCATTAAACAAAGTTAAGCAGAGGAGGACTAGGAACAACAACAAAAAAAATCCTATATTTTTGGTCTTCTAAGTACTTCTATGTTTAGCTGCTTATCAAGCATTCAGGCAATTCTGTCCTCTTCTTAGAAAAAGTGAAATTTAATATGTCGTTTGCTTCTTCAAAGAGCTGTAAGTCCACTTTCTCTGTTACTGTTTTGACTTGGGTACTGCTACACATTTCTTCAGTATGATGTGTTCAACCTAACTGGAGTTTTTATAGGTAACCCAGTTGCTCATCATTCTAAAAGCTGCAGTGACCAAAGTTGCTTTAATATATCTTTTCATATCATTAGAAGAAATACAAGGGCAGACATCAGATACCATGTATTTTCAGAATTTCCTCTCTCTACATTTGAATTGGACAACCAAGAATTTCATAATTAAATCATCAGTCAGAACAGGAAGTCAGTAGTAAAATAAAGTTAATTTGGCATGCAGCTCACAGCAGATGCATCTGTGTAAACTGCCATTCAAAATAACCTACACGTAATGAAAAAAACATCTTAGTTGACCAAAATCCTCCAAAATTCAAACTTCTATAAAAAGCTGCAGAAGGAAGAAAAGGAAAACAGAAAGGAAGTTCCAATGACAACATTTCCTGAGACCCCGATCTTGTTTTAAGTGAAAAGTTAGCTGTGATAGAAACAGGCAGAGAAATAAAAATAAATTAACATGAAAACGTGCATCATTTTCTGCTAGCATCTAGAAAAGCAGTCAACACTGCAGCTGATAAAAGATAGCCCAGCATTATCCTATTACTTCTTTTTAAAGGAGATTAACATTATCCAGGGCTGGTACAGAGGAGGCTGATCAGGAAAGCAACTATTCATATTGCAGATATATATGTTATTGTTGGCAGTGTAAGCCATCATTATTTTGCCATTTCAGGAACTTGTGTGTATTGCTGAACACAGAAATTAAGTGTATAAATTAAAATTTCATAAGTTTTAGAAACCAAGCCTTACCCACATGCAGGCCTCCAGCCTGACTTTTGAGATGATAGCCCACAGAGAGATGGATCCTTCAGTCGTCTCCCCATCAGGGCAGATAATTTGATCCGGGTAAGGAGGCTCAGGAAAATTAACTGAGTTGCACTCATAGGCAGCAAGAGTAACTGATGCTATGTGTGGACCCTGAAAAAACACAAATAAATTCAAATGCATTTTATTTTAGTTATAACAACAGTTAAAACTCAAACCCCGCATTTGTCCCTGACGCAAGGAACCTAGGCCAGGACTTGGTGTTTCTCACTTTGGCCATTAATAGTGTCACACATGTAAAATGTTGGGGGGTTTTGACCATCTGAAGTGCAACATTGAGTTATAAATGTTCGCCCTCCCCTTATAGTGGACCTTCTTAACTTTCTGATTTTTCTCCAAAAGTAAGTTGCTTAATTTGTATGAGTTTTTCTGCATGTACAAGAAAGTGACCTTACTGCTCCTTGCTAAAAATGGTTTGACATATAATTCAAAACATAAAGGTTATTTAAATGCAATATAATTGAATTCCTTCTAGTCTCCATCTACATTACAAGATTTTTTTGGACTTCCAAATAAAACTGGCATAAAAATCTATTCAAGAATTAAACTGCTACATACTTTAAAAACCTGAAAGAACTGCCATTATTTTAATACAAAAGAAGTGAGAAGCAATTCAAAGAGTCCGTGGCCAGAACACTAGAGGTTACAGCTGAAGAAGAAATCACATAGCAAAAGGTCAGGGAAACGTTGCCCAGGGACAAAAAGTATGGATTTAAACTAAGGTCTCTTTATAAAGTCACAGATTTAAAGAAATTTTAAAGTTTTAAATTTAAAGAAACTTTAAAGTTTTCTTTATGTGCAAAACAAGTTACACTAACTTTGGTTATTAATGATTTGATGAGTTTTAACGTCATGTTGGGAAACACCCAGTCAACAATTTTCTTCTATGTTTTTTTCCTTTAAATGAGTCATGTTTTATTAGACCAACAAGGGAAACTGATACCCCCCACTCAAATCAAAGCTAAATTCTTTACAGAGTAAGGAGGGAAAGTGAGATAGACCGCAGCACTGCTATGCTCCTGCTCAAGGCTTCCAAAGCCCACTTTGAAATGCAAGAGCACGGGAAGGACCCTACAGGCTTCATTTGCACATTTAAAGGGTGAAATTCCACAGCAGGTCTCACACAAAAGGTGGAGCCCAATCGCATTTTCTAGACTTACTGGAAAGAAAATTTTAGCTACTGGGAAGAAAATTTTAGTTGCATTCACACATGTCAACATTTCAGGTCCTACAGAAGAAACAAGAGCACTGGACTTACACAATTACAGTGATATTGTCATTCTTTAATGGCAGTGAAATAACAATGCTGAAAAAAACACCAGTTATATTTTTCTGTAGGGCAGCTGTGACTGCCCTTGTCATATGTAAACAATTCAAAATAAAATCATTCTTCTGGCACACAATTGGTAAAAAACAAGCTCCTCTATTATCAAGGAAATTATTTTTTTTAATCCTTGTTATTTTACAGGAGACTAATCCAAAATGCTTTGGCATACTTGGGATTATATGAATGGACAAATGCAGCCTCCTGAGATGATAAACGAGGCACTGCCTCTCACACATACACACCAAAAAGTAAAAGGTTCATTGAAGTAAATGTGCAAAAGAGGAGATCCAGAAGTCGATACACAAGTGATTTTGATATGGAAGAGAGCACAAAGAATAGGTGAATGAACCAGTGACTAATCATGTATACTGTCAAGGTTCCTACAAGCCTCAATGGCAATGGACAAGTTTTTGGTACTTGCAGCAAAATAACCTTGTCCCCAGCAGTTTCATATCTAAACAAATGACTTATCTCTATTTTACTCATCAAGGACAGATGCAAAGTGTTGAAACTGTAAAGCGCGTTTATGGTGATCCTGGGAACCTCCTTTTCCACCGTACTCTGAAACGCAGGGAACTGAATCCCATCTCTGCTTGCCCCTTCCCAGTCTGACAGCTACCTTTGGACAAAAAAGGTCTCAAGCCATCTTCCTGAAATGATGGTTTTCACCTGCAGAAATCTGCAATAAAATTCTCTTGAACAGCAAATTTGCATGGAGGAAATCCCCACATACTTGAGTTGTAAATGACCATTCCCTACGTTCCCCTGAGAGAAAGGGTAAGGTCGTTGCCACAGCAATGAATCAAGAAATAGGGTTTTCGGTTCCACAAAGTTTTGAAGATCTACTACGCTACAGAGTAACTGCAGCCAGCTGCAATGGGAGACTGCTAGTTTCAGTTTTATAATAGTAAGGGAAAATTTAATCAGTGGTATAGCAAGGCCCCCACCCCCCTGCAAGGTTTTGGTGATGGCAGGACCAGCATTTCTTCTCAAACTGCACACAAGGTGTGTGAAGATGACTGCACGCTCTCAGGAGAGTGAGCAATGACAAAACGCCAAACAGAAGGCTGCTGCGGGACCTTCTTGACATCAGCAGCTTCTCTCAATAGAGTTGCCATCCTTGAAATGGCTTAGTGGTCTCAAAACATTGCTCCCTGTTAAACAAAGCTCTCCCAGTCTCAACAAATGTCTGCGAAAGGAAAAATTTTACAAGTAGCCAATGGGAAAAAAAGGCATTTCAGAAAGCAGCTGTAAATGGCCAACAGGCACCTGAAGACTGGGCCAGTTGAACATAATTCTTCCACTGCAATGTAAACAATTCTATAATGGAAAAAAGTTGGAGTTATGGAACCCACAGAAGCCACATTTTAACTGGAATAAGAAATAAAGCATAAACGGTTCATTTAGAGTGATGAAGTGTGGAGTACTGGGACTCGGAGTGAGCCAAAGGAGAGCAGAACAATCCTGTGTCCTCCTCTGGCAGTGGAGCCCAGCTGTCCTGCCAGGCAAATGGACAACGTCTCACAGCTTGGCAGACTGCACGCAACATCTCCGACATCTGCTTTTGTTCTAGCTGGCTCTGAGAACTTACAGAAAGCATTATACTTTCACAAAGCCCTAGTTACCAAGCACCTCAAAACAATGGTTGGCTAAACAGGACCATGGTTGCACTGGGGGTGGGGGCAGGAAGAGTGGGAGGGTCACCGGGTGTTTCATAAGAGAGGTGCCATTTTGCTTTATATTTAGCAACAGTGATGGTTTAACTCTGAATGGAACAGGGAACCAACTTCGAATGAGCTTCAGGTGACGCTTTGGAAAACCCCAGTCAATATACACTCAGATGTTTTCTTTATACTCCTCCCTGTGCCAGAAAGATTAATTCTCATAGTATTTTTTAATCCTCTTCACAAATAATACCTCCTCCTCCTTCTTCGCATGGGGCTGCAGTAAATACTCGGTGGTTTGCCTCTCAGTTTATTTCAGCGCTTCTGGAAACCTCTAAGATATACCCTCTTTGACTCAAACTGCAGCTCTGCCTTTGAAAAGGGCCTTTGCAAAGCTGTCAGATCAGACAAGGAGCACTAAAACCAGTCAATTTAGTAGACATGCTGCTTGCCAAACCAGGAACACTCACTGAAACTCAAGGCATGTAAGATCCTGAACACCAACTGTCTTTCCCCCACCCTCTTCCAATGATTTTTTTTTCCTTTTTAAATTGCAGGAGGCACTATCAGGGGCTAACAGAGAAGAAATTGAGAAACATTCTGCTGACTCGGGTGAGAAACATTTGCTTGCCTCTACTGACGACCAGAAGGAGCCTGTGGTTAGACCGGAATGCGATTTGTTCAAAATATCTGTACAATTTGCAAATCAAACAAGACAAGATCTGGTCATCAAGATCAACTCAACATAAATCTATTTCTGAGCAATAGTAATTTAGGGCAGTTTGGAAATCCTTAGCTATACAACCCTAAAGTCTCATAGAGGGCAACCTCGAACTCTTGAACTAACAGACCTTGAGAAAAGCTTTAGTTCAGTGACTGAAGGCACCCAAGTTAGAACAGACACTGCTAGTCCTTAGAAATAAGTTACTTTAAATGCACAAATGTGCCGTGAAATTTCTAGAAAGTATAATTTTTATCTACAAATTACGCTTGCGAATTCATCACTGACAGCTTAAATATACAGCAGGCACATGTGAAAAAAACCCAAGAAGTTAAAATCCTTAAAAACATACTGATATGTGTAATTCTTACAACATAAAAGTCTGCACCATAAGGAAAAATAACTGAATATCCAATTAAAAATGAATAATATCTTCACATTATTAATAAATCTGTTTACCTAGAATGTGAACACAATTAAAGCTGCAAACAAACTCCGTATCAAGTGTCAGTTTCTCACATGCCCCTCCACAGCACAACCATCCTCCTAAAGTGATACCAGCAATCCAATTTTAACATTTTATTTTTAGGGAAAATACAATTTTAGACTGTCTCTAATTTAGAAACATTTCACAGAGAAAAGTGATATGTCTGCCAGCAAGAAAAACATTACACTGAACTCATTGCTGAATTTAATGCACCAAAAATCTGTGTTCCTGCACGGATACACTGCTTTTCATGCTGGGTTCAAGACTCAGCCCTTCCACAGGGGGGAAACATGTCATGTTATATTTGATTAAGATAAATTGGAAAAACAAAAAGCTTGTTTCTCATGGGAAACATCCTGCAAGCGTTGCCCCAGGCTGCAACTCATCTCATACTTATCTATGAAGTCATTACACCTCTCAAGAAAGTAACACCAAGTTACCGCATCTTTTTTATCTTCAAGAGCAGTGGACAACTACCCACAAAGAAAACTGCTCTGTGATTAAGGGGGAAAAGCTTGATCTGGAGGTGGCTAGTAAATATGTCAATCTTGTCTGTCTGTGTTCCAAGATTAAAACGTCTCGTGACTTTATATAATGTCTGGTATGCAGTGCTGGCTGTAAAATGGGGCTCAGAATGAAGGAACCCATACCTAGAGCATCCTCAAGTGACACAAACACCCATCAAGTGGTCAGGGCTGGTTTTAGCAGGCTGTCACGGTATTTCAAGTGATGTATTAATTTTACAATCATGTGTTTGTTAGCAAGTTTCTATTCCCACTTCAGTCACCCTTGCCCCATAGCACAGAGCTGATGGAAATTCCAAACTATGAGCCACAAGCTCTGAATATGACTGAACAAGAACCATCAAAGGAGCAGGCACGTGGTACCACTGGGTCAGGGCCACATTGCTACTTTCAGGAGTAACAGGAAAAGCAGACGTTTTGAAAGGCTGTGCCCACAATACTTTCTATAGGAGCAAACACATATTAGGTAAAGGGACGACTGGGAAGAATCCAAGTTTATACTCTGCTGCTGACAGAGGACAAAAATAATCTGTCAGCATTCTCTCCTTGCCCTTCCCCAGCCACCCACTTATTATTTCTGAAGAATAAATCACTGCATCTATTCAAATTGGCAGTAGTAGTGATGATTGGCTTGAATGTCTCCAATTAGAGATCGTCTCGCACTGTTATCATTATTTCCAGCCTGCTCAAGGAAGCAGTGACGTGAAAAGTATAAAGTTCAGGCTGTGCATAGAAAAAAAAAAGAGCAGAGACTCCAAGGGAGCAAACGAGGAGAAGCATAATGTGACCTCCCAGGAGAGTTACAAGACACAAAACCAGTCATGAGGAAGTCGAGAGCAGATAATGAAAACAAGGTGTCAGCATCTAAAAGGTAAAGTCCATCAGCCTTCAAAAGGAAGAAAAAGGTGTACTGCTGGTCTTGTTCGGGGCAAGTTCAAACCACTCTGGCTGGCCACGGTGCTCAGGATAGCTTAAATACTAATATGACAGAATATTTTGCAGACTTCTGACTGTCAAAGTGAGGTAGCTAATCCTGTGCAGACAGAGGCGCTTCACATCAGCTGTTTATTGCCACAGTTCCAGCTTTAGATAAACCATCCAGACTCTGACATATGCTGGAGGCCATATATGGAACTCGCAGTCACACCATTTCGGGCTCTGACTCATGTGGTCCAGCAATTCACGGTGGGGCAATATGGGAGGTTATTGCTTCCAGCTGTTCCACCAGCCCCTACACCAGAGGTTACCATCTTGGAGCAGGACAATGGGACCAGCAGGGTCTGCTCAGTAGCTGCCAGGACTTACACCATCAGCTGTAACTTATGTTAACGCACAGGGCTGGGGGCTTGGGGCTCAGTCCTTGTCCTGAACCAGAGGTGCCGGTTTTACTTTCTGCATGAATCTATTGGTATCTGACACATGCAACAACAGTGAGTGCACTCAAAATGAACATTTCCCTCCTTGGAAATACCATTTTTAATTTCAGATTTTTTTAAATGCAAGCACTCCACCAGAAGATTTGAGAAACACCCAGGTTACACAACTAATCTGGCAGCAGCGACCTCTTTAACTCATTGGACCCTTCCAGCCCATATTACTAATATCAGTGCTGCAGTTTCAAGCAGAACAGAGCCCATGTGAGCTGGAAGCAGGAATTCCTGTCAAGAGGTGCTTAGCAAAAGTGTGGGGTTTTTTAAGTTATATGTTGATTCAAGTATTCCAGGATGTTTCACCTCATTGTAAAAAGCTTAGGACAGCTGGAGGAAGTAGGTTTGAAGGCATGAAGGAAACAAATGAGAGAGTAAGAGTCACAAACAACCCTCACACAAACAGGATCCATTTCAACTTACTTTAGAATTCATTTCTGTCTTCTGCACCCACCATTTTTCTTTCACCTGCCTTAGTAAGTTAATATCAGTAGTCTGAGCAGAGATATTAGACAGACCCAGTTTTTATTTCACTTGTTTTAGGCTTGCAAGTTGACATGTGAACTGAAGAACAGTATGGAATGAAAATGAACACCTCACTTAACAAAAATAATTCAGCGCTGGGAAAGGGAGCAATGCTGCGTCCTCCCACCTGGCCGAGGCAGCTCAGCTTTTGTTTCTCACCTTTTCCTTTACACACAGAACCCACAGCCTTCTGGGTTGCTCACACTCATTTTGAACAATCCATATGGAAAGAACAAAACTTCTGAAACCAACAATCATTGTGAAAACACTCTGTGTTAATATCACAAGTAAACAAATGGAGGAAAAGAAAATCAGAGCAAGTTCTGTGGATTTCCAAATTATTCTAATTTTATTTTTTTTTAGAAGTTCTTCACTAATTTTATCATGAAATCTACTCACAAGCTCAGCTCCTGCAACCAGATAACTAAAAGGAAATACATTTGATTTTAAAAGTTTTCGGTAGTCCTGGCAGGAAAAGGGGGGGGAGGTGTTATTTGTTTGAGGGTTTTTAATTATTTACAGTGACAACATTTTTATTTTTTAAAGTTAATGAGCTCATTATTGCACAAGGTATCTGGATTTTAAATCTTCAGCGACTAACCTAAACCAGTTCACACAGGGCCAAAACACGACTCATTTTGGCTGCAAACTACCACACTTTCAAGAGGCCAGAACGTGACCCCCTGCCAAAGCCACCGCCTGGAACCAATTCAGAACAAAAGCGAGGCATTGAACCCTCCCAGCCCAGATAAACTCAAACCGGCTCTCTCAAGCCAGCACTGTCAGTAAGGACACTTTTCAACTCACTTCTCTTTAACGGTAGTTTTCTGTTTTTTTTCAAGGCCTGAATTCACTGCTGGGCGCCCTTCGACTCTGTTACAGAACACCCCGTAAGAATTAAATGACAAACCCACATATCACAGTTCTGAAAATATGTGAACTCTTGCGCGACCTCCGCACACCAAACATTCCTATTGTGCCTTGCGTTTCCTGTTTGTGCGCGCCCTCGGCCCGGCCACCGCTGAAACCCTCTTCAGCAGTTGCTCTACTTGGCTCTGTCAGCAAGGCAGCAGCGATCCATATTTAAGAAACAACAACACAAACAAATGCAAACAGCCAAGGCTCCCTCTGCACTTTTGACCTGTAAGGAATTCACTTCCATTCATCCCTCCCATCACAGACTATAACAGACAGAAGGGACGTTTACTTTTTAGGGACGTTTACTTTTTGCATTCGTTCTAAGCTGAGTTCATCTCCTCCGCATCTTTTGCAACCCATTTGCCAGACCTGAACTGAAATCAAACCGCAGTGTTGGGTGAAGATGGCAATGCCAGTGTGACCCTAATCCAGTGCTCCTCCAAGCATCCCCTGCACCGCCGGTGCCCACTGCGCACCAGCACCTCATTCCATTCATTTTGTGGCAGCAAACAGACCTCTCCAAGATGTACAAATGCAAGAAATTCCTGACGAGTTACCCTCAGTGATTTTCTTCTGGTAATTATGTGATTCATGCCATCTATATTTTAATAAACCCCCAACAGAAGAGAAAACATCTCAGGACTAAGAAAATAAAAAAAGCTGTGTGCTGCTAAAAGCAGTATTTAGAGTCGTTAATCATGATAGTTTTATTTCCTACAGAACCACATCATGATTACTATTTTTGAAGTGTTGTTTTTAAAGAATTGTGAAAAATCTTTAATGGACTTCGGGAACTTAAGCCAGCAGACTTGTTTTGAAAGTGTCAGAATAAAAAGGATTCTTGGAAGAGTGGCCTGCTTCCCTATTTCTGAGTTGGAGACCTGCTCTGTGCCAGCCCTTAGCTCAGTGCCAATTTGCAGCACGCGAATCGTTTCCCAAAAAGCCATGTCACATTTTACATTTACTGCTGGCTACAACTAAAGAAGCAGCATTAAACTAGGAACCAATACATGAGACAATGCTCAGATCCTTTATAGTATACAAGAAGTTCCTGAGTCAGGGTATGGTTTGGGTTGAACGGGACCTTAAACCCCATCCAGTTCCAACCCCCTGCCATGGACAGGGACACCACCCACCAGATCACCGTGCTCAAAGTCCCATCCAACCTGGCCCCGAGCATCTCCAGGGATGGGGCATCTCCACGACTTCTCCGGGCAACCTGTGCCAATGCCTCACCAACCTCACAGGAAAACATTTCTTCCTAAGATCCCATCTCAGTCCCCCCTCTTTCAGCTTAAAACCATTCCCCCTCATCCTGTCCCTGCTCTCCCTGATCAAGAGCCCCTCGCCAGCTTTCCTGTAGCCCTTTTTCAGTTCTGGGAGGCTGTTCTAATGTCTCCCCAGAGCTTTCTTTTCTCCAGGCTGAAGAACCCCAACTCTCTCAGTCTTTCCTCCTAGGGGAGGTGCTCCAAGAAGCCTATTATCAACCTAACAAAACTGACCTCTCCCTCCTACACCAAGAGGTATGCAGCAAGAATATGCTGGTGACCAATAAAATCTGAATCAGATGTGAACTTCTATTAACCAGGGACAGGAACAGCCCCCCAAAATGTATCTGCTTTACATTTTAAAACCTACATCGAGCAAACTGTTTCCAAGTTCTCGTCTCTCACCTAATCCCACGATCACTGCTGGCACTTGAATTCATGCTGCTCCAAAAAGCAGCTGGTGAGAGATGTTCTGAAGACAAATGCCAGTTTTCAACATTGGAAAAACAGCTTGCCAGGCCAGGGAATGCAAACATCCAGAGCCATTCGTATACTCCATCTATTGCATAACTACTTCTACGATTCGCCCAGCTAACAGGTGGTGCTTATGAACAGTTTGACATGAAAAGAGTTGTGTGCAGTAGATGGAGGACTAAATTTAAAACAGATGCACCTGTGTCCCAGGTGAGGCAGTTCAGGCCCACTGTGGAAACAGGTGCAGACACGCCATCAATTCCTACTGGTTGGCCCTCAATGGCAGAGACAATACTGCAAGCATCAACAAGAGCCTGGCAGCACATGGGTGGGCCCAAGAGCATTGTTCTCTAAGCAGGTAATTGCATTCCCAACAATCTCACTGTACATACAGCTTCAAAAGGGGCAATTAATTATGAGCAATTTTAAAACACTTACTGTCTCTATTCTCTATCACCAACAAATCCAGGCACTAAAACAGAAGAGGATGTGCTGCTTTGTAACTTTTCATTTCTTTGACTCAATAGAAGAATAAGGTTTACCATAATGAGGAACTGTAATTAAAGTATATGGAAGATGGAAAGTGGATATACATTAATGTAAAAGTTAATGTAATGAGTTCCCTGCTTAACCTACCATATTTCTACTTTTAGAGGCAACTGCTACACAACTAACAAAGCAAATTAGTTTTAAACTCCACTTTTTGAAAGCTAGAGCTCCTAATTGCAGTGTTTCCAGATGGGTTAAATCCAGAATACTATTCTGAAATAATTTACCCTTAGAAGTTGTACCAACAGCCTGAAGTTAGTACTCCAGGTTCCCTTCCAGCCCTGGTGCGGGCTCAAAGGAGCCCATTACCGCACTGATAGCGTATCGCACCCAGATATTGCTGATAGAGCTTCATTGACAAGAACATTAACAGTTCACGCACTTAAAATGGCAACACTGTCAGAGCAATCCGCTCCTGTTCTCACACTCCCACTGCCATCTGGTGGCTGCAGAGCCAGAGACAGGCCCCCAAATTACGAACCATTCCGGATGCAAACAAGCGTTCCGTGCTGAGAAAGTGCAGTTGTCCTAAATGTACTGCCTGTGCTAATCACTAAATCTTACACAGGAGAAAAGAGGACAATGAATCTTTCCTTCTCTTCCTTCCTACACTCACTGCCTTTATGGAATTCCCTCATTGCAATAGAAACGTGCTTATCTGCTTTACAGATTTAAAGCAAACAAGCATTTCTCCTGTATTGCTACACATTTGAAGTTGGTGGTATAGTTTTATTTCGTTTTTTCTATAACCACCTTCTAATTATTCAGTGTGACCTATTTTGCCTGGTTTTCCCTCTCCCAAAGAAGTCATATGAAACTTCACCCACTGCATTCTAAACAAATACCTTTACTATGTCTGCAATAAATGCCTCAATAACATTAAACTAAATTTCTTTTCCTAAGCTCCTTGTACTCTTCGGAAGGCTGTTCACCTCCTGTACATCCACCATAAATTGTATAAGTCAATAGAGAAATTTTATTTTGTATACATTAAAGTCAGTTGAGGTCATGATCTATGATGTTCGCATACCCCACAGGAAAACTTAAGTGATTTGTTATGAAATTTAATTTGTTTTCTATTAAAGCAATTGAGAACAACTTAAACATCTGGATTTTTAAATACAGAGTAAAAGAAAGGTCAATTCATTCCACCTTTTAGAAAAAGAGAGGTGCTCTCTTGTGAAGACTTTTTCATGTGTCAAAATCATCTTGGAGTGGCCTAGGGTATAAAACGTCAGCATTCTTTCTACCCTGTGTCAGATCAGTGTACAGCAAAGAAACATGACCCACTTTCAAACACAGTTTAGGAATGGTGCATAAGGTTTCTGATTTACTTCATTTCTGATGCAACATGTGTTAAAATGAAGAATGTATAATAAGCTCCACAAACTGCTTCAAAGGGAATATCTAAATACATGAAATCTTTGATTAGAACAAATCTTAACTTGACTCTCACTGGTTGATAGCCTAAGAAAATATATAAAAGCAGACCAAGATTAAAATCTATCATTTAAAGTGTTTCCTACTTGATGATCAACATTAATTGATTTCTGCAGCAAACCTGGAATTGCTTTCTTTCCCCTCTCAGTGCTGAACAGGTGGTGATCCCTCCCCACTGCATTTTCCCTCCTACCACAGGTTGGCAGAGAATCCAGTGAGCAGAGTTTGTGAGCTTGGCTCCACCTCACACATCACTTGATGCTGCTTCACCTCTCCAGAGAGGCAGAGCCACCTCAGTTTGGGACTGATGATTGTGAATGATTCTCCCCCTGTCCAGTCCACGTGTCTTACTGTCCCTAAGCTATCAACAGCGTCGTCTCCACACGTTGAGAGGATCTGTACATTGTCAATTCATGGCTGTCCAAGCACTACCCAGTGTTACATAAAAATGTTTAGACGCAGTTCATCAGCTTTACTGGATTTCCATTTCCAATCATTTAGACTGACAGTAATATTTTTGGCTAGAAGGCTGTGCACACACAAACTTGTTTCTGTTTAGCAATAGTTTCCTTTCTCCTGCATTGTCTGCCTCCACAGTCTTTAGGGGAGAAGCTACACCAAGAGTAAGACTAAGACTACTGCAAATGCAGCCCTTCGAGATGCTGTTGGATCTAACAGGCATTGTCCTGCTGTGTGGAAAAGCTAAAGTTTCTTGTTTCTTGTAGTGTCTTCTGTATTATTGTTAATGATTATAGCAGTTCTGAAAGTAAACATCTGTAATTGTTCCAGATACAAGATGGCATTTGCTGCATAAACTGGTTTTAATTATTTTGTGGCCATGAAGCCTTTTCTTAAATCCAGGACAGTGGTTTCATAAACAAGGAACTAATCCAATGGCCGAAAGCAAAACACACCCAAACGTTTCCCTAACTTTCCTAGCTAAGCTGCGATAAACAACAGCATACAAATTTTCAGAACAAATCATATTTTAGCTTTGAGACAAACATTTTTCTTGCTATTATTTTCAAAGCAAAAATAACGCAGACTGAACTTTAAAGCAGCTGCCTATTTCAGTGGTTTCAGCTAGAAAAATGATCATTTTAAGCTACTAAAAGAACAAGTATGCCAAAAAATTTAAATTGAAACATTTGAGCTGCCCCCACTAGAAAATGTTTCATTTAAATTAAGAAATTAGAGGAGGAACATTGCAGATTTTGACTCATTGTTTCAAAGTGAGGATTAATAGCAGGCTAATACCTACGGTGCAACAAACAAACAGCATACAAACAACAAAAACAAGTTTATAGAGTGTAGAATGTGAACAGAATTCACTAGAGCACAGAAGCATTACACCACACATTCCTTTTCCTTCAGAAGTATTTAACATCTAGGACTCATGGAACAGTCTTTATTTATAGATTTAAAAGTATGCAACAATTAAAATAATTCAGAAAGGACACGATATGGAAATATCCTTACCAAATAGAGCAGAAAGGTGTGGAGACCCGTTCCAAGTCCAACAGAGGACAGAATGCCTAATCCTACCCAGTAGGCACACCAGAAGAACTTTTTCTCCATATACCGGACATACTGAAAAAGAAAAGTCACAAAAGAGAAAAAAAAACACGAATGGTGATGTCTTTTATGGGGGAAAGTTAAAGCTACAAATTACCACAATTCTGGATTACAGTAACTGAAATGGAATCCTAGATACTTCTATTTGCAATTTATTACAATTACAGCACAGACATGCACAGAGAACAGCGCACTTTCAAAAGAAAGTCCATGTACTTTAGAACCAGCAAGTTTCCAAGGAGACAAATAAAAAAATCAGGTTCAATAGTAGGGGGCTGAAATCCAGAACAGGCACATTAGGTGTAAGAGTGAGTGGTAAGCCCCAGACAGCATCTACTGGAACCCAAGGAGCAAGCAGACAACTCAGGGAACTGTCTGAACAGAATAACTAAAGTAATAGAATTCTTTAACTCGCAGTTACTCTGTTGAATGTTTTACCTGGGACCAGAGAGTAACCAGATTTGCTACTTTTAAGAAAAGATTAAGCTGTTGGTTGCGTTGCCAGGGGATATGGGAAAGTCACAGCAAATTCTGGACATAAAAAGTCTGGTTGGGTACACTGGAGAAATGGGAAGCAGGATCTCCCTCTTGCTGCCATGAGAGCAATGCTAGAGGATGCCATCAACCTGTCTGTACCACAGCCCCAACAAGAGATACCTTTTTATACCATCCATGTACCAACAGCACAGAGGTGAAGTTTACCAGGCTTGTTAGCCAGGCTTCAACCTGCCAGGGTGTAAAAAGGTCCTGAAAACATCAAGTAAAAACCACAAAAATACTGCACTATTCTATGGTTTTGAAAGAAAATGGCTCATATTCCAATAGCCACGGATGGTTCACAGAGATAGGTAGGGACACTAGCAGGACACAGATTTAGGGGAGGAAGATGGACAAATATCTGCTGGCACATGACAGACCCCGTAGAATGGAGAGCTCCAAGCTGGACCCCGCAGGTCACAACCCCTCCGCCAGCCCCAAAGGCACAGGTTTGTGCCCAGCAGGCTCAAGGAAACCTCTCGAGCAGCACTGCTCTGCCGAGCCTTAGCCCAGCAGGGCAGGCCCAGCTGCCGGCTGAGGGGCCATGTGCCTCAACACCAGCGTGTAAGAGCCATCTAGTGGCAAATGCTGAGTGCACCAGGCTCTGGCCATGCTGATGAGGCCACCAACCAGGCCAGTTTTTAATGAAGCAGGTATTTGTCCATCAGGAATGTACCGCCGATTTATCACCTACCAACTTAAGTGCTTAGGTCTCAAGCATGGGAGTGAGGGAGTGAGACTGTGACAAGCTGGAGCAGCTCATTTCACTGCATTTCAAGTCCTGTCTTGAGAAGCCAGGACTCCTGGTTCCGGACCTGCACGTCCCTCAGGCAGCCATCGACATTGCCACAGCAGTACTGAGGTGAGCAAGGTCTCTGAAACCAGGAACCTGCTGATTTCAGAGTGGTAAGATGATTCAGCTGCACAAGGAAAGGCTCTGCAGGGTTAAAGAGGGCTTTCTGTCCTCGGGGAAATTCTGAAACTCAAGGACAAAAGGGGAGGGGAAAGGTAAACACCACCAGCACCTTATGTTAAGTGATGCCTTATACTTCAAGTGATGCAAAAGCATTGGCGGTCTTGTACTCCAGAGCACAAAGAAATTTTTAAAACAACCATTTTAAAACAATGGGGGTATAAGAAGCATCACAGAATGAATTTGAACCATGAAACAATTTTATGTCTAAGTATCTGTCTATCCTAGCGTGGGATGGGCTCAGGAGAACCTCTCATAGCAGAGGAAGAAACATTTCTTGGGAACCCTGAAGTTCTATCATGACTCAGTTTAACATTACATCTCAAGAGTTCACACTATTAAAAGCTTGTTAACAGCAGACACGAAGGAGTGCTGCAGCACTGGAGGTGTGCTTGTTCAGGAACAGATAAGTGGAACACCTACAGATGCAACAAAATAGATCATGCGATACAGCTGACCGTTCCACATCTCCAAAATGCAGCTCATCCACACACAGAGGAGTCATGACATGAAAAGCCAATACCCTTAGTGAGCAGGAGTTCAAAAGATATACTTCAATGTCATGAAGACCCCATTCAGTTCCCAGTACATCTACTTTAGCACAGGGAGAGAAGTATTAGTCACTAAGGAAAGTAACTGGAAAACCTCATACCTGTTGATGTGTGCCTTCAATGTAATACGTAGCTGTAAGCACTGCAAGCATCAGTAAAAAAGACACCAAGATACTTCGCCGATGCCACAATCTTAAAAGACAAATGGCAATTAGGGTTTTTGATAATTCAGCATGCATTTCAAAGTTAGTTATTTACCCCTGTAGACTGGGTCTGCGTGGATGTAGTCAACGGGGACAATGGCAGCTGAAAAATTTGCTATTATAAAAACATAAACCTCCCAGGAAAATATCTGGGGAGCCTTTATTGTTTCTGGAAGAATCTCTATGTCACTGTCAAGTGAGATCAAAGTTCAGCCATGCACTTATTTTAAAATAAAGAAAAATAAAGTAATTGTCTGAAAACAAACACAATCTGAAGCCAAATACTCAGCTTCTGCAGCCAAGACAGTCTCAGACACAGGGCCACCACAACATCCATGGTTAAGCCAAGTGCAAAGCAGGCACTGGCTCTGGGCAAGGGATAAGCTATGGGTGGAACACAGGAGGGCTAATTTCAAACCGTGTGCTGGTGGGTGACAGTGACAGGAACAAATCTTTATACTATTTTAGTTCCCCTGAACTACTGAAATCAATATCTTTCATAACAGCCCAAAGTTTAATAAATACATTTTGGCTAATTATGAAGCATTAGGAAGCCACTACAGTAAGGGGAGAAAAGTGCTTTCCTATGTAATTTGATACCCAATTACTTTTGAGCCTGTTCAGTTTTACACACACATTCTGCTTGATGTGTATGTGATCACACACAGTAGATTAGTAAATACATTTATTCTTTTCTGGGAAACACTATTATACTGTCACTTAATGATATAAAAAAGCAAGTGCTAGCATCACTTAAAAAATCCCAGACACAAAATAGCAAACTATGAATGTAACTTATCTATTTAGGCGGGTAGAAAAAGATAGAAATATGAGATGTATAACACAGGAAAAGTCACAGATGTTTCATATTAAGCCAGTGGAAAATAGTCACTAATTTTCCTTTAATTTTAAAATAATTTGATAATTTGTGCTACTTATTAGTATGACAATTGGATTTTCAAGTGATTAAATTGTTTAAATCACCATTTACTCAAGTGGAACACAGGAGATCATTAGGAGTCAATCTGAGGTCTCGATGCCTTGTAATAGTTGGTGTTACTTCCTGTAAAGATATTGTCAACCTAGTGCTGTACAACAGAGGATGCAAGTGCCACCTGTAACAGAATTTCATGTCTGGGAAGCCAGGTAACAGTCAGCTTAAAACAAGACCTCAAATGTTATTTCTGCTGGGTTGAAATAAATGCTTGGAGGTTGTCAGAAATGGCAATGTAACACCCGGTAAAACAGTTCTCAAAGAAAAACAATTCCCAATGGCAGCTGAAAGAATGCACGTAGTAAAATGAGTAGATTTGGGGTTGGACTGGGAGAGGGCTGTACCAGGGGATTAAAACCACACTAAATAAACCTGGTATTTTCATACAAATCATTTCAGGAAATCAAAATGGAAACCAGAAATTTCTCTCAGTGGATCTTACGCGTCAGCACTTCAAGCCTAGCCCAGAAGGGTCAATTCAGCCCCTTATCACCAATCTCGGCTCACTCTGCACAGGAGCAGTCCAAGAGCTCCTGTCTGCCGACTGGCAAAATGTTTGTAAACTCAGTCCCAAAGAGATCCCAGCTACCAACACAAGCACCAGGATGGCTGCTACTCTTGGCTTTTTCATTTGCCAGTTTTACTCCCATTTGCCTTCTGGCACTCTAAATCCCCTCAAGTCTACTGTGTTAAGAAACAGCTGTGCATTTCAGCAGTATTAGGGGATGCTAGGACTGCTACTCATGAATTTTCTAACTGAATAAAAGCACATAAATAACGTTTAGGGAAAGTGTTTTAATAAATCATTTCCTGCTGTGAACGGGACCATGTAGCTCAGAGGCAAAGTCCTCTTTGCAACATCATAAACACCGCTGCAATTTCCATGTAACCCTGAACCCTGCCCTAGCTGAACTATCTGAAGCTCATTCAGCGATATTAACACATACATTAATAGATCAGCACTTCACACTGCAGTCACAAGTACAATATCTCTTGCCTTAAGGATCCCTAAACACTGTCCCACTCCTTCAAACTGGAATATTCAACACTTCAGAAAGGAAGTTTGCCATTTTCTTCCACTGACACCTTACTGTATTTACACCTTTGTAACTTAGAAGGCCTAGGTTCACAGTCAGAAGCGTGGAATGTTCCAGCAGCCACCTTTAAGGTACAAAACTAAATATGTTTTACAAAAGGGGAATTTTAAAGTTGTGAATCACCAGGGAAAGTGAGGTGTCAGCATGACCTATCAAACCAGAGCATGGGTTTCCCCAGAATGCTTAGTAGAAGTTAAAGAAATGATCTTTACTTTATGGTCCATTCCTTCAAGTTTATTAGGGTTTCCAGGAAAAAATACTGCAAGGTAACAAGCGGTTTTCTCCAGAGAACAATATTCAACCTCTCTTCTCGATCCTTTCGCTTCCGTTCGCTCAACAAAGAGGAATCTGCAAATGAAAACCAACAGAAATGTAAGAGCACAGCCTGGCAGTTTAGATTCTATCCCACCCAAAAATATACTGACTTTTTTTTTAATTTGTTAGGAAGCAAATGCGAGCACCCAGTCATCTCCAGGCATTGGCTCCAAGGGCATCACAAATCAGGTGACCTCCAGCAAGGGAAATGAGGTGGCTTTTTTCCTCGATGTAGCTGACAACTATTCAAGAATCTCACTGGCTCAGGGTGCAAAATGTCTGGCATTTCTGTTAGCCTTTAGGCAAGGTACCACAATACTAGATACAAATTGGATAACATATTAAGTCAAATATGACTCTACCACTCACTACAGACACCACATTTCACTTTGAACTTTTGAATTTGGTTCTCTTCCAAAGCTATTCTCAGACTTCTCCAATTGAAAGAGATTGAATTACATGTGCTCTTTATACACTCAGTCACCGTGTAACTGGATAACAGCATCCACCCTCCTGGGCAGGATCCTCAGGCTACGGTGAGCCTTGCCATGCTGCTCAGCCTCTCCAAAAGGAGCCCACCAGACAGGAAGTGCTTCCAGGGACCTGCTTTTATATCACAGCCTTTCCCTGGACTGACACGGGACATTTAGTTGCTTTTAACTGCAGTTGTTTGGTTACAATGCAGAGCTCAACACTACAGTAACACCAGTCACTGCACACATTTTTCTATAGAGAAAGGTTCTTCTAATAAATGTGTTATTTTGCACTTACAATACAGTCAAGGTTAACAAAAACCCTAGCTATTGTTTGGATGAGAATAGCTTTTTCAAAGGTTGTCAAGCTAACGAGCAGTAAAATTTTTTTAACTTTTACAGAATATGAATTCTGAAATAAGAGAAAAAAATAATATCACAAAACAATGGACCACATACACAAAAATAACTCGTACCCAGACACCAAACTTCTTTAAACATCTCTTACTGCACAAAGTCAAAACATATGTACTCTGGTTTGCATACATTTAAAGCACTGCAATAATATTCATAAGGTTTAAATTTGCAAAAAGCTGTTGCATTTAAAACATTAATCTCATATTGTAATCCAAGATATATTATTTCAGTCTTATTCCACTGACTGAAATATGCTGCCTTATCAGATGCTTATATTGACATAGAAATTGAATACCTCGTCAGTCACAGAGCCCCTATCATTTTGTACTCTTTAACTGGAAGCATCAGTTGCTTTAGATGAACTCACAGAAATCCTACAATGGCTAACACTGGATAACATCCCCATTCTCTCAGAGTTACAGAATTATTTAGGCAAAAGCTTTAGATTTCTTCCATACATTCACATACACAGTTCCTTTTCAAATTTTGCCGCATTCACTGCTTCAAGAATTTCTATTCTCTATCTTTTTCACTTAATATGTCCAATAAAAATTCTTCAACCTTGTTTTTTATTAGTTTGTTCTCAGTAAAGGTCATAACAGACAATGCTGTAAGACCGCACACAACTTGAGAAATCGCTTGGTTACAAAACTTCATTAAATATGTAACTGGCACACTCAAAGCTGACAGGAAACAAACTAAGATGATTATAATTTATATGCTATACTACAGAGCACAGATAATTCAGTGACACAAGGCTCTTCATGACATGTTCTCAGGTTATTTTTCATGAGGCCCAAGCACTCCCGAGCCTGCTTCAGACATACTGGTAAGGAAACACAGAGGTGAGGCAGGAGATGAAGTAGTTAACCACGTTGTTAGTAATTTATCATTGAAATCAATAAATTATAGTGAAGTTAAATGTCAACGAAAAGCTAGAAATTGGGAGACTAATAACTGGATTTCTCCCAGAGTAAACCCGATTTTTATGACCAAGTACTAACATTTCAGTGCCAAAGGGTGGGGCTGTACAGCCTGACTTCTACAGCCATGGATTTGCCAACACAGCTCAGTTTTTCAGCTCTTTCCTGCTGCAGCCCCTGTTGTGCTGCTACCCAAGTCAGCTTCACAGGCTCACACACGCGAATATAGAATAAGAACTTTGGAGGGAGAAGAGAGCAAGAGAAAAGCAAATGGAAACACACAGCATAAAACTGTTCTGTGGCTTTACATCAATGCTCTAGACTGCAGATTCAGAAACGACTGAAATCTCCACAACTGATTCAGGCCCTTCACAACATGTAGCAACACGAATTCCTTTTCAGTGCTGTGCTGGCCATTTCACACACCAAGCTGACCAGCTGAGAGCATCAAGTTGTTTTCCACCTACCTGTAAAGCTTCCATTGTGCTGTTCTTTGATCATTCTTATGCGTCTCTGGTCACAATCTGTTCCATTCTCTGCCATTTCATAGATCAGTCACGTATGGGGATCTGAAAGCAGAACAAACCCAAAAAGGATAACGTCTCAGTTTCTGGTTAATGAAGACTCCATTTACTCCGAAGTCAAAGAAAACAGGCAAACATCCAGCAGTTCTCCAAAGCCAAATCACAGTTACCCGGCATTACACCAATGAAAAGTGATTCAGTTCCCACAATGACAAAGATTAAAACATTTCCACCTACACAAATCTGAATTTTTTACTTAAATGACAAAACTCCCTCACTTCCAACACCTGAACAAAAGCTTTTTAAATGATCCCTTCTACTCATCTGTCACTGTTTGGGCTCCAGAGCTCCATACAAACCTCAGTTCAATCCTGACACAGAGGCACTTAATATCTGATTCTCATATTAGAAAGTGTCTGTTCTGGAACTAAGCTTCCAGGTAGTCAGAATGCAAGTAGATCTCAAAACTGTCACAGTCTAAAAAAACCAGCCCTCAATATGGTAACTAAGATACAGAACTGCATCGTGTGTTTTGCACAGTCTAATATCTCTAAAGCAGGAAACTCTTCACTAGAGAAGAGCTCTCTGATAGAAAGCTTTTTTGAGGAGTGTTCATTCCGTCTGCCAGCTTCACCTCTCTAGTGAAATCAGGCTTAAAAGTGCAGAACAGCTGTGGTTTTCCTTATCCATGAGAGTCAACAGTGCAAGAATTGGAGGGCATCATAAATCAGAATGTTGCAAGAGCTTCCTTTTTTTTTTCCCTTAGAAAAAAAAACTGAACAGTTGACAATTCTTATGCAACCAAACACAAATAAAGTAGCCACTCAGGCTCCTTGCTTTAAAAATCTTCTCTTGAATCTTAAAACAGTTCCTGGAATTTTAGTTTGGAGAAAGAGTCCCATGAAGCTAAAGCATTTTATTTGCATTACATTGCTCCCTGTAATCAAAGATGATTTACAGTTTTTGGTACATTGCTTTTGTTGGAAAAAAAAAAGTCATGCAATATTGAAATGACAGGTTATATAAAACTGCCTATTGGATGAAATTAGAGTTTTACAGAAAAAAATACCTTCCCTTTGATTTATGTCAGGCTTAAGAGCCAAGCAGCAACTCAGTTTTGGTAAACAGGAGTGAGAGAGCCCCTTTGATTCAGGTCGCAATAATTTTGTCATTTTTTATATAAAATGTTAAAAGATTTCAGCTATTGTGTTTGTTTAATATTTCCACTGCTTCAGAAATCATTTTTAGACAGATGTTCTTCTAAATAGTATAAACTCCATCTATTGTTTCTAATACAGATAAAATTGCTAGCTAGAATGAGATTAAAAGGGTTTTACTTAAACCAAATAGTCAAAAGCATCAAGGTCTTGAGGACAAGCTCTCCCTCCAGCACCTCCTTCCTGAAAAAAATGTGCAGAAATCTAAGCCTGACTAATTAAATAAGCCAGCAGCAACTCATCTCTTGCATGTTACAGTTTACACTCATTGAAACTCTGGCCCCAAGAATATCCAAACCACTAAGAAAATTAATAAAACAGCCTCACAATAGTTTGCTTCTGAAAAAACAGTGAAGGACTCTGCTGTCAGCCAAGGAGAACAGAGGCCTGACCTGTTGCAACGAGAGCCCTACAGCTCCCCTCTGCCACCACTCCCAGTCTCTGAACTGTCAGTCAAACACCAGAGAAATGCAAACCTCTCTCAGATGGGTTTTACTGCAGCCTGACACTCTGGAAGTCAGGGGACTTACACCAGCACTTAATTGAGGATAACTGGCCAGTTGCTATGGTGACACAAGGATCAAATGTTCAGCCACCTCCTACTTTCATTAGGACAGCAAGCCCCTGCTTGTGGTGGAGTGTTTTATTTCTACTGATGGCACCTGCTAGTGGTGCTTTTTTCATATGTATAAATACCTACTTGTATACATACACAATATCAGCTCATATACACACATACACAGGTAAATCACACACACATGCTAGACAGAGCTCAAGCTGCCAAAGGGAATATGTAGTTTAAATTGGGCATCCACAGTTAGAAAGACCATTGGTCATAGAAAGCTGCTTAGGAAGCAAAAGCCACCAGAGCCGTTCTGCACACAGTCACACTAAAAAGGTTCTGGTTTAGGGAACTTCAGTCACATTTTGTTGGCTTAAATATAAGAAAAAAACCAACTTAAGTGGAAGCCGCAGCTTCCTCATTTTGAAATCCATCTTTTTTCCTTGTGCCTTCAAAACTGAAGTCTCAATTGCCTTGGTCTCCACTCTCAGCTTAATTACATTTCAAGAAAGTTAACTTACTGTGATGCAAACTGCTCCCTAGGTTTGATCCTAAAACCCAGGCTGTGCACAAGTCCATGAACAGAATTTCACTGCAATCCATTAAACATCTTACTGGCACATAAAAAATCCCCAGTCGCTAGGGATCTCAGGTGTGCTGTTACGTACATATTACAGCTTTCATAAGCTCAGCCAGCAGAGCCAGTTTTACCTTGCCTGCTAGGAACAGCACTAATCCGGGATCAGCTTTGTGTAACACTACCTCAAGTACACAAGACAACAGTTACAGCAAAGCAGATAAATAATCCCCTTGCACACTTCTGTAGGGCAAACACTTGTTAAGAAGGTCTTAAAGTTCAATCATTCTGCAGAAAAGCTCTACAAATTTATGTTTAAGAACACAGTCACTAGGAGATTTGATACCTATTATTACATGGCAAGTCTGAATGGGCTGCAGTTCTGAAACCAAACCCTTACCAGTTTCAGAAGAAACTCCTTGGTTTACCAAAGTCTAACTATACTTAGCACAGGGAGCTGGAGGATGTGCATCCAGAAGGCTCAGCTCTCCAATCTGCTGCTCTGTTTGACGCCTATTAGAACCTCTAGTCCTGCACTAATATCTCCCCACGGAGATTAATTGGAGTGGGAGTCTGACCCAAAATGGAGTTATCCTTCATTAACCAAGTCCACACCCTGAAGTCTACACCAAATCCACGAAAGCTCATCACAGGAAATTAAACTTCATCTGCTAAACAGAACTTCACTTCTTACAAATGCTGAAAAAGCAGAGCCCATATCTAAAAATAAATTTGCCTAATTGAGTAGTTACCAGCTAGTGAAAAAATAAACTATTTAAAAGAGTGAGAAAAACAACTTTAAACAGTATTTGTATGAGATCATTTGTTAGAGCTGTGCTCACATAAGCACTTCTTTGTAGGGCTTAACAAACAGCCCACAATACACCATTCAGCTTTAGTGCAATCCATAGCGTTAAGTATAAAAAGACAATTATTGCTGGTCAAAATGTAAATCGGTCAACAAAAAGGGCTTGTGGTGACTGTTACTGGCACTTCAGTGTAAGTGAGACACAGCAGAGCAAGCTATTAGAGCATGAGAACACCACAAAATCAGGCACTGCAATCTCTGCACTCCGTAACCAGAGAAAGGGACGAAAGTCTCTCCTGTCTGCAGCTCTGGGGAGGCTGCTGAAGCTCCCAAGCACTGAATGAAACAATTCAAGATAAGGCAGCTGGGTGCTTGCATTCTCCCTCGGAGGAGCAGAATGTGGATTCATGTTCCATACTAAGGACTTTTTGAGGACTCCTTTCCAATGTGCTGGAACAAGGAAGCTGTTAAACCATTTTAATGATCTCACTGTTTTCCTTGACATTGCTTGAATCACTAATTCTTACCACTTCTTACTTAATGAGACCCTGAAACGCTGACTCTCATCTCCATCAAAGTTACTTCTCATCCAGCTGCTAGAACTGCATTTATCACTCAGACCACGTTGCTGATTCTGTCTCCCAGCCATCTCACCCACACACCATTCTCAGTCTTTTGTCAGTCTTTGCATTTTAATCCATATGCTCCAACCCCAAAGGTATCTGTCTGCTTACTTCTCCCCAACTTTTCTGATAACCCTCCCTTCCTCTTTGTCTACATCACTGTTCTTCAATTACAATATAAAAACAGATTTCCACTAGTTTCAGCCATCAAATGGTCTACAGAGGCAACAACTCACACAGGGGATAAGTTAACAGTTTCTTAGCCAGTTAGCAGCTTAGGGAGCACTTTCCCTGAAAAGCCAAAGCCTGCCTGGCACATGAACACCTTGAGGTGAAGGATGAGATGTGTCTCAAAGCAGAACATTACATACCCTTCCAGCTCTGTACAACTGTGCCACTCTTCACTACCTCTTCTGTATCTGATGCCAGGGGAACAGACAACTATGTCCTCAGCTCTGCAGACATTCAAGACCAAAGCGATTGCTCTTCCAAACCTCTGCCCCTGCAGAGTAAGGTAAAGCTGTTCACCACGTGACACAAAACTGACAGTGTCTCTCACCTGAAGGTTAATAACTTTCCTAAAGACAACGGAAAATAGAAAAAGTTACCACTTGATTTTTTCCAGTCCTTTAACACTCATGGGAAGCATTCAATTAAAATAAATTAGGACACATCTGAAAGGCGTTCAAAATCTCCACAGGGCTCACTATAATGGGTTACTTTGATAGGAATGCATTTATTGCCATACTAAAAATGTTTTTCTAACTAAAATAGTTTAATCCCTCAAAGGAAAAGTAATTCTGCTAAAGACCACAGTTTTCCATTTTGTGGGTTATGCCTCGGCACACCAGACCTATTTTCCAGTTCCTAGCCAAATGCTGTTTCAAAAAAGTCATCTTACAATTGAGAGTTAAAATTTCCAGACTCTGGGACATTTTTAGGGAAGGATGATTTAATAATGTTGTAACACAAGTTGCAGGGACATCTGGCATTTTCTTTTCCGGCTGCTAGAAGTTCTGTGCCTGCAGTTAAGGTCACATATATTAAACTGTTCTCCCCAGTGGATTTTCTGGGGTGAAACACAAACATGGATGGGTGTCTGCGTAGATCCAGCAGTAGAATCAGGGGTTAGAACAATACAGCAGAGTCACAATACACAGATGACAATGCATAGAAGACGGTAGGAAAGACAAAATTTACATTGTTTGGGTCTTTACAGTGTTCTCTTGCTGAAACTTAAAAAAAAAAAGATTTAAATAAAAGAAAGGAAATGAAAATAACTGGGAAGGTGAACATTATCAGTGCAGCACCTCACACTATGACACAGATCACAGACCAGGCCTGTGCTCCTGGCACTGGCAGCAGGGAGCAAGAGTGGGGTACAGATCCCAGCTCACAGAACCAGACTTCTCTGCTGACTGGGACCACAGCTGCTGAGGAAATACTTCCAAGGTCAGAGAGGGTGAAACGTGCTGCTGAGAGTGTGATCTGAGGTGATCACAGGAGACCTCCACAGCACGCCTGCTGCACTGCCATGCTAACTTCAACTCCCCAAGGCTCAGCTCAGCCATTCCCAGATTTTGAATGAGACACCATTACAACACACAGCACTTCACACCCTCTCGCACACAGGGACTTCATGACAAGTTCCAGGACAACACCGATCAGAGCCACCACAACACGCCACGCGGGGAGGGCACCTCACCTATGTCCAAGCAGCCCTTCCACCAAAACGATGCCTTGGAAATGCTGGCAAGCAGAGAGAAAGGCTTTGGAGAGAAGGGCCTCGCAGCACTGGGAAGAAAACACCATGACTTAATATTCAGGTGACCAAACAGGCACAGTGTCTGTCACATCCTCAGTTCTGTAGGGCTGTATGGAAATCCACACACATATTATACTGTCTGTGAGATGTTTGCCTCAGCCCTCAGCTGCATCCTGCACTCCAAAGGTGGCAGTCAAGCTCATGGCAGCCAAGCTCTCCGCTGTCAGCCTCCCTATGCTTCCAAAACGCACAGAGGAAAGAAAGATCATGGGAATTGTCACAAGATGTTAATATATTCTGCACAAAAAAAGCTTGCTAAAACTTGATGAGGAAAGAATAGTTAGAAAAATAGGAGTACAAACACAGCCTTCAGAGTGGCCACCTCTGACTCTTCCAGTAGCTGGTGGACAGCGACTTTCTGGTAAGAACTCTGTCTTTATCCTATCTTGTAAGTGCTGATAGAGAGTTTCCCCAAAAGGAACCGCTTGAATCTGCCCAGTCATTATACCCAGAGTGCTTGTGCTGTAGAGAAGGGCCAGCACAGCTGAAAGGGAATGAACAGAAGCAACTAATAAACCCGTGACCATTTCTGCCTCTTGCAACTCTCCAACTGGAACCAGTTCAGGTCACACTACGGCTGTCTGGGTCATTCAGTGAGAACACACTGACTATAAATGGGGACTCACAGAGGCCAGTTCTGGGCCTTGTAAGAGAGGAAGAGGCTAAGAACTTTATTTCAACAAGCATGAAACACAGTGAGCAGCTGCCTGTCTCACACCTTACTGTCTTCCTGGGTCCACTTGGTCAGCACAGCACCGAAACCGGCCACATGCTGCCCCATGACTACGGTTCCAACCTCCTGCAGGAATACAAAGAGCTTGGTGTTGCAACAGCCTTGAGGCCATGCCCTTTGTTCTCATGGGACAGCAAAGTCCATCCAACTCATGCTCCTCCACAAGTACAGAAGTTAAAGTTCCAACCTGCAGATAATAATGTTTCTCATCACCATTATACCAGAAAAAAATGGGCTACTCCTACTGCTTATCAGGAGTAACAGCTTTTCGTTTCATTTTAACACCCAGGCTTGTTAAGAAATATGAGGAGACCTCAAAACATGCACTAATTACACAGAACATTGGAAGAAGAGCTATTCACAAGATGCAGTCAGAAACAGTTATGACATTCCAAAGATATTCAAATACAACCACAAGAAGAAAAGTTTGAGGTGGAAATAACTAAGATGTTTCAGCTAAGAGTACACACCCCTTCCCCATTGCTGCTGCCCACTTAAAAGCTAAGTCTCCTCCCTTCCTTTCCCACAGAAATCACAAGTGCCATCGATTTCAGCTGTTAAGTGGGACAAGAAGCTGAGCTCATGCAAATAAGCAGTACTCTCCTCCCATTGCACAACTCGAAACATGGTTTGTTCAAAGTCTCACCTGAAAACATAGGAAGAAACTGTCACTAGTGACCAATACGGAATAAAGAAATGCCCATCCCATGCTGCAGACATAATGAATTGAAAGAAAGAGGGCTGACATAATGATGTGCATTTTGATAGGGAAATTAATGCATTTAGAAGACCTTATACGTGCTATTGTAAGGTAAGAGGGCGTAAAGCATGAGGAACCCCAATTGAGCTATCTGGCAGGAACTGGGGTGAAATACAGAACCACTGAGTCATAGAATCATTGACATTGGAAAAGAGTTTAGAGAAGCATAAGTCCCAACAATAAAACAGCACCAAAACCCACTGCTCAAACAAAACACACAGGCTCCAAGGCTTAAGAGTAATATGATGCTCTCCAACTCAGAGTGCTCAATCCACGTTATTAAACCAGGATAGCCACTTGTCGGCAAACACAGAGCAAACAAGGACAAGAGAGAACCCTGAGGATTCACAGTATCCTTCAGTTCAAAGCAGATAACCTGGATTCACAGCACTTCGTAGATAAACAACCACCACCAAAACAGCTTATTGCCCTTTCCCTGGGGTCACTCGAGAGCTTTTGCAAACATCCACGAGGCAAAACTGGAATAAACCGGCAATCTCCAGCTCTGATATGGTCCAGAGGCCCAACGACCAAACCCCTCCCCGGTGCTGAGCCTCAACCAGCAGAAATAAGACACCAAGACCCCATGGAACCCCAAGCTCCCCCGCCCGCCCGAGCAGCCCCGGTGGGCCCTAGGCACGGCCTGGGAGAGCACCACACGCTTCTGCCGGCACAGCACCCCGGGCAGGGCGGGCTCTTCCCGGCACCACCAGCACCAGGGCCGCCCGGTCACCGTCTGCGGGGTCCGGCCGAGGCCTCCCAAGCGGAGCGGGGCTCCCGGGGCGAGGGGTGGTGAACCCGCATCAGCCGCCCTCATCCTGAGCGATGGAGCCGGCTCCTTCCCCGCCGCACCGTCACCCACAGCGCAGCAGGACTGAGAGGGCGGGATAGGGGGGAACAGGACAACCGGGCCCCCGGCCCCGCACTCACCACGCTCCGCGCCGCCGGCTCCCGCTGGGCCCGGGCCAACCCGGAAGTGCAGGCGGGGACAAGCCCGCCCTGGCACCGCCCATGGGTCGCGTCACTTCCGCCCCTCCCGCGGGCCTGGCTGGCGCGGGCCGGTAGCGTCACTTCCCGGGGACGGCGGGGGCCAAAGCGGCGAGGTGGGAGGTGAGCAAGGCTCGGTGAACGCAGCTGGGGGGCTCCGTGACTCGGTCCGTTCCCCCTCGCTTTTTGCCTCCTTCTTCCATCAGATTCGACCGCGGCCGCTGCCGCCTGCCCAGGGCAGCCCCCCGACTGCCCGGAAGCTGCGCCGCCGCCGCCTTGGGCCGAGCGGGAGGCGGCTCTGCTTCCCCCCCAGTGTTCCCCTCCCCGCCCCCCCCCCCCCCCGGGCGGCAGCGCTGAAGCGAATTTTGGCTTCTTGCTTTAAAATCCCCACCGTTTTACCCTTTTTCTCACCACTTTTAGGTGTAACTTGCACGTAATCATAGAATCGTAGAATGGTTTGGGTTGGAAAGGAACTTAAACCCCATCCAGTTCCACCCTCCCTTTCCAGGGGCAGAGACACCTCCCACTGGATCAGGTTGCTCAAGCCCTATCCAGCCTGGCCTTGAACACCTCCAGGAATGGGGCAGCCACGACTTCCCTGGACAACCTGTGCCAGTCTCTCACCACCCTCATGGTGATGAATTTCTTCCTAATGTCTAATCTAAATTTTCCCCCTTCCAACTTAAAGCCATTCTCCCTCCTCCTGTCACTCCAGGCCCTTGTAAAAGTCCCTCCTGAGCTTTCCTGGAGCCCCTTTCAGTACTGGAAGGCTGCTATGAGGTCTCCTCAGAGCCTTCTCTTCTCCAGGCTGAACAACCCCAACTCTCTCAGCCTCTCCTCATAGCAGAGGGGCTCCAGCCCTCACATCATCTTTGTAGCTCTCCTTTGGACCCACTCCAACAGTTCCATATCATTCTTATGCTGGGGATTCCGGAACTGGCCACAATACTCCAGGCGGGAGTATAATTTGTGGTTTTGTTCTTAATCCTGTGTTCTGAGCTGAATCTCAGCCTGGGAGGTTGGGCACCGTTCCCAGTGATGTGTTTGGGGTGGGGAAGCTGTCACTGGGAAAGCTGGAAACACCACCAAGAAAGGGGTCTCTGAACACCCTTTCCCAGTGCATGAAAATGGGACAGCTGTTTTTATTTTTAAACAAGTGTTGTCTCCAGATAACCAGGGACACCATCACAGGCCGAAAAATGCTCCGGTAAATGCTGTCTTCCCCCCCCTTTTACAGCCAGGCTCCACCATCCATCATGGATTATCTCTCCGAACCCGGGCTCCTCAGCATCATCGCTGGTGTTGCCTGCGGACTGTGCCTGGGCTGGGGCATGCGCGGGAGGCTCGGCAGGCGGCTCAAAGCTGGAATGGCTGCACCTGCCAACAACCTGGGGAGCGAAGCTGAGATCATGGGCGAGTCTGGGGAGTTCAAGATGGTGCTGATTGTCCGCAATGATTTGAAGATGGGAAAGGGGAAAGCGGCAGCACAGTGTTCCCACGCTGCTGTTTCTGCCTACAAGCAAGTTCAAAGGAGAAATCCTGAACTCCTGAAGCAGTGGGAGTACTGCGGACAGCCTAAAGTGGTCCTGAAAGCTCCCGATGAAGACACTCTGATGCAGCTCCTGGCTGATGCCAGACAGCTTGGGTTGACTGTGAGCTTGATACAAGACGCGGGTCGTACCCAGATAGCGCCCGGCTCCCAGACAGTCCTCGGTATTGGACCAGGACCAGCTGATGTGGTAGATAAAGTTTCTGGTCACTTGAAACTCTACTAAACCAGGGGCCAAAGTAATCCGAATGCATTGGTGCATACCAGTTCTGAAGGAATAAAACACAAGTTCTGGGGTTTTTCTATATGTTCTCTCAGTATAAATAAAGTGACCAGTTTTTGTAAAAGATGTAGATTTACCAGTTTAGTATTAATGCCATTTCTCTGGTTTCTGTATTGCGTTCCAAAGTGGGAAGGAAAACACTAGGCTCAGTGGAGCTGAGGAAAGGAGAGCTGGCAGAATTTCCCCACCCACAAAAAAGAACCCAGTGTATTTAAGATGTGCAATTAATTGAGGATTTTGCTCTTTGCTTTACTGGCCAAATGGAAGCGATGAAGTGAACTTGTCCCGTGTGTTAAAAGTGACAGGTTCCCTCTCTCTGCCTTCTGGGAGGGTTTGCTGAAGGAAGTCATTAAAAGTTGCCCCATCAAGACGGGCGCAGCCATAGCCCACTTCTTGCACCAACAGTTTCTACAGAGGAGCTGATGCAATAGCCTGGTATGAGACCAAACAGGCTTTGCAGCCCAAGCTCAGAGCCTGTACACGGCTCTGGGGAGAAAACACGAGCCCTGCTGCCTTCTGTACATGTCTGTGTGGCAGCTGCACTTGCAGGAAGCCACAGGCAGCTCAGCCTGTCCAATTTAGCCAAGGTGTAGGGAGTTATCCTGCATAGAAACAGCTTGTCAGACAGGGACTAATTTAAATACTGGTGTACTTGGTTAACAGGTCCTCTTGGGCTTAAGGAAGCATTCAGGTACAGATGGTACTGGACAGGATTCAGAGCAGGCTGATTGTGTCTCAGGTACACCCTACACTTACAGCTCTATTGTAAAAGGCACATTCCTTGTACCTCTCATTAGGTTTTCATGAGGACTGTTTTATAACAGCTGTTTTGTGAGAATTCTGTTGAGAGCATTTCTTCCACAGCCTCTCAGCCCTGGGTTCCAGTTGAGTATAGGAATAGGCATGTTGTAGAAGACAGAACAGAATGATTCATCTCCCATCAGTCCAATTTAGATTTCACCCCCCTTCACAGTCCCTCTGGGTCTGTAAGGGAGCACCTCTTTTGTAGGCATCCTGCTCACTGCAGGCTTTGCTCTGACACACTCTTCCACAAAGGCCCCGAGCCTGTGGCAGGTTAAGCCCCGCTGAATGCCTGCACCCGCTGTTCCAGATGCAACTGGTGCAGTGCTTGGCTGATGGGATCATGCAGTCACAGAAACAAGCAGGAAGGGAATTCAGCCTCTGAGCTGGAATCCGACAGAGAGAGAAGTGCCTACAGCTGTCACAACTATGGCCAGTGCTGTAACACTCAAATATGACAGTATTCATAGAGAAACATTGAAGTCAATTTTATTTGAAGCTAAATATATTTAAGGCAACTTACATACCTAGAACATGATCTCAATTGAACTGACATACCCTACAACAATCCTAACCTATCATCTGGTCAAATATGCTGTAGCTGGCCACAGTACAGCCAACTATTGAAAAGTGCTATTTTCTTCTCTGCCGTATTCTTTCTATGAAAAGCATTACATATTTTCTTGCATTGTCCCCTCCGTGCAAGACCCCACCGGTGGTTTCCATCGCTGCTCTCTAATGGCCCCTCACACCCCTGAATGTACGTACGTGCGTGCCCCATACTGCTAGCACTGTAATACTTGGTTTGAGGTCCAAGGTCCTTTGTGAAGACAGTAAAGTGAAGCTACCACTATGCAGCATGTCCACAGTCCAGTAATTTATTTTTAAATTGAGTAATTTCAAATTGCACAAACAAAACTGAACAGCAATATGCTTGAATTCTCTCTTCTGTACACTCAAAACAGTGATCTAAAACACCACAATATCCAACATACACAAACCTCAGGGCAGGGTTAGTAAATACACAGATTGGAATCATGGTGCTCTGTTCCTGAATGGAATGTCCCACAAAAGCACAGGATACAGCACAACATAAGGTCATCTGTTACATATGGAGTGAGCAAAGAGACACTAGCATTTTCTATATGCATAACTGGAAAAACCTGCATAGGTTAAGGGAAAAAAAAAAAACCAAAAACTTTTGCTCATTTTAAGTCAGGCAAGGTTGTCTGTATGCATTTTAACTTCTTTTAGAGCTATGCAATCCACCCAGGGTGGGATATGCTGATTAGTGTTGTCTCTTGTCAGCAGTCTTGCAAGGTCAAATACAAGTATCTTTGCTTTAGCTTTCTCCGAATATACAGTGAGACTTAAATGCATTTAGAATAGACAGTACATACCGTAAGCTGCTCACATACAATGAACTTAGGATTCAATATTAGAGTTTAACACTATAGAGTGCAAATCAGAATCTTCACAATAGACTTAATGGTAATAAGCAGTCCTGCAAAAGCCCACTTGAACAAAGTTGTTTAAACTATTCCCCATTTAAAGTAAAAGTCTAAATGACATGGAATGTGAAAAAGATTTAACGTAAGTGATTCAAATCGTTTGCGCTAGAAAAAACAGTCCTTCATGAAATAAAGGTTACAAGAACACGAGGCTGAACTCTTGCTTTTCCCTGTTATGAGTTAAAGCGGGGAAGGACGGTGGAGTTTCAGTAAGAAAATACGCTAGCTCCAAACGGACTTGTGCTGCATCTTACATGCTGTACCCAAAGCCAGGCTGCGGCTGCCCATACGGAGGTGCGGTGTAGCCATAGCCAAAAGGTGCTTGTGGAGGAACTGCCACGCTGGGTCCCGCTGTCAACATGAGCTGTGGCTGACCTGCAAGACAGAACCAATTCAACTTTATTCCTTGGTATGGAGGTCAGTCAGCAGAATTCCTGCAACTTCCCTGGAGACATTTGCATGTGTAACAACAACTCCCTAGCGTGAGCAAGGACAATCTTGGATCTTGCAGTCCATACCCAATCTTAGCAGCACTTTATCTGGTATTTTGGAACATATTCCCTTGCGACTTGGTTTCACATGAGAACATTCACATTTCCAAGGACTTCCTTGAGAAAACACATCTAGAGAACTGTTGATTTAAAAGCAAAATATGTTGCCGATAAAACATGAACTAAAGCATTACCATAAACAATAGGTTGTGTTTCTGTAGCTTGCTCCTCCTCCTTTCTCAAAGACTCTGAAGCATCCAGTTTATCCACCTGGAATTGAGACCAACAACAATTAAAAAAACTCCTCTAAAAAAGGTACTTATTCATGGCAGAGAAGTGGAAAAGCCTTAGTGGTATGTTAACACCCATCAAGAAAAGGAGACCATTTACAAGTTAAGATCAATTCAAGTAGCAATGTTGGTACTGGTGCAGTCAAGATTGTCCATTTCCTAAAAATCCTTAATTACGGTATTTGTGGAACTTCTTTGAAAGGTCACTCCAGGCTGAAGCTTTGTGTGAAAGGTCCCATACTAGACTACAGCTACTTTGACATCAGTAAACTCAGTGTTGTCCCAACTGCATCAAACCAGCAGCCGTGGGGCACAAACTCAAATTTTAACACGATGTCAGCTGGAGACCTTTGGTGTTGGAGCAATTGCTAATAGAATGCTCAGATCTGGAGAAGTTTCTCTGAATGTAACACCGAGGTAAAGTAATCTGAAGCCAATATTTGTATACGGCAGACTGCAAGAGCATCCGACATGTCACTTGAGCCTCAAGATTTCACTTTCCAAACCCATTCACTCATGCAATTGAAGTTCAAATGCAGAGAATGCATGTGTATAAGACCTGCTGTTTTCCACTCTAGAACTGTGTGGCAGTCAGCCTAAACCCACAAACACTCAACTTGTTCGAGCTTAATATGCAGTAAAAATACAAGACTGGGCAGCTTCACTCTGCTGCAGTGAGTGCAATTGTGCTGTTAGCCCACCCATACAGAAAGGCAAGAGAAGAAACTTATTCTGTAGTGAAATACTGCTTGTTACTAAAACAGATCCAAGGAAACTCAGCATCTCTATAGCCTAAGGCAGGCCCTGAAACTAAACCCACAAAAACCTGTGAGATAAGATTTAGAATAAAGTCAGACAATCATGCCAATTTCTTTTTAAGACAGTAAGACAACTCACAAACCAGATTAGTCTTTCATTTCATTTGTGTCCTTAATAAAGGAGCCTGAAGACAGGTTTCCTGTACTTATACAGGGTCAGCATTACTTACTCAGCTACACCAACATCCATAAGTTTAACAGTTTTCAGCTTACTATGCCTACATTAGTAAGTATTTCCAGCCAGCTCTAACGGCTTTCTTCCATTTAGTTGTGAATTACAACATGTGTTCTATAAATCTGTTAATTTGTAGCCTCAACAAGGGGCAGAAATCCAGGAAGAAGCATAAGTCCTGAGCTTTACAAGTTCATTCATGGATTGGGCTTCCATGGCAAGCCCTTTTGTTGCCTCACACAGTGTCTGGCTCGCTGCTGTCAGAGCACACAGGAGCGTGTGCCAGTGCTTCAGGACTCATTTCCAGACACGGTGCCGAGAACTGCACTGGTTTTAACTCAAACAGCAACACACTGAACACAGAAGCACAACTTTAGAGATGAAAATCCAAAGAGAATGTGCAGCGTTTGCTACTAAGCAGGGGCATTTGGCTTACACACACTCGGAAAGCCTCCAGCCCAAGACATTTAATGCATTTTTGACCCAGTTTTGATGCCTCCCCTCAATGCTAAACAAATATTGACAGGAACAAGCGCAAGTTTGAAACCAGCCTGCAGGATGGTTCTTACACCACTTGCTTGAACATCACTAGGTTCAGTACCCTACACACGTGTAACAAGACTGTTTTAAAGGCTTTTCCACAGGGACTGCAATAAGCTGCAGAGGAAAAGTAACATGCATTCAATGTTATCGTGTTATGTGTGCATGAAAAAGAGGCAAGAGTACTGAAGCAAGAGTGAGGTCTGAAGATGACTGCCATACAGGCTCCCCCCAAAAAACCACACGCAGCCCACAGCAATGCCTTGTAGCTTAAGGAATAGTGGGATGTAATTGCAATGACTGCTACACATGCGTAGTTTATGCAAACACTGCAGTTCAATTACCTTTTTTCACACACACGCTTTCTTACTGCCTCACTTACTAGCTGCAGAAGGACCTTACACTAAGCATTTTAGTTCAGGTTAGCCTTGAGTTCCAGTGGTGTAATTACAGACATCTCATCACCAAGAAGCACTTGGCATTTAGTCCATCTTCAAGCCATTTGTCACTTTGTTCGCCCTTTGCTCAACCACATTAATGGGAAACTCAAACTAGGGCTGACCTCTGGTCTAAGAAGAATCACAGTGGTATTTGTACAGAAGCAGATGGACAGAAACCTTAGAGATTGCCCTTCAGAAGCACAAAATTGCATAGCAAAAGGCAAGCCTCTAGCCTCAGAAGAGCAATAACCATTACCTTTTTACTTTTTTTTTAAATGAGGTGGCAAGAGAAGTTTAGTGAAGCTGAAGAGCTTGGAAGGCAGTCTTTTTTGCACAACTACAAGAAATTTTCTACAGGCAAGAGAACCACAGACTTTGTCTAATAGCTGAAGTTTTAAGTTACTATGTGATCTAGAGCACCATGTGGATTAGACTAGCACCATAAGAACTGGACACCTGAAGAGTCTCTTCTGAAGCAGCTAGTGTCTATTCTGCCTACTGTCACCACGCGTTAGTAATGGTCAGGGGATCAGAAACTGGATCACAGTCCTTAAACTACAAATGCCATATCCATTTATGGTTCAGAGCCAGTGGTCCAAGATTCAATTTTTTCTTATTTTGGGAGGTTCTTCCAGTCCAATTGGCTGTCAAATAGTAGCACTGGCACATCCTTTTGATATGAGGTTGACTGTGATCCAACTGACCACCTGGATGCCCTTCCTGAGGATCTATTAGCTTATTAGTAGCAAATGGATCTACTTTTGTCCTACAGCACTAGCTACTTGTGGAGTTAAACAACTTGCATATGCTTTAGTGATATTTTGTTTGGGGGAAAAAGCAGTAGCAGCAGTGTAGTAAACATAGGAAAGAAAAAAAACTCATGCAGAATCTTTAGACTTAGTCCTCCAGACTTAAAGATGGAAAACAAGAATCAACTTTCACCTTTTCCTTTATTGCATCAACCTGCAAAGGAATTCAGAAGGTGCAGCTTAGAAAAATCAAATTCCATATTTAGCATATAAAAGGTAGAAACAAAAGCGTCAGGGCAGAAATAATTAAGGTACAGGCGAGTAAAAACAAAGATACACCAGAAGTATCTGCTTTAGAAAGGCAGCTCTGCTTGTTAATAGATATTACTGCATCGATTTCACTAGCTATACTAGAGTTATATCCTAATCCTTCAGCAGGTCATGAAATATTAATCTTTAGGAATCCTACTCCAAGACTACTACTTGAGAAAGAGGCCGTGCATTAGCTTGGTACATCAGGCATATCTGACAGGCAGTGCTATTGCTTAGGTAGCTCCCCACCTCCTCCAAAATACAGCATTTAAGGATAGCAAATTGCTATGGGACTACAGAGTAGTCCCACCCTTAGAAGTAACAGCCAGGCAAACACAGGAGCTCTAGTCTTCATCAACTCAAGCTTGAATTAAGCTTTTATTTCTCACAGAAATCTTACTCATTAAGGAATTTACACCATTTCAGTAGAAGATACTCTAAATGCTTCTTTTGGGCAAGTCTTGTTAGTGACAGTTGGTATTTATCCCATATCTGGTTCAAGTCTGTCAGAGCATTATCAAATAGTTTCCCCATCCTAGGTCACTTCAAACAAAATCTGAGTCATAATTAGTACCATTAAGTATCAGAGCCACAGTTTAGAGTTAAACGCAGAGCAAAGTTAACTGAAGATCTGGCTGTAAAGCTTTTTTAGTTAAGAGTTTGATCCCAGCTGGGATTCCTGACTGTCGCAGCATATAAAAAGCCTCAATCCTGCTACTACTTTTAAGGCATTGCCGTGGTCAGGCAAATACTACTGATGTAGGGTCTGTAATTGGTAGATAGGGTGGAGTCTGCAAGTGTTTCAGTATCTTAGAGGGCGAAGTCTCTCCCTAGATGGACTGAAAAATAAGTGTGGACATGGACAGACAGACATTTGACAAAGCCCACATCAATGTTAGTAGCAAGCAGACAATCTCAAGGCATACACCACGGTGATTAACAAGCTTCTGATGTTGGAGAAGCACCCATTCTTACCTTGGTCAAGTATTCCTTCATGACCTGAATAAAGTATGGCATGGCAAAGTCCATGATGTTGTGCCTCCATGCTGTTTCCAAGACAACATCTGGCCTTAGGAGATCGTAGCAGGTGAAGAGACAAGCACCAAAGCATTCTTTCTTGTTCTCCTGCAAGAACCACTGCAACAGCTCTTCTGCCAACTCGGTATCTTTGGATTCTGAAGCATATTGCATGGCATCCTACAACAGGAGAGAGTCTGTTAGCCTCAGGTGCCATAATACAGTCCCTGATACGGATGTGGTATTTAACTAAGCTGCAATCTGTGACAGACACGAGCAGAGAGGAGGCATTCTATGATTTGTTTCCAAGAAGTCCTTCTGCTCCCACTCTGAAGCAAAATTTGCAACTGGCACCACCCAGCGGCATCCACAAAGATCCGGCTTTGCTAGAAAGCCACGGATCTCCAAACAAGGCAAAGCACTAAACCATACGTGGGTGGTGGTCTTACCTTATACAGTCTGTCTTTCTTACAGAGTTCTACACTCTGTTTCCAGCGATTGTTTCCTTTGAAGAGATACGCAGCAATTCTTCGGAACTCTATTAGTTCATGTTTCTCCAAACGTTGAGCAAGAGAAATGTTGTCAAAGTTGTCATAAGCATCTATAGAAGTCCTAAGAGCCTGAGTTGAGTAGAAAAAACAAGTTATTCGCATCTCGCATGCACAATTGCATTCACAAAGACACAAACGTTTTCCATACACCTTAGTTCTGTATTACTGCTTCTGGGATGATAAAGTATTCCAGCCACACCTGCAGAGATCTCGCTTTTTTTTCCAGAAGCTGGTGTTTGACATACACATGGAGTTTAGGGTATTCCACTTAGTATTTTTCAGTAGTGACTGGTGAGGTTAAGAATACTCAGGAGTTCTTTCCTAAGTACCCACTGTTTTTCTTAAATAAAATCCCATCTGTCACACTCATGACAAAGCATCCATCCTAGCCCCAGTAGGAATGGCCCAAAAATCTCCCAGAATGCAACTATATTTTCCACTTAATCCTTGGCCAGTCACCACTAGTTTCGTTTGAAATGGCAAAATCCATGAACTTAAAGAAAGCAAGTTAACAGTAAGCAGGTAAAATCTACTAAAATGAGAAAAGCCTACGTTTCTAGACATTGAATGCCATGACCAAAATATTAGGTTAATACTGACAGAGAAGCCAGCTTGAATAGAACTTTTAAATTCAGGAATAGCTGCTTCTGTTATGAAGCCTATAGAACATGCAAGTCAACACCCATCCCAGATATCACCATTTCAAGGTGAAACATACCTGGTAGTCTTCTTCAATAATGAAGAGGTTGTTCAGGGACTCATTCACTGATTTGTTGTTGTGATTTTGAACAGAGCGCAAGTAAGGCTTAACCAGGGGTAGTTGTTTAACCTTCAAGGAATCAGGTAGATAAAGTTAAGTCAGGATAACTTTTTGCAGAGGTCTCCTAGCATATTCCCTGTGAGACAGTGAAGTAGCTAAGCATTTTAAAATGCTACTAGAGCCAAATGCTTTTCCAGTTGCAACTTTCATTGATCTCGATACCAGGAAAATTACCTTTGTGAAGAAGTTGACAGCACGAGTGTGATCAAGCCGAGGGGACAACACCATCAGGAGATCATTGAGCAGCAGAGGTTTAAACTCCAAATAGAACTGAATTGCCTTGTAATAGAGCTCCACATTGGCCACCTAGAGATGAGCAAGGATGCATTCAGTGCACAACCTTGATTGTAACGGAATCCAAATACAAGACAGACATAATCTGAGATATTCTAGCACAACTGAGCCACCCATCCAAGACTTGTTCTTGCCTCTAGAAATCTCTTTAGTTACTGTAGTTGACTTGCTTTGACATCATTTAGCAATATTAAGAACTTTAAATTTTAAACAGGCTACCAGTCAAGGAAGAGATCCAAAGTGCACATAAAAAATTTACCTCCTTTCACCAAGAAAGTAATACCTTAGTGATGATATCTTTGAACTGGCCTTCTTTCCAAGCATCTGTTGGGTGGTTCATCATTGTGATTATGGCGTTATCATATTCTTCATACTTGTCATACAAGAACACCAGTTCAGCCCAGAGATGGGCTTGTTCTGCAGCTCTCAGAACCTAAGCAAAAGGCATAATAGAAATTCCAGGTAACGTACATTGCTATCAGAGCCCATCAGTGCTCAGGCTTTAGTGCTATTAATAACCTCAAGAGCTGCTATGGCAAAAGCTAGGGTACAGGCAATCCCAATGGATCTGTTTTAATTTAACTTTAAGGTTTCAGATTTTTACCTTAGGGATGTTGACTCTGGACCAGAACAGTTCCAAGTGCTCCCTCATCTTCTGTGGCTTGAATTTGGAGTAGAGAATTGCTAGCTCTGTAAACATTCCCATGTGTGCTCGCTCAAGTCCAAGTGCTGCTTCCAACATAGTTATCAGCTCTTCAAAGTAGCCACGATCCTAAGAGATAACAGGCATTTAGAGATGTTTCACATCAGGAATCAACCTGACTCAATTTCCAGGTCTGGACAGAGCTACCATGAAAAAATTTAGACTTGGACTGTACAACAGGAGTCAGGTTAATTACCTGGTAATAGTTGATTAGTTCTTCCAGCTCATCTGCATGCACTACAATATGGAGTCCACACATCTGGGCCAGGCGGAACTCTTTTCCATCAACACAAGCAAAGCAAACCTAGAATTGAAAATTGTATTATTGCTTATAATCAAAGCTGTAGCCTCTCCAGAAGCTTTGAAGTCCCTGAACTTATTCAAATCAGTAAGTTTACCTCTTTCCATGTGCGAGTACTGTTTGCTTTCCGAGCACCATCCACAGCTGCCTGGTATTCCCCTAGGTGAACTAAAGTCGAGGCTAAACGGCCAAAGTTGGACACATTGTTGTACAACAACTTAGCTGCTTCATACATCTTTTCATCATAACAGCGATCGCCAACCTATAGGAGAGCATAAAGAGTTTATTCTTGAAGCTTTTTAGCCAAGGGCTTACAGAAAGTGTGTAGCGTTCAAGCTATTAACAGAATGGAATGCCTTTGAAGTCCAAGATCTATCTGCATCTCTAAAGAGACAGAAGTCCCAACACCCCTCTGGTCAGCAAGGCCTTGGGGAGCCTGCTGCTGTGATTCAGCAAAGCTGAAACTCAGTCTCACTCACCTGCTGGATATGTGCATTGTTGGGTCCATTGATAAACTCCTCTAGCTCTGCCAGACGGTTTGTTTTAGCAAGAGCAAAGATCAACTCCGTCTCCACATATGACTCCCGAGCCTTCTTACGTGCCATCTGGAGATACTTCACCAGCTCTTCCCAGTTTCCTATAAAACAGAGATCACAACACTAACTTCCCACTCTGAGGACACTCGTGCTTGAGCTGTACTACCAGTTCAACCCAGTTTGACACATGTATTTTTACAGCTATTCCCCAACACTCAAGACCAGCCCTCATACTGCATGTGCTGCATTAGATTAGAGGTCACCTTATCATGGGCCTAACTAAGTAAGTCCTGGTATTTAACTTCACGCAAAGACCTCTTTAGTAGCAACTGCTCCAAGAGAAGTCTCCAGCTATAAGACCACTGATTATCTGCAAATGGAATACACCATCTTTTCCCATTCTCTTTGAAGGACTAGATTCCTCTGCTTGCATCAAGACACAGGTTTGGCACAACTGCAGTTTGAGCAACAGACCATGCAAAATTGCCAAGCAACATCAACGGCAAAGATTTAAATAAAACTTAAACATACCACTGGCATTGGCAGCTTGAACAACTTCCATGTAGGAGGAAGGATCATCTGCTTTAATATACGAGTCAATTGCTTCCTTTACCATCCCTTTCTGAAGCTGTGCTTTAGCCAGCTGACTCCACACAGCAGGCTCATTGCAGCGTTCAGCAAATTCATACGCACGATCCAGGTTTCCAATGTGCTCTATCAATACCTAAAGAAAGGATTACCATGATCAGCTGCTCTCTGTAAAGGTCAGTTTTACAAGACATTGAGGTATGTTTAGTGTTAGCTCTTCAATAGATCCAAAGTTGCTTTTAAAATAGGGACTACTCTACACAACCCATGGAGCACAAATGGTTTTATGCTTACAAAGTGTCACATACTAGAGGGTTCAACATATGTTTGAGCCACTTCATAACACAAAACCCTGAGCAGATTTGGTCACTTTTCTAATTGGTGTTAATCACAGAAGTCACATGTTAGCAGCAAAGTCCTCATGCGAGGATGCGCGTGCCACAAGGAGTTACTACAGACTGAGGTTAAGTTACCTGTACAGCTGATGTGTTGACATCAAACTTCCTGAAGATAGCAAATGCCTCTTCAAAAAGCTCATTGCTGATAGCTATGTTGGCTATGTCTGGAGCATCATAGTTATCCAGGCGATTGATGTACTCCATGACACGGGTGCGATCAGCCTTAATAGCTGTCAGAATGAGAAGGTTCTGCAGATTCCTGAATAGAGAAAGAAAATATATACACACATATCAAGTAACAATCAAGAAATTCACCCTCCCCTCTGAAGAAGGTATTAGTTTTGACTTCACAAACCTGTGCTCACTGAACACAGAGTTATCAAGAACTATTTTCTCCAGCAGTTCAATAAGCTCATTAGGAAGATCTGCAGTCATGAAGGCCTTCACAGTAACAGAAACTTCCTCGGGGTCCTGTGTCTCTGACAGAGCAGTCTGTACAACCTGTAGGCAGAGTCAAACCATTGACAAATCGGGTCAGTCAGGTACTAGTAAGTCAAGTTAGGACAGCAAAGACTTTTCATGTTTTGTCAGTCATACCTGGTCAATTAGTGGTCTTCTGTAAGGGTTGCTTTCCAGTAGCACGCTGGCCCACAGCTCAGGATCTTTACGACGAACTAAGTAGCGGGAAAGACTCTTGAAGAGGGAGTTCTCATTGCACACCTAGGGAAAGGCAAGCTTATTCAGAGACAAGTCACAGCTATTGAGCCTACAGCAGATGAGCTAGTTTTGTTGCAACATAGAATTACAGAATGGTTTGGGTTGGAAAGGACATTAAGGTCCATCCAACCCGGCTGCCATAGGCACCTTCCACTGGATGAGGTTGCTCAAAGCCTCATCCAACCTAGTTTTGAATACCAAGTAAGCCTGCTGGAGACGCAGACTAGAAATCTCAGTCTTTGATACTTCCATTAGCTTCCCATTCTAGGATGTCCATGGAAGTCTCCCATTTCTCTTTAAGTTGCAGAGGGAGATTAAATAGCTACTTATTCTATTACAAGTGAGCCGCTCCTAGCTTAATAGATTTTAGGAAATACATGCTTCTAGCAGTCATAAAGCTGAATACCTTTCACATGATGCTCAGATTAGAATTTAACCCAGCAGCCTTGGCATACGTACGTTAATAAGTTCCAAATCGCACTGTCCACGCTCATAGGCCACACAGGCCAGGTGAGGGTCCCTCTTCTCACAGTACTTGCCAACAACGCGACTATCGTAATAAGGATTCTCACGCAGGAATCTTTCTGGGTTGTTGTTGCTATCAATGTATATTTTGGCCAATGCATTGTGAGTTGCAGGCTCCTCACAACCCTCATGAATTCTTGCTTCCAGCCAGGGCAGAAGCAGTTTCAGCCTAGAAGGAAGCAGTTTTCACATTAGAGGGGTTGAGTGAATAAGCAAGTATCCACCTGCTCAGTTTCTTCACTACAGAAGTCAGATTCAGTGTAGGATAGAGTCAGTAACTCAGCTGGCATTACACTACTCCATTTTGACCTGCATTCTGGTTTGTTATTCTAACTGTATAACTTTCTGACGCTATGAAGTACACCACATGCTAAAGACACTCTGGATGTCGCTTAAGAGAGGTCCCCACATCAGCCAAGAAGTAAAGCTCACCCAATGGCAGCTTCTTGTTATGTCAGTACCAGCTTTAGCTACGTAATAAGGACTGGCACTGGTGGATGAGCAGTATAACGTTGCCAAACTGGTAATGGTGAAGAGACTTGTAGAAGTTTAATACCTGTTTCTTTTCTCAACCTCTGCAACCAGCTCATCAGTTGAAAATTGACCTCTCACTACAAGGATAAGGTTCTTTATCACATCTTCAGAGCAATCCACATCAAGTAGACCCCCAATAACAACAGGCAGACGGCTTGGATTCACCTAAACAGGATCATTTAAAGAAGTCAGTGTTTTGTCACACAGTATAGGCAGTTATACTTATCCCTAGAAGTACACACCAAAGGCTGCTTGTTAAGATTGACCTCCTCTTCCTGCCTTTATTCCAAGCTTCCTGAGATTCTGGACAAGCTTGAAAGTGAATTCTTCAGTCAACAGGGGTTCAACACCACAGTTCAGTGGCTCACTAATGCTCAGTTCCGATAGGAAGAGCTCCTGAGCAAGTTAATTTGTCCCTGCAGGAAGTATAAATGAAAACTTTTTTCTCCCTAAAATGCTGAAAGTTAAAGTTACCCTAAGAACTCCAAAGTTATTTTACCAAGTTTTCCTCCTTCAATAGGCACATTAGTGGAGGTTACTGCTCAGTTTGACTGAAGAATAAATAAGAGCTCTGACTCACACAAGGGCTAACTTACCTGAGGCCAATAAGTACTGAAACATCAGTCTCAAGTATGAGGCTGTTTGCCAAATACTTACAAACATAATGCCTAAGAGTTGCGTATAATACTAGAAAGACTGATCAATTAAATTCATTAAAGCCAAGTGACAGATTGTAACTTACCTTCTGTACATATATCTCAATATATTTTTGGAGATTATTTCTATACAAGTACAGCACCAGGTCGTGGACAAAGTCAAAGCGATCACATACAATGATGAGTGGCAACTGGTCAGTGAGTTTAGCTTCCTATAAAGAGAAGAGTTTCAGTAATTTGGCTTTGTTCTCAGGCTTAAGCAGACAAATACAGTCATTTAAACTGTTTCATTAGCTCAATTTGGAAAGTCAGAATTCAACAGTTAATCCAATAATGACAGCTTATTGTTCAACCAATTTTTTGCAATGTGGAGCAAGTAGGAGTACTCACACCCACTTCAGGGCCTACAGCAAGCTTTCTGAAGTTTAACCCTGCTCCTTTGCATGGCAGAGTCTAGAAAATTTTACATCACAGTACAACTATTACAAGCCTAAGCTATAGACAGCATTTTTAGTTGCTGCTGGCTTTCGGTGTGCAGGATTAGCACTCTGGGATTTCAAAAGGAATTTAACCTTCAAGACTGAAGTTGTGAATCGTTATGTAAAACATATAGAACTGACTTCAAGTGCCATGTGTCCCGTAATACCTTCTAACTATGGATTTAGAGAACAGTAAGAATCAAGCTAGTAGCAGTACTAGTTAAATTGCTAATCAGATTAGGTATCTCGAAGCATTCCAACTTTCAACATAAGATTACAAAAGTTACAGTACAGAAGCTTAGTCTGTGGCATTCTGGATGCATATTTCAGATCACTTATTCAAACATGCACATCCCAGAATATAATCCTACATGTAAATGACATTTAAGGACTTTACAAGAGGAGGCCTGTACTGGGAGATTTACCTGGTACATGTCCTGCACATTCCAGACATGGAACAGCACAAAAAACAATAGCTTTCATCAGGAACTTGACAGCTTGATTAACAGCTTATGTGGCTTGATCAATTTACATACCTTACACCTTGGTGACACCAGGTTATTTTTATAGAATTCTCATTTGAAGAGTTTAGCCATCTTCAGATATGATCAGCAAAATCTAAGACTATGCTATGTAACCAACAAACACGAAGGCAGGAAACATTCCCAGATAGTTCTCCCCTCCCACGCTGTTTCTCAGATATTTCTAGCCGTGTGAGATTTGTCAATAAGCTCAGCAATAACAACAGGCTACAAAATCTGAACTTGGAGCAGACCATCTTTTCTCACCATTTCAGCAAAACTCTGAATCCTGGCAATAACATTCAGTTAGCATTGATTTACACTGACTGGCACATCCTAGCAGAGCAGAACTGCAGTCCACCTGGCTGAAGTTTCAGTAAGCATGCACAAGTAAGATGAGAGGCACAGATCTACCTTGAAATCTGAAAGTATTCATGGAATTTATTGACACTATTCATTTGTTGTTTCTGTAGCTGCTCAGTTAAAGCTGGTTAGGCTGTAAATAAGCATTAGTTATGAACCCATTTAGCACTATGCTTGTTCTCACCCTTCAAGTTACCCATCTTCTACTTCATAGCAGACATCTGTAACAAGTTCTAGACGAGCTGGCACTAGTATTAGAGTTTAAGAATTCAAGCCAAGTTAATCTTAGAGCAGTGAGGAACTGATCTAACAGATTCTCTATTTTTTAGACATTATTCCAGGCTCAGGCTCTACTAGGAGGTACTGTTGACATTCTAGATTCCTCTGGTTTAAAGAGGACACATGGATCCTTAAGAGCAAAGGTTAACACTCATCTGTACTTTCATGGAGCTACCTCATTTCACCAGTGACACCCCAAACAGGCCAAGACAGCCCAAATGCTACCCAAACATTACCTTGAGGAAGTTTTTAACACGTTCTGGATCATAGCAGTTACTTTCCCTGCAGATTCTTTCCACTTCTTTAATTTGTCCTGTCTTGCATGCAGCTTGAATATACTTGAAGTGCACATCTGGATCCTGGCTGAAGTTTACGATAGAGCCCAGGAAATAAAACAGACCTAGAGGGAAACAGGCAACATGTTATTCTGTTAAAACACTTGAATTGGATCAATATTAGCTTTTAAGCAGGCATTTCAGTTACAGTTACATGAAAATTTGATTCCAACTTAATGAAAGTTACAAAGAACTGAAAAAAATATTCAAGCAGTGTTTTGTTTTAACTCGGTTATCTTAGCCGAGTTAAGCCTGTGAGTTCCCCACGTATTACACAGACCAGTGTGTTATATGCAGCTTTGATAAATACTGATTATCATCATCAGTTGCCACAGACTTTGTTAAAATATTCAGCATGTGCCATCCATATATCGCTAGACAGAAGCAAGGAAGAGTTTAGAAAACCAAAACTAGTTGTGCCCAAGAGCTGTCACACCTTCCGCTAAAACAAGGAGAGAGCGCAAAAGCTGCTTGCCATGACCCACAGCTAAAGGTCACTTCAACCTGATGCCATGTAATACTTGACTACTTTAGACAAGTAGCTGCCAAGTAATCAGTCAAGATTCATGTGTTTTTGGGAAAAAAACCCCACACGCTGTCAATGCAAGAAACCTATCTACCATAGCATCTTATTCCATTAACTATTCCGCAAATTCCAAAAGAGCAAGATTAGTTTGTATTCTTGGTCTTTAAGGGGGGTTTTCTTTAAAGCTTAGCAAAACACCGTTCAGTCACACATCTGTGGATTTGGCCACTCACATACCACCGTGCTGACTGGACTATACAGAGCTTTGTGTGAAGTACAAATGCTACACAAACGATGAGCATTTCGGACAAAAGGAAAAAGGCCAGCAGCTTCTTCAGTTAACTTCTTAGGCTGGCTACAGCACCAAGATTTTTGGTAGCTTTTCAGAAAACCAAAATACACAACACAACATTGGTGCCCCCTTAATGGTTTAGGTCAGCTTTTGAGACAGCTTTGAGGCCTAGGTATTTAAGCCTGACGTGGTTTCTAAATTTCAGCAGACAGATAGTCTTTCATATACAATATACAATGAGGTAGCTCCTTTCCCTAGAAGCAAGAGCATGAACTTACCTTCAAAGCTCTTGAAGGACTCAAACAGCTCAATAAGTGACTGTGTTGACAGTTGTTCGTGGTATTTTGAAGCTACCTGGACACAGATCTGCAGGTTCTGACGAATGTTAGCGGACAACATAGCACGCAGACACTCCAGAGAGTCTTCTACCGACAAGGAACCAAAATAATTCACTAACCACTGCAAAGACACAAAAGCCATTTTAGACCCAAGTAGAACACTCTACACTCTGAAGTCAAGTGTTGAAAAGAACGATTAGTGGCCTGGTTTTTGCTAGGTTCAGGGTATTAAATCTCATACCTCAGGATTGAGAAGATGAGTGTGAACTACTGCACGCTTGATGTCATATAAGTCTGTGAAGTGTTCAAGTGCTCTCTGTAGCAAACCAGCTTTCTCACACAGCTGAGCTATGTGAGCCCGGTCATAATGAGTAAACATTTGGTTTCCCAGGATAGCATCTGCAACCTAGAAGGAATATTGAAAAGTTTCATTCAGTTCATAGCACATCACTGACATTTAATATGGACCACAATGCTGTGGCTGGTCTAGCTACAGACAAGCCTGATTGAGTATAACTCAAAGCATACCTGAGGCGCATGCATGAGGTTCATCTCAAGTAAACGTGTTTGCAGGGGACCTTCTGAGGGACGATTATTCTTCAGTGCATCCAGCAAGAAGGCTGTACATTGCTGAATTAAATTATATTCCATAAACACATCCACTATCTGCAGGAAAAAAAAAAAGGGCATTTGATTAGAAGCTGGAAGTGTATTTAAATAAAGTAACATAATGTACAGCTTCCAATGCTGAACTGTTTATCCTGGCACTGAACTAAGTCATCATTTAGTGTTCTTAAAACTAGGCAGCAAAAAACATTGTCCTGGTAAGGTAAATCCAAACTCTAGTTCAAAATCTCTCTCTGATGGCAAGAGTATGGCTCCTTTTAGCAAATTAAGCCCTTGAAGTTAACATTTCATATCAATAAAATCATTTACTTGTGTTATGTCAGCAAGAGGCTCTTCATCTTGAACAAGCATTTGTGCAAACTGCTGTCCTTGATCAGGGCTGATTCTCATTACATTCCTCAGCAAAAATATCCAGTCTGGAGTATATCCAACCTGAAGAGATAAAGAAAAGTAATAACTCAGCAAGAGCATATGCCTTGTTAAATATAGAGCTCAGTAAAAGCTACTGTCAGTAGCTTTCACAACCCAGTCAGGATTTCCTCATTTGGAAAAGGCTACATAGGGAAGTATGAAAGGATACATGTATGAACCCTAGCAGTGACTATTCATAACAAAACCTTAGGCCAAAGTAGGTACTACACAGGATCTCAGATTCCCCCACAATTAGTTTTAACTAGTTTGGAACACACACAAGTTATTCTTAAATATAGGACGGACATGGCAAATTTCCTCTCACCTTCTTAGCATACAAAACAATCTTCTGGACTTGTCCTGTTTCAGCAAAACACTGGATGACTTTGTTTGGAACGTTGGCTCTCAAATAGACACTAAGTGCTAGTGTAGGATCTACAGATTTCACAAGGTCTCCCAGCTCCTCTGAGCACTCCAGCTGTGTAAAGATATAAATACAGTTAGTTCACCCTGACAGTGCCAGGCTGAAATGCATTTCTACATTCTTTCTCAATTGTCTTCCATTTGGACTTCTCTTAAAAAAAAAAAAAACAAGGCCCAGCTGGGCAGCATTCTCTGACCGTTTCAGCCCTGATGTAGTTGGCTCTGCTACTTAGGCTGTTCTACTAAAGGAGTCAGAAATGCATTCTAGAACTAAAAGAGTTAGGTGATAAAATGTATCAGCATGTTTCTTCAGCTAATTACAGAAATGTAACCACATCTCGCAGCTTATGCAAGATAGTATCCAAAGAATCTTGGAGTGGATTGGGAAGGAACAGCAGCAGCTGGGAAGCTTTCCATACTGTTTTCCCCGCTGCAATTTTAAGAATGAGTGAAACTCATTGAACAATTCTCTTCCAGTAATACGGGTCACAGTTACAGGCACAGTGAAGAGCTATTCCTCAACTGTTTATTCACCCTAGCGTATTGAAGAGTTGCCCAGCTGAGTTTTTCCAGGGCAGGTGGGAAGGTTGTCAAGCAGTTATGTCCCTCCTCCCTCAGAGCTCTAAAGGTATCCACCCCAAACTCACCTTATCTTCTTTCAACCATTTTTCCAAGAGCTGTTTGCGTCCTTGCTGAAGCACCGGTCTGCAGAGTTCCAGCGACTCGTACTTATTCAGTTGCCCTTGGTCTAGCAGAATACCAAAGTATTGGAGCAAAGGGGAAGTCTGTCCTGGCTGAGCTGGAACACTCTGGAACCGGCGTATGGTGTCTGGAGTACGCAGGATTCCCTGCCAGAAAGAGAGATGCACTTGAGTTTTCTGTTCTGCTATTGTGGCTTGGCAAGAGTTCCTCCAGAAAGCTGAAGTTAGAAATGCTTGCTACAGCAACATTGTGTTTTGCCAGCCCAGACTAAGTCAGAAGCAGTATGGCTGAACACCAACTCAGACACTGTCTTTGACATGTTTTGACAGAAGATGTGCAACAGTAGCCTATTGGACAAAGCTGCAGTAACAATGCAGATTTAAGGTCAAATCACTGACCTACAGAATTAAGACACTCTTTTCTTTGCAAGCAAGTTCCTCTTATCAGAATTCAGCATGATCTTTGCTCTTAGTCTGTCCTCTTTTGTCCTGTTTCCAGATGCAGACTCTTTTCATTGAGGCTTTTTAATCTTTGGAGCAACAGAAGTAAGCACCAGAAACATTAAGACACATAGCCATCACCTCATCATTTACTCCTTTCCCCTTCTGTGGGCTTTCCACAAGCTTTAAGATCTTCCAATCAGTACCCTCAACACACAGTGTGCAGATCCTGTACAGGTATGTTAAGTACTACAACATTAGGACAGAAGCAGTAAGAAGACTCTGGCGTTGCCACTTAAAACTCAGTGAGCTTTCCCAAAGCAAGAAGCTTAAGCCAGCAGAGTTCAGTGCTGTTCTGAATATCAGTCTATTACCTTTGGGGCATTAGCTGCCACTTTTGCTGCCTCTGAATAGTTCCCTTGTGCAAACAGTGCATTGAATTTTCTGGCAAAGAGTTCCTCAGCACCTGCCAGGTTGTTGCGGACAGCCATTCGTAAAGCTAGGTCAGGATTCTGCAGCACATTTGTGATATAGGGAATAATATTCTCCTCTTCCACACACACTGAGAGCACCTGAATAAATCACCAAGAAAAACTTTCAGTTAGTCCGAATCTAAGCAGTGAGCCAAGGGCTAAACTAACATCTAAAAGGAAAGACATAGCGTACACGAAAAGCTTTTCATCCCTTGATAACTGCTGAGTCTCATAATTTAATTCAAGAAACAGACCTCCAGCTAGAAAGAACCTCTACCACCCAATTACTCATCAAGGAAGATGATTAACAGTCATTTTAAACTGAGGTATTTACAGCAATCAGAAATACAGGGATGCAAACAGTTTCTTTTTGTAACCTGTACTCAGTGCCCTACATAACCAATTCTAGAGGATAAAATAAGCCCAAGTCTTCTGTATTATTCACGCAAGTTTAAACTACTTAAGTTAAATGTGTATAGAGATACAGTAGCAAGCTTTCTTAAGGGCTCAGAAAACTGTCAGAGGTGAGATTTTTCTGAACAGAGAGTTCAAAGTTCACATATTTAAGATTCTATCAGCACGTGCTCTGCAAGAGGATATAACGTGCCCCAAAAAAGACAAGTATATTCTAGTTCCATCCTTAACACCAGGACAGTGTTTAGATTCCTGACTGCCATTACAAGACTCCCAAAATTACACAATCAGAACCCAAGCTGTAGAAGAAACTAAAAGTCAGACAAGCTGCTCTCCTGTTCAACTAGCTGATATTAACATATTCCTCATGCTATTATTCTACCTCGATAATTTCTGGAAACTTAGACATTCATATGAACAATATAGTGTATCATTAAGGGCCAGTGGGATTAGCTAAACAACTGGTTTCCAGGCCAAGCTTCCTTACCTGTCCCTTTCTGTTTACTCCAATAATTCCAGCTGTTGCTTCATGCTGTGCAGTTACAAATATGGTTTCTCCGCTGATTCTGTTCATGTAGATACAAGTGCCGGTTTCCAGGTCATACAAGTGGATATAGCCATATTTTGTTATGAGAAACACCACATCATGCTTGTCACTGATCTGCAAAACAGGAACGGGTTTATCAATTTTGGTATTGGATAAATGAGTAAGTGCTTTTAAAAATTAGCAGATAGCTGTACCATTTCAGGACAACTAGAAGAACTATTATATTTTTACTTAATACTTGAGCACTATCATGAAAGAATCATGTTTTAAGAGCTCGAAAGACAGTTAAATATACATGAATATTTCTTCCACAAATAAGAACAAGCTGCCTTTGAATGGCACTTCAGCCTCTACATTTACTTCAACATTGCAGAAGCAGAAATTACACCAGTTTAGTGCCAAGCCTCAGGTTTGTATACTGACCACTTGGTTGCCAGTGCCCTGGTCAGTGTCACAACCACCAAGAGAAGCTGCAGACTTGTTCTTGTGCTCGTTTGTGACTGTCATACCTGCATGGCAACAGGAAAGTCATTTTGCGCTTCAGGAGGAAAGAAGACATCCACTGCTTTCTTTGGAAATGGCTGATTCCCAGTAGGTGGTGTGCCAACTTCAATGATATGCAGCTGTGCCACAGATAAGATTAGTCTGTTAGTTCTTGAATTTAATTTATAACAGTAGATTCAACAAGGAAGATAAGGCAATTGTTTTGCTGCTAAGTGTTTATGCAAAGATAAGCTAAGTCAGTTTTCCTCAATATTTTCACTAGCTGAATGTCTGGCATACTGTATTCATGTCCCATAGAGGAGGGAAACAGTAAAGTACGATCTTCAGTTACCCTTAACTACCTAGAAGTTTAAAGATTCGGTTAGGTCACTTTATACACATTCTTTCAACTTAACATTCTACAGAGACAGTTCTTGAAGATGTTTCTCTGAGTCTAGCTTTGGTTTTAGCCATCACAAAGTAGCTCACAATTCCAATGTCTGTATTAGACCAACAGTTTGCCTTCTAACACTAGTGTTTAATTTTTTTCATCCAATAACTTATTTAGAAGTTAAGCCTGATACTGAGGATCAGCATCAAAGAAAGATTACAACAGCTTTTCCCCAAGCTTAGCCTGTGGAGCAAAGTCACGTGTTTCAAGTAGCTAATTAGGCTGGCCATGACATGCCACCTCACTTCATGACTCAAATCAGGCTCCTGCTACATCAGGTATTCTCTGCTGTGAAGCTCTGTACACACCAGTGTTCACATGCATTAGATATGCAGCATCCAGACCGACACACAGTCCTTCGCTTTTTTCCTAAAGGCAACTTTGTGCATTAAACCACTTGTTTTCCTGGAAGCAATAACCAGGGTGAGCCATTAAGGATTACAGCATACTTAGAACCAAGTCTTACCTTACCCCCAGCTTGCCCTCTTACTGCAAAACAGAAGAGAGTGGATTCTTCAGCATTTCCTTCCATCTTGAACTGTGCAAAGCTAGCTGCATGTCCCTCAATTGGCTGTGACACTTTTCTATCTACAGAATACAGCTGCATCGCTCCCACAACACGATTTTGCTAGAGAAGAGAGAATGAGAGTCAGGAATAACAGGCCCTCAGCCAGTAATTTCATTCAATTTACTGTTGGTAAATACGTTTGCAATATCAAACTGACGTACCACACCATGCTTCCTCTTCAAGTCATTACTTAAGACTCTAGTGTTTATACCATTACTGTAAGATTTTGTTACACTTTTGTTATTTGAAGGTCAAAACAAACATTTACGTTCCCAGTGTTTTAGGAAAGAAAGCAAATGTATCTGTCCTGTTCCTACAGAAGTTGAAAACAAGACAAGCCCTGGGCCTGCCTCTTGGTAAAGTACCTGTGCAGATATACCAGTCAGCAGCAGCCATTTCTGCTTAGCATCAGTACGGTAGTTGATGATCTGGCAGCCAGCAAGACTAGAATGGCGATCAAACATTTTCACAGGCTGGGACTCCCCCTCCATACTCCAATGGTAGACCGCGTTATCCGTTACAAGGGCAACAGTATTCAGAGAGATCCACTTCCAGAAGGTGACATCATCCGTCATTGTATGAGCCTTCATTTTGCTCTTCATTTCAATGTTAAATATTTGAAGTGTTTTCCCAGCTAGAAAACACAATCTTGTTAGCCAGGTTGTAGTTTCCACTTGCTCCTTCAAGCACTGTTTAAAAGCAGAAGAGCTGCACTATGACATTAAACTCTTGTGACCTGCTTTAAGAAAACGCTATTGTATACTGATAGTATCTTCACTGATTCGTTATTACTTTTAACCAGACCAAACTCCTATGACTAACTGTACCAATGTGCCACTACTGAGCAGTCAAACAGATGTGGAGAACAAGCTGGTAAGAGACAACAGCTTCAGCTACACAAATAAGTTGTACAATACTTCACATACACCAAAACTAGGTTACAATAATGCTAAATCTCTCTCTGTGACGAGAGCTACGCCAGTGTCATTTAAAAGCTGCGTCCACATCTGTTTTAAATACAAAAGAGCACAGCATGGGATGGTCAAGTTGGTAGAGGGATTTCGTAATTCAGACTCATTAACCAAAACCTTGAGGTTGCATTAATGGGATACACAGAGCTACTGGTTGCAAACCAGACTAACAAATGGTACAAGGAAAGGAATCTAGTACGAACAAGCTCTAGAGGTAAAAGCAAAACTTCTCTGAATTACACAGAATGGTGCATGCATACATCCTGAACAGCCACCTGCAGTCATTCCTACCAGAGTTTTTAAAATGCAGTGGCATATAAGAAATTATTTTTTCCTGTTGAGAAGATAAGGAAGGTTCTGACCAACTCCTAGCTTTACGAGACAGCTATTTAAGCACACGCTGGTACAGCCCAAGGGGAATATTAAAGATGGTGTAAAACCAGGCACAGGTCAAAATGTGTTACAGTTACCATGTGTAACTCAATTTGTCACAGTTGCAATGCCAAATGGGCAAGCGCCTTCTCTCTCCAAGGTTTAGTTTTGTTAGAAGCTATCATTAGTTCAGCTATTGATACAACAAGCAGAGTTTCTCCAGAGCTTGGAGAAGATTGTCTAACAATGTTACTCAGGCTACAGGCTAGCAGCTTATTTCCACACCTAGTGCAGCTGGACTTTTAGGGTCAAGGGAGGTGACGTTCAGGTAACATGTATCTTACATTCTTTGCAAGGCACATTAAGGGGCAGAAATCTAGTCTTGAGTTGAAAGGGTCAGTTCTGTTTATAAAAAGCTTAGTATCAAGATCATGACAGATTAAGTACACTTTAAGTTCTTCAATTTTCTAAATTTCAAGGATCCTCTTGTTTGGGAGGGCATAAAACACTTAACATCACTGTTCAGCCATGTGCACCATAGATCTGAGCCATTTGATTCTATTTTCTCTTTTCCTAAGACAGGACAGGAACTAGCACAGTCAATTAAGAAAACTCACCATCTGCATACACAAGAAAGCATTAAAGTTGTGACAAAACAGGAGCAGATTATTAAAGTCAGACTTAGATAACATTAAAAACATATAAATCTTTCCATTAGCAATATATGCATTTCTATTTAAGGCTTCTCGGGGCACTTTGGGAAAGAGATCAACACTTCTGTAGCCTTCAAAGGAATGCTTGTCCTCTGTATTGCCAGAGATACCAAGGTAGCTGACCTTGGGCTTTATTCACCACACAAGTCTTCCTAACCTAGTTCTACTCTTATCACTGACTGATACAATAAATATGCACAAACTGGTGCACTGGCCTCTTACAGCAAGGCCAGGCTAAGACCTTCAGGAATATCTCTCCTTCTCCCCATCTTAGATTTCCTCTCTGTAAGAAGAAGCTTAGTCGACAGATTCTATGCACTTCAGAGATTGTGCCTCATTTCCCTCAAACACAATTCCAGAACTGAGACTCCAGAAGCATCTTAAAGCCTAAACTTTCCTCCCTGCTCAAAAGCTGTAAGCATTCTGATTGAAGCAAGAGACCTCCTCCTAAAGATCAACAAACAGCAGGAAGTCTCAGTCGAAGCTTACTGCTCCGCTGCCTTCAGAGGAACTGAAAATGCACTAAGCTTAAGCTCCAATTAAGCTGTGGAAAACTGGTAAGGGATCCTCCCAAATAAGTTGCTCAAGACTTAAGTCAGTCATAAATTCGCCTTAAGGAAAGCTCTTCATCCACTTCAAATATTTTTTTATTAGGATTTCCATACCTTTTAATGCAATGACTTTACTGGCAGGGTTCATGATAGCACTGTCAGCTGAAATTGGTCTTCGAATAGGGTTGCTGGGATCATTCATGTCAATGATCACCACCTGAGCCTGTTCTCCCACTTTCTCTCTTATGCAGATGAACTTGTCAGACTCCATAGTCAGAGTGCTGAACCCGATGTTTGCTGGGTTGATTCCTAGATTTTGGAGCTGAAACAGAAAAAACATTCAGCATTAAGTTACTACCTTGGTATAGTCATGAACAGCTTTTGCACAAGACATACTATGCTTCACATATCTTTTTGTGACAATACAACATGCTACCCCAAAATACCATGGCACACATTCTTGCTCATCTTCAACTAAGCCTACAGGCTTCCTGAAGCAGCCCTGCAGCATTCAAACTTGGTACCTTGTCTTCCAGGTCTATTCACACTTACCGTTTTGAGAATTCCACGCTTGAACCCCTCATGAGGCTGAAGGCACACTGAACGTGCCTGCTCCTGGTAGCTGTGCTAGAGTTGCAGCTTCAGTACTCACTCTTGCCAGCTTTGTTTCCAGAGCCCTACCATGTTCCATTGAGCTTGGCATCTATCACTATTTCAAGCTTAACGTTACATGTGAGGTGTCTGAGCTTTATCTTTATCCTTGTAGAGTTAAAAAAAGCTACCTGTCTAGCAATTAGCCTAGTCCTGTATCACAGCAAGGCCACATACCATCCAGGGGGCAGAGCTAACACAGATGAGATGGACACCACTGATACCAGAAATGGCTCATCCACAGCCATACATAACACAAGATACTAATAAACCACCTCCTTTTGTGCTGAGCTACACTGTCTGCTCTGAAAACCTTCAATGCTACCTTTAAATTATTATTTTAGTATAGCTCGCAGCAAAACACAGTTAACATCACTTCCCTGTGTTTGCAACAGGCTGGTGTACAAGGATGCCAGCAGAGAAACCAAGTTCACTTCATTTCTCACAGTTGCAATGCAGAATGGTTAATTCACCTCACGTACAGATAACAGACTCGTGGGAGGACACACCTTAAAAACCTCAAGATCAGTTTTCTACCATTAGAGGAGTTATCATCTCTAATACTTCAGATATTTTTCTTTCTGGGAGACTGTTTGAACTTCCAGCCCAAGGTCTACCAAGAAGGGCTAGACCTTCAAAGCTGTTTTAGTGTTATTGTACTTGTCTGAAGCAAAACACTAAGCTCTTATCAGCTTGTGCTCTGTATGAGCTCTGAGGTGACCACGCCTCAGTGGCTCTGTTCTTGCCTGCTTGCAGCTTCCGATAAAGAGGGTGTTTTACTACACTTCCCCTTTGCCCTGGCTTTCAGAGAGCACATGTAAAGGACAAGTAACTTCTAAGCCACGGCACACCAAGTTAAGAGAGTACACTTCACAAAAAGCCCTTCAACGGATCATCTGCTTCAGGACATGCAGATTCTGGTACAGTTCAAGGCTGAGGCTCAAAAGCAAGTCAGTTTTAGCCCCCTGGTCTGCTGAATAAGTAGAAAATCATTCAGCCTGTGTACAGTTCTCTGGTCATTCTGCATTTAAGTCCTTTGTTCTAAAGAACACCATTTCACTGAAATTATCTTTTTCAAGCAAGTAACGTCACCATTTGAAGCTCTTCAGTCATGTTTGAAAAAACATGTTCAGACTCTTCAATATTTAAGGGCTCATTTCACAACTAGTAAGAGAGTTAACACAGATTTTCTGGTAAATTTAAGGTCTAGCCAGCTTTTCTCCAAAAGATTCTGAGAGAGATAAGACTCTAAGCAGAACAGGTTCAAATGTAGCTCTTGAAGCTGGGAATCAAGCTAGTTACTGTGGCTGACTCTCTGCAGTTTAACACAGTGAACAGTTTCATTCAAAGACAGCTCCCTTTGCAACCATCTACCTGACAATAAATCCAGGAAACTTTAATGTGAAAGACAAGTGTTTTACCAGCACTCCCAAGAGGAAACTGCCTTTATGTTACAGCTATAAAAATCAAACCCTATCTCTTTGACAGGTCAGAACTCTTGTTACTCAGATTTTGGTCTGAGTCCAGCACCACAGAACCTGACCACACATTCCTCAGCAATTTGGACTGACACAGAAGATTTCAAATTTAAGTTCAATTCCCCCTTTCACTTCTTTGTTTGGATAGCAGTGTTGTCTAGGCCTGAGACCCTGGTATTTTTACATCAGCCAGGCAGGGCTACCTGCAATCCAGTCACACCCCTGCAGGTAGAGAGGGTTTGAAGATGTCAGCATTTCATCCGGTAGAGCTGAAGGGACCTACTAGGATGTGGTGTTTCCTTTTGCTACGGCTGCAAGCCTAACAAGTGCAAAATTATTTACCAAGTAATCAATTTCCTTGTTAATTTGTTAGAGGGTGGTTTCAGAGTGCCAAATACTCCGCCTGGCAGCAACTCACAGCACTATATTCCAACAAACATTGTCAACAGAATGTAACAAAGAAACAAGTCCTAGCAGGTGGCAAGATCTCCTAGGGAGGCCGAGATGTAACCATTGAATCAAAGTGGCTTCGATATTGCAAAACAGATTTAACATAATCATGATCAAACCCCCATCTGCCAGGTGTCGCGCCTGAGGTATCCAACCCTAGTTAGTAGTGGAAGATGTGGTCTTTCTTAAGTTTAAGACCATTCCCAAAGGCAAGATATTTCTTTGAAAATCTTTAGATTGGCACTGGAGCTCTGACGAAAGCCTGGAGAAGTTTTCTGATGGAGGGATGACCATTAGTGAGGTCTCTAAGTACAGAAGTTCCCTCTGCTAGCATTTCATCTTTTAATCTCAACAGGTCCATCACATGAACCAAGCTTGCTTCAGGCACAGAGACAGGAAGTTCACTCTATCCATGCCAACTGCTGTGTTTAATTACACGAGAGTATCTCCAGCCAAGAGGGGCACTTGCTTTGCTCAGCTGGTGGGGCTAATGTTAACTGTTCTTCGCTGCACTCAGACCAGATGCACAGAACTCTTAAGAGTATGGATCACCCCCTGGAGCACAGGTTATTTCCTTCCCCAAACCGGCTAAAGTTCAGTTGAGTGAGGCAGCTGTGTTTATAAAGCTCAGTAAAGTAAACAGAGACTAGGATTACTACTGGGGAACACAACAGCAAGTATTTCTTTGGAGGCTTTTATCATGACAATTTCAATACTATTCTATGTACAAACTCCTGAGGTTACACTACAACTAAAAGAGGACAGGGGTTTACAATTGATTTTTCTACCACTTCTCCTCTTACTATAGAGGAAAACCCCCAAACATTTAATATTGCACATTTAGGTCGACTACCTTTCACCAATTCAGGAACAAGTTTAAAAGACTGGAGAAAAAAGAAGGAATAATAAGATACTCCCCATTATACTAAGAAAAAGACTTCCTTGGCTTTCAAGTAGATTTGAAGGCAGTACTTGCTAGCTGTGTTTGGGCAACAAATTTACAGTTGAGGTTATTTTACATCAGCATTTGCTGGAAAGTTCAGTTATACCAGTCTCCTGAAAGCACACTGAGAAGAAAGTGTGCTGGGAAGTAGCTGCTCCATTAGAGCTGAACCATGAAACAGGTTGCCAGAGACAGCAGCAACTCTTCAGTTCAGCAGAGGTGTCATCTTGAAGGACTCATCTAACCCAACGCAGGCCACTTCAGTCAATTGCAGGTTGTACTGAACCATCAAATTCTATGACTACATTTATCTGAACAGTGTTGAGAGATGAATCATCATAACATGGTTAAGTGAAAATCTGATTAGCAAAATTATTTGTTCTACTGGAAGATAGTTCAAGTACCTTCTCAGTAACTTACCCAGAGAAGCTGTCACATTACACGCGTGTTTGACATCAAACTGAATGGCAAAACTGCTGACAAGAGTCTCTTTGTTGACCCCTTCCTGGAACATTTGCTTTCTTGTGACAGTTTGCTTAGCTGTCAAATAATTTCTCCTTGCCTACGAGGAAGGGCACGGAACTGCTGAGTACGCATTTCACCTCGTCTCTCACACTCAACAGGATATAACCACTGTTCCTGCAGCCACAAACAGATGCATAGTCTCTGCCCAGAGATGCCTTATCTACATGCAGCTAGAAGTCACGTAGCTGGGAAATGCCAGTTGAGAAGAATTCCCAGTCTTTGGAGAAGCACAGAGCTCCTTGACATACAGCAAGTCACATTAGCTCTACTGGAAGGTCACACTTTACTGGGCTTTGACTGAGCAAGGTAGACACCAAGCTTCATTTCAGCCACTCAGTTCCATACATGAAAATTTGCAATGCAAACTTCAGTTGAGCAAAAGATTTGTATCCATGCTGCTCTGTTAAGAGTCACCGACTTCAGCTCTATAACACAGGAGTCCCATGACCAGTCAATGGCTCCAGAGCACTTCACGTTTACCCATGCAAGGTAAGAGCTGCAGCTTGTGACAGGCCAGGAAGTCACATTTTCAACAGATAAGAGACCTCTATCATATTCAAAAGCTCTTCTATTTCTGTATCCTTCCTATTTTCAGCCCTCAAAGGGCCAAGGCAGCCAACTGGTCTCAGCAGCCACAAACGTGCTGTGTGAATGACAGTTGAGACTAGACCTGCTGAACCTTGATTCAGAACCACTGGCTGCCACTACTGACCATCAGTGAAGTCCCCACAGTCCCAGCGTGGAGCACTACAGAGCAGTGCCACCAAGGCAAGCGCATCTGCTGATTTCAGTGCCTGCTGCAAGGGACATGCTGTGAGGAATAGCATATAAACTGCTTAACTAATTCTTCCTATCCAATTAGTTAACACACACTCCTCCAGTTACTTCAATTCTCCACAGCAGTCTTTGTTACAGATTTTCCCTCTGTAAGAACACTCCGAGCTCACTGTTTTTAGGAATTCAGATCCACTAAGAAGCAGAGGGCAAGAACCCCACTGAAACAGTATCAGGCACAGCTGTCTTCTCTAATTCCGAAAAAACAGACTTAGCTGCTTCAAACTAATGCTGTTATAGTAGAGCTTTAGCAGTTCAGGATATATTAAACTGTCTCACTGCCATCACAATACATAGAAGCATTTTGTTGTTTGTCATTGTTAGAGTGAAGCAGTTAATTTGTACATTCTATTACACGATGCCTCAGCTGTCCAGTTTTGTTCAGTTAGCTCTTTAGCATAGCAAGCTATGATTTCAAGAGCCACCCAAACATCACACTGGAACAGCACAGCCAGCACTTAGGTTTGCTTCATCAGTGACCAATAGATACAAGAACCCTTTTTCCAGTTTAAAAGAATAGTTCTGTCCCAGCATCAATCACACTGCACAAGCTGACAGGTTTCTTTACTGTCTAGAGAAGCCTACAGAATATTTTTTTAAAATCTATTTAGGTTCAGAAGAGCATTTATTAATGCCTTAAGTCACACCAGCACAGCAGTGTGCCTGCTGCAAGTTCAATTCCTATATATTTAAGGGTAGCATGGGTCAATTAAGCAGCAATCACAGTCTGTCACCCACTAACTGCTCATCAAGTGCAATCTTAGAAAAGCTACATGCACCTACCACAGTAGGCAGTTGTGTTTTACTCTCACCTTCAACTACAGAAGCACCAACTTATGGCATCCCTAAAACCAGGACAGGAGCAGTCAAACTTGCAATCATTCGATGCACTGAACTCTGACCTCCCACCACATGCCCACTGACTGTGTCCTCATGGTTACCTTAAAAAAAAAAAGCAGCACTATAAAGTTAATAAGAGGAGTCTGGTAGTTTTGATAGCACAGGAATTAAGTTTCTCCTTGGGAACTCCCAAGGAAAGAGTTTCTCAGCAATACATTGTTGATGTTCTTTAGTGGAAGGGCAGGCATCTACAATAGTCACAACATGGATAACAGCCTGCATATTTGCAGTTACTGAGATTTCAGAACTATGCAATGGGAACCAAACAAATAGGACCTGGAGCTGGACTCTTTGTAAATATCTGGAGAGTTTACTTGGCCCTAGTATGCTAACTACTATGAGCAGATCTTTAGCTCCAATGGTGGGTACAAAGCATTCTGTACTGTGCATCCAGGAGACAAGACATTTGGAAGTAACAGCGCGGGGCTTCTGAAGCCTTTACCTTTTCACTCCCATCTCACCTCACCAAGATGCTGACAGCAACAGTGCCAGCGTGCCTCAAGTAGTGTGACACTGAGTGGAGCTGGGCTGAGCTGAAGATCAAGACAAGCTCTGCACAGACAGCTACTTGACCATTTTCTGACTGCAGCATTGGATCTACGGAGAACCAGCATCATACCACACTTAAAGACTGCCAGTCCTTGAGATTAATTAAAAGCAACTTTCAGTAACAGCCTCCCAAGAACTTTCCCATTCATATCCATTGCCTGCCTTGGTATGAACAGGGCTCCAGCTGGATACCTTGCCTTCCGCTAAGCATCAACTGCAAACTTGCAAGTGTTGCACAATACCTGTGTGACAAGTTTCCTGGACAATGTAGGTCAGGCTTGGTTCAAGAAGCTGTATTATTGAGTCCATGAGGACCTCCTGTGAACAGCCTGAAATACGCTAAAGCAGTTACAGACAGCAAAAATGTAGCAATATGCATGTTTCTGCTCTCAAAGTTTACTCCAACGGCAAGTCAGAAGTTTCAGCATGAAAACAGAACCGCCGAGAATTCAAGTTCCTCTGAATCTTTTCAATGAAATGAAAATGGGGAAGTTCAGCAGGGACAGCAAGCTGAGGCGTTATGGGCAAGAGCCACGTGTGCGTCAGCTCAGAAGGCTGGACACCCTATCTTACAAAAGACCAGCTCATATATGCAGTTATAAGAGATATCAGTTAAGCCAGTGCTCTACATTAAATAGGAACAGGGGAAAAATAAAAATAAAGAGATATATCAGTCTCTAGTCAGAGCTGTCCCGTTCCACAACAGTGCTAGCCTGAAACCTCTCAGGAGCTGTGGAGTGAGGCAGATGAGTTCCCTTATGTAATAGTACTCATGTCATTAGAGACCTCTCAGCGGGTCACGTGCGAGGTTTGCACCTTAAATAATGCATCGTAGATGCATTTCCACGCAACTTTGTTAAGAGTTGGGCTGCCCAGAGGGGTGAGTTTCACCTCAACATACAGAACCTTCTCCATACCAAGCTCTAGGTTATGCCACCACTGGGAGAGAGCACCTGCTCAGAGGTGGAGCTCTGGTCAGCTTATGAGATTCTCCCATCAGTGTAGCTCTCTGAAAAGCAGTCCAGAGCTTCACCTAAACTGCAAATACAGGTCTGGTTTTAAACTGATATTGAAGTAAAGTTATCCAATGCTCACAGCTAGGTAAAAGCCAAACACGGCAGCATTGTTTAAATCTAAACATAACATTATGGACAGTAAAAATTTACATTGCAAAATAAGTATTTTGTAATTGCCCTTTTAACAAGGTGTCTAGAAATTAAATTCTGTCCATTGGGGCCAGAAAAAAAGCCACTATAAATCATGTAAATCCATCGCTACATTAGTGCCCACCACAGTCCCAGTCAGCCAAGCACAACCCACACATCGACGCTGACATGACAGGGAAGTTGCAGACTGGTTGCCAGAAGACCCTGCCTAGGAGCATTGATGTACCAAGTTCTCCTCAATAAACACTGCTCAGCAGTGAGACCAAACTTCACACCATCACAGACAGAGCGACTCAGGAAGAGAAGCGTGGCTTGTAGTACTTCGCCCTATAGACTTGTCGGATAGGAAGTACACATTGCACAACCGCGGTGCTGCTTTCAGACCCCTCCCTGGACTCCGGCTTCACCCAGAAACATCAAAGGTGCACGCTGATTTGAGAAGGTAACCTTGCATTCCTGCAGTGGGGCGATTTTAGAGCATTACTAGTGCCTTCAGAAGGGAGCGTTAAAGAAATTAAAGGCCACCGCTTAGAAATAATCCACCAGCGTGTGGTCATGGTTCAACGGCACCAGCCCAGGGTGTGTGAGGGGCCAGCAGACGCGGTGCAGACCTCGCGCTCCCGTGCCTGCGCTGCCACAGCTCTGCTGCAGGGAAGCCTGCGGCAGCTCCCCAGCCGCAACGAGAGGTTTTTCTGCACGGAAAATGACTTTACGAACCAGAACATCAATAAAATTACTCAGGACGCCCCTGCAGTTGTAAGAAACCCCAGGTTCATTGAAAAATGATCATAACTAGGGAACACAGAGATGACTCGGCCACCTCGCCCAGCGACGCCCCCGAGGCGGGACCTCCCTCCCCCACCGCCCGGCAGGTGCGGGCGCGGCGCCAGCCTCGCCCACACGTACCGTTCACGGCGTTGACCGGGCCGGCACCTCTGCCCCTCACTGCCTCCCCAGGCCGCGGCCCCCACCGCTTCCCCTCACGAAGGCGCTGCCCGAGCCGGCGGGGCCGCCTCACGGCCCTCGGGGCGGGCCCGCTGCACCTCCGGCCCGCTGCACCCCCACCGCCCCGCGCCCACCTGGAGGTGCTCCTGGAAACGGATCGGCAGGATCTGGGCCATGGCTGCGGCGGGCGGGGGCTCCAGTCCGAGGCCGGACTGGGGTCACAGCTGAGCGGGGAGCGGGACCGCAATGGCGGCGCTGGCAGCGAGCGGGAGCGCCGCGCCGAGCCGGAAGCTGCCCCCGCCGGCGGAAGGATATCGGTCGCAGGAAGGGGCCTGTCCGCACCTGCCGGCACCGGCCTTAACTGCGCCGGCCGCGCGGAAGGATCCCGGCGACCGGTGTCACTCACACCCCGCGGGACCAATGGGAACGGCGGAGGGATCCGCCACCGGAAGGGACTATTTGGAGCCTCATCACTCCTCCCTCCCCGGCCTTTTTTTTTTGCCACATCATGCGACCGAGGGCCGGGTGCGTCACTTCCGCCCCGCGCGCGGCGGGTCACGTGCGGGAGGCAGTGCGGCCGCGCAAGGTGAATGGAGG
>JAUMJL010001496.1:0-14701 GCA_033558185.1 Dromococcyx pavoninus | reverse complement strand
GGGGGAGGGATTCCGGAGGGGGCGGGGGGGGCGGGGGGGGGCGAAGCCGAGAAAGAAAGGAGAGTCCTGGGGAGAGGGAGGGGTCCCAGGTTTGGAGGGGTGGGGAGCGACCTGGGGGCTGCAGGGTGTCCTGGGAGAGGAGTGGGGGGCGGTGGCAGTGGGACAGGGCTGGGAGGGTCAGGGAAAGGGGGGGGGGTCCCGAGGAGGGAGGGGGTAAAACGGGACGAGGAGGGACCGGGGGGGGCAGGAGAGACATGGAAAGGAGAGCACCCAGGGTGAGGGGGCAAAATCGGGGAGGAGGGGGGTACTGGGGCAGTTCCGGGGCTGCAGGAACCCCCCCTCCCAGGGCAAGGGGGGCGACCAAGGGGTAAACAAGGTGTGTAGAGGGGGAACAGGGCACCCAAGGGGGCAAGAGGGAACCTGAGGGGACAACTTGGGGCAACAGGGAACTCCCGTGGGTCAGGAGAATGTTCATGGGGCATCTGAGGGGTCTGCAGGGCGCCTGAGGGGCCAACAGGGCACCCCCTGGGTCAGTAGAACGTTTGGTTGGGCAACCAGGGGCCCATGGACCAGTAGAACATTCATTGGCCAACTGGGCACCTGAGGGGTCAACAGGACACCTCCTGGGTCAGTAGAACATTTGGTTGGGCCACCAGGTGCCCATGCACCAGTAGACGATTCGTTGGCCAACTGGGCACCCCAAGGGGCAGCAGAATAATCGTGGGGCAACCAGACACCCGTGGGTCAGTAGAAGGTTTGGTTGGGCCACCAGGTGCCCAAGGGGGGGCCCCCGGGTGCCTGCGCCCCCCGTGACGCTCCGGTGCCCGCAGGCGCAGTGCGGGCTGGATGGCGGCGGAGGGCGGCCGCGTGCAGATCTCCTTCCCCCACCATGCGGCGGCGCTGCTCGAGTCCCTCAACCGCCTGCGGCTGGAGGGCAAGTTCTGCGACGTCGCCGTCCACGTGGGTGGGAGGATCTTCTTGGCCCACAAGAGCGTCCTGGCTGCTGCCTCCCCCTTCTTCCATGACAAGCTGCTCCTCCAGGATGGGGGGCGCCTCCTGCTGCCTGCGGCCATCGACCCCGACGCCTTCGAGGGCCTCCTGCAGCTCATCTACTCGGGACGCTTGACCTTGCTCTTGGAGGCGCTGCCCGGGCACCTCTTGGTGGCCAGCGGGCTCCAGATGTGGCACGTGGTGGATCAGTGCTCAGAGATCCTGAAGGAGCTGGAGGGCGGGGCCTGCCGCTGGGTGACGCCTTCCTCGGGGGAGGCTTCGTCCTCCTGGACCACCCGCAGCGGAGAGGGGTCTTCGTGGAGCACCCACGGTGGAGAGGGGTCAACGTCATCATCATCCTGGGCCACGCGCGGCAGAGATGGAGCATCGTTGTGGATCACCCGCGGTGAAGGGCCCTCGTGTGGCACCCGCAGTGGAGGTGGAGGCTCTTCGTGGCCCACCCGGGGTGGAGATGGGTCTTCCTCGTCCTTGTTGACCACCCGTGGTGGCGACAGCTCCTCGTGTCCCACCCGTGGTGGCGACGGCTCCTCGTGTCCCACCCGTGGTGGCGATGGCTCCTCGTGCCGTGACGCGCCGGTGTCGCCTTTCACCAAGGACGGGGATGAGGAGGTCCTCAAAATCCACGTGGCCACCGCCGCGGCGCCGGCAGTGCCACCATCCCTGGGCTCCCTCCTGAAGGACACGGAAGAGGAGGTCCTGAAGATCTGCGTGGAAGAGGACGAGGAAGACGAGGAAGAGGAGGAGGAAGAGGGTGGCCACCGCCGCCCCAGCGATGCCTTCCAGATTGTGCTGGAGGAGGATGAGGAGGAAGACGGGGCTCCTGGAGAGCCCCCCAAGATCTTCTACATCAAACAGGAGGTGGACGACACTGTTGAAGACTTCCTGCCGGCGGCGGAGTTGGCTGGCAGCTTCGTGCCAGCGGAAGTGAGCTACGTGATGGTGGGGAGCGGGGGGACTACTGGTGGGGCCGTGGTGTCAACTGGTGAGGCAATGGTGTCAACTGGTGGGGCGGTGGTGACCACTGGTGGGGCAATGGCGACCACTGGTCATGGGGTGATGGTGACCACTGGTGGGGCAATGGTGTCAACTGGTGGGGCAATAGTGTCAACCAGTGGTGGGGCGATGAAGACCACTGGTGGAGCCATGGTGTCAACCAGTGGTGGAGCAATGGTGGCCCCTTCTCATGGGTCGATGATGACCACTGGTGGGGCAATGGTGTCAACTGGTGGTGGAGCGATGATGACCACTGGTGGTGGGGCCATGGTGTCAACCGGTGGTGGAGCAATGGTGACCCCTTCTCGCGGGGCGATGGCGACCGCCGGTGGGCCGAGCGTCTTCCAGCAGCCATCTTGGAAGCCGGTTGACCTCCATGGCAACGAGATCCTCGGGCGCGGGCAGGCCCTCCACGCGCCGGTGAAGTTGGGGGCGGCTCCGGACGGGAAACGCTTCGGCTGTCTGTGCGGGAAGCGCTTCGCGGTGAAGCCCAAGCGGGACCGTCACATCATGCTGACCTTCAGCCTGCGCCCCTTCTCCTGCGCCGCCTGCCACAAGCGCTTCAAGCTGAAGCACCACCTGACCGAGCACATGAAGACCCACGAGGGCGCCGGGCGCGCCTGCCAGCGCTGCGGGAGGACCTTCCGCCTGAGGAACGGCCTGGAGAAACATCTCCCCCTCTGCCAGGGCGGGCGCTGGGGAGGGGGGTGCTGGGCCTGCGAGTGACGGGGATGGGGGTGGGGGCTCCAGAACCCAGAGGAGGGGCAGGATCTGCAATGGTGGAGCCTCGGGAGGTTCTCGTGGGCCCAGATCTCCAGTTTGGGTCTTCAACTGGGACAGCAACTCAACTGGAGCAGGTCATGGAGGACACTGGGGCAAAGCCCTGAGTTGGCCTTGGAGCTCCAGGACCCAGAGGAGGGGCAGGAACTTGGATCTGCGATGGTGGAACCTCAGGAGGTTCCTGTGGGCCAAGGTCTCCAGTTTGGACCGTCAACCAGGACAGGAACTCAACTGGGCCAAATGATGGAGAGCAGAGAAAGCCTTGAGCTGGGCCTGGGGCGCTGAGGTGGCCTTGGAGATGTTGGAGTGAGGCCACAGAGGTGATGTGAGGGCTGGAGAACTTCCTGTGTGAGGACAGGATGGGAGAGCTGGGGCTGTCCAGGATGGAGAGGAGAAGGCTCTGGGGAGACCTTAGAGCAGCCTTTGAGCTCTTCCAGGTCCCATCCCTGGAGACGTCCAAGGCCAGGTTGGATGTGGCTTTGACCAACGAGGAACTGGATGGGCTTTGAGGTCCTTTCCAACCCAACCCATCCCATGGTTCCAACTTGGCGTCAACCAGAACCCCCAGACCCATCCATGGAGGTGTCCAAGGCCAGGTTGGGCAGAGCTTGGAGGAACAGAGTCCGGTGGGAGGTGTCAGGGGGTGGGAGCTGGATGGGCTTTGGGGGGGGCTTCCAATCCATCCCCATCCCATCATCCCCATCCCACCGGAGCTGTCGCCCCTCGAGCTTTGTGGGGCCAAATTGGGGTGAAAATGAGGCAAAGCTGGAAAAAAGGAGTCAAATAAAAGTGTTTTCACCAGGATGAGAGGAACCAGTGAGGGACTGGGTCAGACTGGGAGGGTGCTGGACCCCTGTGGTGGCCCAGGGGCCCACCAGTGCCAAACTGGGCCAGCACTGTCCTCTAGGAGGTGGTCCAGGGTCCCACCAGTGCCAGACTGGGAAGGGGAGGAGGTTTGGATGGGAGAGTGGGAAGGGTCCGGAGAACCTGGGAAGGGGCTGAGGCCTCGTGCAAGGCCCATCCTCGTGCAAGGGCCTCGTGCGAGTCCCATCCTTGGCCAAGGCTCTCACGTGAAGTCACGTTCTTGTGCAAAGCCCCCATCCTCGTGCAAGGACTCGGTGTGAGCCCCCTCCTCGTGCAAGGCCCCTGTGAAGCCCCCCTTGTGCAAGGGCCCAGCCTTTTGAGCCCCATCCTCGTGCAAGGCCCTGTGTGGGGCCTCATTCCTTGATGCCACCTCATGGGGGGCTGCACCTTCTTCCCCCTTCTTGTGTGAAACCCCCCTCCCTGTGCGAGGTTCTGTCCTCGTGCAAGGGCTCTGTGAGCCCCCTCCTCGTGCAAGGACTCAGTGTGAGCCCCCTCCTCGTGCAAGACCCCCTCCTCACGTAGGATTTCATCCCTTGATGCCACCTCATGGGGGGCTGCACCTTCCTCCCCCTTCTTGTGTGAAACCCCCTCCTCGCATGAGGTTCTGTCCTCGTGCAAGGGCTCAGCGTGAGCCCCCTCCTTGTGCAAATCCACCCCTCCTCTCACACCAGGGCTCAGCTCTCTCTGCTCTTTATTCCAAGCTCACTTCTTCTTGGAGACGCCGACGGTGCGCCCGCGCCGCCCGGTGGTCTTGGTGTGCTGCCCCCGCACGCGCAGCCTGCGGGGGGGTACACTGGGGTCACCCCCAATGTCCCCAACCCCCCCCCCCCCGGGGCCTCCCCAACGCCCCCGGGTCACCCCTTGATGTCCCAACCCCTCCAATGTCCCCACCAGTGCCCCCAATCCCCCTAATGTCCCCAAATCCCTCCAAGAGTCCCCCAACCCCTCCCTGACGCCCCCCAACCCCTCTCAATGTCCCCAAACCCCTCCCGGTGCCCCCCAAACCCCTCCCTGACGCCCCCAACCCCTCCCAGTGTCTCCCACCCCCCCTTCGATACCCCTAACACCCCCAGTGCCTCCCAATCCCCCCACCCAGGGTCCCTGTGTCATGTCCCCCAACTCCCGAGTGCCCCCAAACGGCCCCCAGCACCCCCAAGGACCCCCCCCCCCCGGGTGCCCCCTCACCCCCAGAAGTGCCGCAGCCCCCGGTGGGCCCGGATCTTCTTCAGCCGCTCCAGGTCCTCCCGCAGTTTGTTGTCCAACCCGTTGGCCAAGACCTACGGGACAGGGGGGGTCAGGGGGGACACCGGGGGGAGATGGGGGGGGGGAGGACGGGGAGACATTGGGGGTCAAGGGGGATCGAGGGGGACAACGGGAGAACCTGGGGGGATGGGGGAGTGACACCGGGGGGGGGACACAGAGTATCAAAGGGGGACATGGGGGGACAGTCAGCAGGCCCAGGGCAACAGCAACAATATTGGGGGACAAGGGGGGACAAGGTGGGGCACAGAGGGGCAAAAGGGGACACAGGGGGGACATGGGAGGAGAGAGGAGTGCATGAGGGGACACCAGGGGACGTGGAGGGACACCAGGGGGTTGGGGGGGGACCTGAAGGGACAAAAGGAACCCAGAGGGGACAGCAAAAGACACAGGGAGTCAAGGAATACCAGGGGAACTGTGGGGACAGCGGGTACATGCAGGGGGATTGGGAACACAGTGGGACAGGGGGGGTGACAGCAGGGGACAGGGGGACAGTGAGGGGCCCTGGGGACACGGGGGACATCGGAGGACACTGGGGCCCCCCGTACCTGGCTGTATTTGCCGTCCTTGACGTCCTTCTGCCGGTTAAGGAACCAGTCTGGGATCTTGTACTGACGAGGGTTCTGCATGATGGTGATCACCCGCTCCACCTGCAGGACACGGCCCCCCCAGAGAGCTCCAGCACCCCGAAACGGCCCAAAGCACCCCAACACCGACCAACCGCGCCACAGAACAGCCCCAAGGTGCCCAAAACCGGCCAAAATATGTCCAAGAATTCCCCAATACGCCCAAACAGCCCCAACACGCCCCAAACTGGCCCAAGAATGCCCCCCAAATCAGCCAAAATATGCCCAAGAATGCCCCAAACAGCCCAAATGCGCCCACATTCCCCCCCAGACCCCCTCCATATTTTACCCATCGCCCCCAAGAAACGCCCTCAGCCCCCCCATCTTCTCCCCCTCACCCCCCTAGAGATACCCCCAACCCCCTCATACTCCCCCCTCACCCCCCCAGCTGCCCCTCCTCACCCCCCCGTTGCCCCCCAGCCCCTCACCTCATCCTCGGTCAGCTCCCCTGCCCTCTTGGTGAGGTCGATGTCGGCCTTGCGCAGCAGCACCACATGCGCGTAGCGGCGCCCCACGCCCTGGGGGGTCACGGGGGGGTTAATGGGGGTCCTGTCCCTCCCCAGGCCCCCCATGTGTGTGTACGTCCCCTCCTCACCTTGATGGCAGTGATGGCGAAGGCGATCTTGCGGCGCCCATCAATGTTGGTGTTGAGCACCCGCAGAATGTGCTGGAACTTCTCCGGGATCACCAGAGACTAGGGGGGGGCAGCCAGTTATGGGGGAGGTAACGGAGAGGAGAAGAGGCACGGTCCCAATCACGGGGGGGGGGGGAGGAAGAGGGGGGGTCCCAATCACGGGGGGAGGGGGGAAGAGGGGGGGTCCCAATCCCGGAGGGGGAAAGAGGGAGGTCCCAATCATGGGGGAGGGCGGGGAAAGAGGGGGATCCCAGTCAAGGGGAGGAAGGAGGGGGTCACAGTCACAGGGGAAAAGGGGTCCCAATCACAGGGGGGAGGTGAGGGGGGGGTCCCAATCACGGGGGGGAGATGAGGGGGGTCCCAGTCATGGGGGGGGGAGGTGAGGGGGGGTCCCAGTCAAGGCGGGGGGGGCACTCGGACACGATGGGGGGAGTCCGGGCTGGGGGTACCAGGAATGCCAAGGCCGCCCCGGGGCAGGAGGAGCCGCACGTTCAGCCCCGCTGCGCTGCTATCCCCGCCCGCCCCCTCCGCTGCTCCCCCTCGGCCCGTCCCCGCCCCCCCCCCGTCCCCTCCCAAGGGCGGATGAGGGCGGATGGCGGCGGATGGCGGCGGAACTGTCCCGGCACCCCGAGCACCCACCATGTTTACGGCCTCCTCCTCTCGGCGACCGGACGCGAAGGGAAGGCAATGCGGAAGTGATGTCAGCAGGATGGGTCACATGAGCCGGGCGGCGTCACGTGACGGCGGTGGGGCAGACATGGCGGCGGGTGGAGGAGGGCCGTGGAGCCGGTGCGGGGGAGCTGGGGGAAGAACTGGGGGAGGGCTTTGAGGGGGCCGAGGGGAATGGGGGAGGATTGGGGGGGGGCCGGGAGTTGGAGGGGCTGGGGCGGGGTGGGGGAGCTGGGGGCGTGGATTGAGAGTTGGGGGTGGGAATTGGGGGGGTGTTGGGGAGTCGGGAGGGGGTTGAGATGGGGGAACTGGGGGTTCGGGGAGGGTTGGGGGGCTTTGGGGGGGGCTGGAGGATTGGGGGGCACCGTGATGGGGTTGGGGGGGGTCTGAGGGATGCAGGGTGGGAATTGGGGGAGGGGGTATTGGGGGGAGGGGGGTCTTGGGGTGTTGGGAGGGGGGACCTGGGGGTTCAGGGGGAGTTGGGGGCTGAGAGGAATCGGGGGGGGGGTCTCTGGGGAGAATGGGGGGGATTTGGAGGGGGGGAAGAGGGGGTTGGGTGTGGAATGAGGGGGTTGGAGGGGTGCAAACTGGTGGCTGTGCTGAAGGTGGAACTGGAAGTGGGGTCTGACCCCCCCGACCTGGAACTGGAGGAACTGGAGGAGCTGGGACTGGAGGAGGTTGATGGTGAGGGGGGGAACAAGGCGGGGGGGAGCAACCGGGAGGGACAGCGGAGGGGTTGGGGGGTTGGGGGTGCTGTGGAGCAGGGTGGGGGGTGCTGTGGGGCAGAGTGTGGGGCACTGGGTTGCTATGGGGCAGGGCGTGGGGTGCTGTGGGGCAGAGTGGGGGGTGTTGGGGGGGCTGTGGGGCAGGGTGGGGCACTATGGGGCAGGCTCTCACCCCTTGCCCCCCCAAGTTCACATCCAGGCCAACCTGGAGGACGCGCTGGTGCAGGAGGCCCTCAAAACGGTGAGACTTGACCCACAGCTGCCCAACAGCATCGCCTGCCCTATAGCTCTGTCCTCACAGCTGCCCCACGGCATCTCCTGCCCCATAGTTCTGGCCCCACAGCTGTCCCATGACCTGCCTCACAGCCTGCACAGCCCTATAGCTTGCCCATAACCCTGCCCCATAGCGTCCGCTGCCCTATGGCATTCCCTGCCCCACACCCTGCCCCACACCTTGCCTCATGGCGTCTCCTGCCCCACACTCTGCCCCACGACGTCCCCTACCCCACACCTTGCGCCACAGCGTCCCGTGCCCCACACCCTGCCCCACAGCTGCCCCACGGCTGCCCCACGGCTGCCCAAAAGCGTTCCTAGAGTCTCCTCCTGTCCCCAGGGTGTGGATCTCCGCGAGTTCTCCCGGCAGGTGGAGCTGGAGCTGCAGGAGGTCGAGCGCGACTCCATCCGCGACTGTATCCGTGGTGGCCCCAGGGTCCCCGACACCCCCAGGGGGTCCCTAGGGTGTCCTCAGTCTCTTTTACTGTCCTAGGGTGTCCTCAGCATCCTCGTAGCATTTGCAGGGTCCCCTCCTGTCCCCAGGGTCCCTTCCTGTCCCCAGGGTGTCCCCGGTGACCTCTCCTGTCCCTGCAGTCCCCAGGGTGTCCCTGGTGGCCCCTCCTGTCCCTGCTGTCCCTGGCATTTCCTCTTGACCCAAAAGTGTGCCCACGGTGTCCCTGCTGTCCCCAGAGTCCCTTCCTGTCCCCAGCGATCCCTCTTGGCCCAAAAGCGTCCCCAGGGTCTTCTCCTGTCCCCACAGCGTCCCCAGTAACCTCTCCTGTCCCTGCTGTCCCCAGGGTCTCTTCTTGTCCCAGCATGCCCTGCAGTGTCCCCACGGTGCTCCCGTGTCCCTTTTTGTCCCAAAAGTGTTCCCTGGATCCTTTCCGGTCCCCACGGTGTCCCCCAGTGTCCCCTCCTGTCTCTGTTGTCCCTAGTGTTCCCCTGGTGTCCCCAGGGTCCCCTGCTGTCCCCAGTGACCCCTCCTGCCCCACACTGTCCCCACGGTGTCCCCGGTGTCCCCACTGTCATTTCCTGTCCCTGTTGTCCCCACTGTCCCTAGTGTCTCTTTTTGTCCCTGCTGCACTCCACTGTCCCCCGCTGTCCCCCCTCTTGTCCCTGTGTCCCTTAACGTCCCCTCAGACATCCGGGAGAGCGAGAACATCGCGTCCCTGCACACCCAGATCAGTGCCTGCGACGCCAGCCTCGAGGTGAGCGCGGGGTCCCCAGGGGGTCCCCAAGCTGTCCCCAGGGGGCCCCCAAGGTGTCCCTGAGGTGTCCGCCCTGGCCACTGCTCTCCTGATGCCCCGTGTCCCCCTCTGTCCCTGTGCCCTCCCCGTGTCCCTCTGCCCCCTCTGTCCCTGGATCTCCTCCCTGTCCCCCATCCCTGTCCCCCCCATTCTCAGCGCATGGAGCAGATGCTGGCCGTGTCCCCCCCTGTCCCCCCGTGTTCCTGACCCCCCCTGTCCCCATTCCCAGCGCATGGAGCAGATGCTGGCCACCTTCCAGAGCTCCCTCAGCAGCCTGAGTGCCGAGATCCGCTCTCTCCAGGAGCACTCGGTGGCCCTGAACCTGCGGCTGCGCAACCGCCGCGCCGTGCGGGGCCACCTGGGCCACCTCCTGGACCAGCTGCTGGTGCCCCCCGCCATGATCAGGTGGGAACCGGGGGGGCCTGGGACCCCTCCTCACCCCTGGTGTCCCCCACTGTCCCCTCTCCCCCCCCACTGTCCCCTCTCCCCCCCTACTGTCTCTCTCCCCCCCCCACTGTCCCCTCTCCCCTCATGTCCCTCCTCCCCCCCTCACTGTTCCCCCTCCCGCCCCACTGTCCCCTCTTCCTCCCCTGGTGTCCCTCCCCTCCCCCCCCCCCCCCCCCACTGTCCCCTCTCCTCCCCTCCCTGTCCCCTCTCCCCTGGTGTCATCCCCCCCCTCCACCCCCTCACTGTCCCCCCTCCCCTCGTGTCCCCTCCCAGCACCATCCTGGAGGCTCCGGTGACGGAGCCGGAATTCCTGGAGCAGCTGCAGGAGCTCGACAGGAAGATCTCGGCGGTGAAGGAGCAGTCGTTCCGCGAGACTGCGGCCTGCGCCGATGTCCAGCACGTCCTGGAGAAGCTCAAGATCAAGGTGGGGACCCCCCGGAATCCGTGGGAGACCCCTTAGATCCAGAGGAACCTTCTGGAGGTCCAAAGGAACCCCCCAGATCCATGGAAGGGCCCCGTAGATCCTGAGGAGCCTCCTCAAGATCCAGAGGAATGCGCACACCCCCCACCCCCCCCCCCCCGATCTAGAGGACCCCCCTCCAGATGCATGAGAACCCCCTCCAGATGCATGAGAACCCCCTCCAGATGCATGAGAACCCCCTCCAGATCCATGGGAGCCCCCCGAGATCCATGGGAACCCCCCAGGATCCATGGGAGCCCCTCTTGTCCCCTCCCAGGCCGTCTCCAAGATCCGGGAGTTCATCCTGCAGAAGATCTCCTCCTTCCGCAAGCCCATGGCCAACTACCAGATCCCCCAGAACGCTCTCCTGAAGCACAGGTGGGGCTTGGGGGGGGCCCAGGGGACAATCCCGGTGGGAGGGGGTGGGAATTCCGACCCCTCCGCCTCCTTCCCAAGGTTCTTCTACCAGTTCCTGCTGGGCAACGAGCGGGCGGTGGCACAGGAGCTGCGCGAGGCCTACGTGGACACCATGAGCAAAATCTACTTTTCCTACTTCAAGTCCTACACCGGGCGCCTCATGAAGATCCAGGTGGGGCTGGGGGAAAGGATCTGCTCCCCTTCCGCTCCCGTTCCGCTCTGGATCAGCTCCGCTTCTGCCCCAATTCCACCTCAATTCTGCTCTGGTTCCACCCCAATTCCACTCCCAATTCTGCACTAGTCCTGCCCCAGTTCCGCCCTAATTCCACTCTGGTTCCATCCCAATCTGCTGTTGTTCTGCCCCAATTCCGCACCAATTCTGCCCTAGTTCTGCCCCAATTCCACTCTGGTTCTACCCCAATTCTGTCCCAATTCCTCCCCAATTCTCCTCTGTTTCCATCCCAATTCTGCTTCAATTCCCCTCTGGTTCTGCCGCGATTCCCCTCTGGTTCTGCCCCAATTCTGCCCCGATTCCCCTCTGGTTCTGCCCCAATTCTGCCCCGATTCCCCTCTGGTTCTGCCCCTATTCTGCCCCGATTCCCCTCTGGTTCTGCCCCGGTTCCACCCCAATTCCCCTCTGGTTCCGCCCCGATTCCGCTCTGGTTCCGCCCCAATTCCACTCTGGTTCCGCCCCAATTTGGCCCCAGTTCCACCCCAATTCCACTCTGGTTCTGCCCCAGTTCCATTCTGATTCGACTCTTATTTTTGCTTTGATTTGGTTCCAATTCTGCTCCAATCCCACGTTGATTCCACTCCGGTTCCACTCCGGTTCTGCCCCGATTCCACGTTGATTCCTCTCTGGCTCTGCTCCGATTCTGCCCTGGCTCCGCTCTTGTTCTGTTTCAGTTCCATCCCGATTCCACACCCATTCCCCTCCGCTCCCACCCTGATTCCCCTCCGATCCCACCCTGATTCCACACCCATTCCCCTCCAATCCCACCCTGATTCCGCACCCATTCCCGCTCTGCTCCTGCTCTGACTCCGCTTGTCCCCGCAGTACGAGGAGGTGGCGGAGAAGGACGACCTCATGGGCGTGGAGGACACGGCCAAGAAAGATATCCTTGGATTTGGGGCTGGGATGGGGCGGGGGGGGGATACTGGGGGTTGTTTCCCTGACTCCGGAATTCCGGCCGCTCCCCACGGTTCTTCTCCAAGCCCTCCCTGAAGAACCGCAACACCGTCTTCACGCTGGGCAACCGCGGCAGCATCATCGGCGCCGCCGAGCTGGAGGCTCCCATCATCGTCCCCCACGCGGCGCAGAAGAGCGACGTGCGGGTGGGTGGGATGGGTGGGGTGGGCAGGGGGCACCCCCAGCCCGGGGCGGGTCGGGAATGCCGCGCTCTCCGCCCGCAGTACCCGTTCGAGTCGCTGTTCCGCAGCCAGCACTACGCCCTCCTCGACAACAGCTGCTGCGAGTTCCGCTTCCTCTGCGACTTCTTCCTCGTCGCCGGCGCCGCGGCGCAGGAGCTCTTCAACGCCGTCCTCGGCCACACCCTCGCCATGTTCCTGGTGAGGGGAGGGGGCGGCGCGGCGGGGAGGGGGCCGAGGGAGGGAGGGAGACAGGGGAAGAGAAAGGGAAGCGATGGGAAGTGAAAGGGAAGTGATGGGAAGCGATGGGAGGTGAAAAGGAAGCGATGGGAGGTGAAGGGAAGTGAAAAGAAAGTGATAGGAAGTGAAAAGGGAAGGGAGGGGAAATGAAGGAAAGTGAAAGGGAAGTGGGGGGAAGTGAAAAGGAAGTGAAGGGATGTGAAAAGAGGCAGAGGGGAACCCAGGAAAGGGGAAAAGGGAGAGAGAAAATGGGAAAGGGAAGGGTGAAGGGGAAAAGGGAAAGAGGGAAGGGAAAAGGGGAAAGGGAGGAGGGAAAAGGGAAAGAGGGAAGGGAAAAGGGGAAAGGGAAGATGGGAAGGGGGAAAAGGGAAGGGAAAACGGAAAAGGAAGGGGAAAGGGGGAAAAGGGAAGGGAAAGGCGGGAAAGGGAAGGGAATAGGAAGGGGAAAAGGGGAAGTGGAAGAGGGCGGGGTCACCAGGAAGGGCCTTCCCGGCGCTCCGCAGAAGCACGTGACCTCCTACGTCTCCGAGTGCTTCGACGCCATCGCCGTCTTCCTCTGCATCCACCTCGTGCTGCGCTTCCGGGCCCTGATGGCCGAGCGCGGCGTCCCGGCCATCGACAGGTGGGGGGGACCCCAATCCTTAACCACCCCCATGGCGACCCCAGAGCCCCTGGGGGACCCCCAGACCCCCTAGAGAGCCCCCAGACCCCCCAGGAATCCCCAGACCCCCAGGGACCCCCACAGACCCTGCAGGGAACCCCAGACCCCCCAAGGAGCCCCCAGACCCCCTGAGGAACCCAGAGAGCCCCCAGACACCCCCAATTCCCCCAGGACCCCCCCAAATCCCTACTCATCCCCCCAAATATTTAATGACCCCCCCCCCAAATCCCTGCTCCCCACCTCCTAAATCCCTCAGGAAATCGCCCCCCCCAGGCCCCTCCAGACCCTCCAAACCCCTCTAGACCCCCCCAAACCCCTCAGGAATCCTCCCCAGCCCCCTGAGGACCCCCCCCAATCCCCCCCCAATCCCCCCCCAGGTACTGGGAGTCGCTGCTGGAGCTGCTCTGGCCGCGCTTCGAGCTGATCCTGGAGCTGAACATCGAGAGCATCCGGAGCACCGACCCCCAGAAGCTCGGCTGCCTCGACACCCGCCCCCACTACGTGAGGGGAACCCCCCTACCCCGGGGGGGGGCTCCGGGGGGGCAGTTTGGGGGTCCCCAACCCCGTGTCCTCCCACCCCCACCCCCAGATCACACGGCGTTACGCTGAGTTCTCCTCCGCCATCGTCAGCATCAACCAGACCTTCCCCAGCGAGAGGACCAACGCCCTCCTGGGGCAGCTCCAGGTACAGGCAGGGGGACTCCGGGATCCTGCAGGGACCCCCAGATCAGACAGGGACCCCCTGGATCCACCAGGGACCCCCCCAGATCCAGCAGGGACCCCCAATCAAACAGGGACACCCCCAAATCCAACGAGACCCCCCAGATCAGAGAGGGACCTCCCCGATCCCACAGGGACCCCTAAATACCCCAGAGGCCCCTAAGTCCCTCAGGGACCCCCCCCGATCCAACAGGGACCCCCAGACCCATCAGGGATCCCCCGGAACTCCCAAATTCCTCAGGAATGCCCCCCCAAACCCCTCAGGAATCTCTCCCCAGACGTCAGGAATCCCCCCAGACCCCCCCAAATCCCTCCAGACCCCCTCAAATCCTTTAGGACCCCCCTAAATCCCTCAGGAATCCCCCCCAAACCCCACCCGACCCATCCTAAATTCCTCAGGACCCCCCAAAGCCCTGCTCCCCCCCACAACCCATTCCGGGGGGGGCTCCCCCCCACACACACACATCCCTCCCTCTTCCAGGTGGAGGTGGAGAACCTGGTGCTCCGCGTGGCAGCCGAGTTCCCGGCGCGCAAGGAGCAGCTCATCTTCCTCATCAACAACTACGACATGATGCTGGGGGTCCTCATGGTGAGGGACCCCCCCAAAACACTCTGGGGCACCCCCAAATTTAAGGGAGGGCCCCCTAAAGGTCTCCGTATTTCCCCCTCCAGGAACGGGCGGTGGAGGAGAGCAAAGAGGTGGAGGGGTTCCAGCAGCTCCTCTCTGCCCGCACCCAGGTGGGGAGACCACCCCAAAAAACCTCGGTCTGGTGGGACCTCAAGGGATGGGGGGAGTCTGGGAGGGTGTGGGGGCAAGAGGGGTCTGGGGAAAGAGGGTTCTGGGGTGTCAAAGGGGTTCAGGGAGGGTCTCGGGGGGGAACTGGGGGTGTTGAAGGGGGTTTGGGAGGGTCTTGGGGGGCAGGAAGGGATGGGGGGTTCATGGGGGTTTGGAGGGGGCGGGGGAGAAAGGGGTCTGGGGGTGTCAAAGGGGTTCGGGGAGGTCTGGGGGACAGGGTGGTGTTGGAGGGTGTAGAGGGGTCTGGGGTTTTGAAGGGGGTCTGAGGGGGCAGGAAGGGATGGAAGGTCAGGGGGGTTTGAAGGGCTCGGGGATGGGGGGGAGAAAGGGGTCTGGGGGTGTCAAAGGGGATTGGAGGGTCTGGGGGGGCAGGAGGGATGGGTACAGGGGGTAGTTGGGGGGGTCTGGGGGAATGAGGGGGATTGGGGGGGTTGAGGGGGCAGGAAGGGAGGCAGCTTGAGGGGTTTGGGTGGTCATGGGGAGAAATGGGTCTGGGAGTGTCGAAGGGGG
>JAUMJL010001495.1:0-294307 GCA_033558185.1 Dromococcyx pavoninus | reverse complement strand
GGGGGGAGTGGGGGGCACCAAGTCGAGGCGGAGGGAGAGGGGACACTGGGGCGGAGCGGAGCGGGGAGAAGCGGGGGGCACCGATCCGAGGTGGAGAGCGGTGGGGCGGGGTGAGGCAGTGGGGACTGAGCTGGGACGGGGCGGGCAGGTGCGGCGGCGCTCGGTGCGCGCGACTGGGGCAGCTCAGACTTTGTCCCCGGCGGCGCCCGGGTCCCCGCTTCGCAGCTGCGCCGCGGGAGGTGGCTCCGCGCCGAGGCTCCCGCCCGCACGTAAGGGGTCGCGCGGCTCCCCCGGGCAGTTCGGGGGGACCGGAGCCGGTGATCCCTTTGTTCCGGCGCTGTTCCGAAGGGGCGCGGGGTGGTACTGAGGCGGGGGCTCTGCCCCGAGAGCCAGGCGCGGGGGATCGGGGGTGTTCCGATCGGGGTGCGCGTTTCACGGAAAAATCAGCTTCTTTGGAAAGATGAGAACGCCAGGTGGGAAGGGACCACGGGATAACCCAGTGCGGCCTTTTTGCGTGATCCGTGGTTTATATCGGGTGGCCCTGCGTCCTGTCGAGCTGAGCCTTAGGAGTGCCTGGGGAGATCATCCCTGTGTTTCACTGTTCTCATGGGGAAAGGGTTCTGGAATCCAATCGGAATCTCCCCAGAAGCAACTCATCCCCGTTTCCCTTTGTCTTTTCCGTGTGACCCCTCGTGAAAAAGGAATCTCTTTCCCTCTCAAGGGAATCAAAGGGAGTCTCCCTCCCTCTCGACAGGGAATCGAGGGCTGCGGCTTTCCTTCACCGAGCAATGTACAAGGTTGCTTTACGGGGATGGTGGGACGAAACCGGTCGAGCTTGCTGAGGCTGCATTAGGCATGCTTTGCTGTTCCCAGGAGCTGCCGCAGTGGCAAGTGCAGCATCGCCTTCAGACTCCAGTGGGAATCCTACATGACTGCTCTGGAGCCTCAGGAAGGCTGTCCTGAGGACATCATCCTGGACTTTCCCAGCACCAGGGCTCGTTCGTGAGTCAGTCTAGGCTGCCGTGCGCCGGGCATGCTTTCCCTGGAATGCTGCTCCTCGGTACTTTGACCCGCGCTGACAAGAAGAACACTTCTTGGGCCAGTGGGAAGCATCCCTCCCGCACCCTTCCCAGCAGGGCGTGTGCGACACAACGGGAGGCTCTGGGCCAGGGCTGGCGCCACTGGCTTTATCTTTCCTTGTGGCTGTCACCGCTGCCTTTTGCCGCCGCGGCATGTGAGCCAGCACGGGCACGGCTTTCCCAACGCCTTGCTTTGAAACCTCTGCGTTGGCACCGAACGAGGGGGTCGGTGCCCGAGAACGGCGCCGGTTGCTGGAGCAGCAGCCGCAGGGATCGGGTCGGTAAGGCTCGCGGGCAGCATGTGACCACAGGGACGGGGAGATGCTCTGCCTTCATCCCTGCTCTGCCAGGGCCACGGAAAGGGGCTCCTTGTGCCCGGGTGTCTTCAGGCATGTAAGCAGGACCCTCTGAAGGGGTGGCTGCTGGGCAGAACAATGCCGTGCTGATGGGTCAAAAATGTGTCAGATTTAGAGAAATCCCTACAGCACCCTTTTAAGAAAGGGAGGAAGGAAGGTTTTTCCAAGCTGAGAGCTGCTTTCTCTCAGCTTCTCAGTTTGATGGCTGTCTGGAATCAGTAGTACTCAGTTATCATTATCTTCTGAAGGCAGTACAGCCTGTGTGGAAATCAGGAATACTGGTTTGGAAGGTATCTGGTCCTTGTGCAGGGGTTGAATCCCACATTGGGTGTCAGTTTTGATAAGAGATTTCCCAGCCTCTGTGGGAAAGCTGTGCTGTAGTGGTGCTGTGCTTGCTGCGAGCTGGCAGAACAGCCAGCGGGGTGTATTTGTGTCACTGTTACTAAAGGCAGGGCAGAATAAGAAACAGCAGCCTCTTCATCAAAACCCTTTCTGTTTAACGTGGTGGTGTGTCAATTTTTGAAGTTAAAAAGGTTCCTTTAAGTTTTCTTCCTAGGTCACATTCTTCTCATTCTCTTGCTTTCTGTTTCCCTGCTGAACACTCTCCCAGTTGCTGTTTGTGTCTCAGGAGCCAGACATCTCTTTTAGATGACATTTGGATTATTGGTTACATCTGGCTTTGTTAACTTTATCAGTGAATGAGGGCTTTCTTAAGCATTTCCATGTGTTTTTTTATTTAGTTTGTCATCCATTCTAACCCTAAGCTGGTTTCTTGCCTTTCGGTGCAATCCTGGTGCCCTGTGTTGCATCAGTTCCTCCCTCAAACATGTAGTTCTTTCAGCTTGTACTCACAAAATCAGATTGTGATGATTCCGGCCAATTTCTGCAGCTTGCCCTGGGCCTCTCCTGAGTTTCTGGTGCCTGTTCACACCCAGCTCGGTGCCAATCAGAAGACTGTGAGTGAGCTCTTTACTCTGTGACCCAAATAATGGGAAAAATACTTAATGTAATGAGACAAAGCAGGAAGTCCTGTGCGGCCGATCTGAGATGTGCTGCCTGGAGTACGGAAAAGGCTCTTTAAAAGCAGTCTTTAAAGAAGTTAACATTTAAAATCCCTTCAGAGTGACTCAGTGGGACTGCTCAGGTGGCTCAGTAGAATAGAGATCTTGGCAGCAGTTTGAAATATGAAGATGATTGCTTGGGAATATTGCACTGAGCTTTGTATGTGGTCCCATGAGGTGATTTGAGACTCAGAGGTGAGGAAGAGCCAGTCCCTTGGGATTCCAGCATGCGTTGCAGGTCCCATGCAGGTGTCTGCTGGCTTGAGGAGGCTGTCACACAACGTAAGGAGTTGGGGTGCCTTGGCTGCTGACTTGGTGCTCACTGTGAGTCTATTCACCCCCTCCCCTGCTGTGCAGAACCTTGCCAGATTAACTGTGGCACAAAGCATTTGGAAGAGCACTATAGACACAAAAACTGTTCCCAGAGAAGCACGTTTGGTGTTGGGGACTGACTTGCAAGGCATAATCTCTACCCACTTTGCCCACTGATTTTGTTATGGGAGCGATTCCTGTCTTGTCTCAGAGCCCATGGATTTTTGAATAACAATCCCAAGAAAACTTCTGCCTGATTTCTTTACGCTCTCTCTGAATGTTCAAGTTCAAAGCAAGCAGTCCCATCCTACTTCTGTTTCTTTACCTCTGTTTTTCTTTTCTCCCCAGTAGGTGCAGACTCCAAGAGAGCCTCCACTTCAGGCTGCGATGGGGTTGTTGAGGTGGTTGCTGCTTTGCATCCCCGCAGTGTCACCCGCACTTGCTGGAAGTGCCACCCGAGTCTATTACCTGGGGATCTACGAAGTGGACTGGGACTACGCTCCAACGGGAAGGAACGTGCTCGCTAACCAGAACATCGTGCAGAACCTGTATGTTCAGTTCTGTAAGAATTTTGTCTGGTGCTGGCTTAAAGTAGTAATTTTATGAGTAATTTCATGCGTGTGTTCTGGGGCATCTGAGCAAGCAAGAGACATGATCGGATAGACATCTAATCTTTATGAGCTTAATGGTTAACTTGTGTTATTGTAGGAACATAGAAACTGTCAGAGTGGGAAAACGGATGGTCAGGTAAAGGGAGCAGCCGTCGCTGGGTGCCCTAGGAGCCCTCTGCAATGGAGCAGATTGTGCAATGCTCTGCCCCAGGGCTCCAGTTTCCCTTACTTCCAGCTGGTGATCAGTTTGTGTATCCTGAGGTGTAATGACTTCTCATCTTGTTGCAAATGACTTCACCGAGCCAGCTTGTTTTTTGTCTAAATGGAATTTCAAGCCTTAGACTGAATGGAACTTCCTGTGTGAAGTTTTAGGGGCTGGTTGAGAAATATTTCTGGTTTTGTTGCAAAAGTAAGTCTGGAAATTGCAGTAATTACTTTGAGTCACTACAAAAACAGGTTTTGTTTTTAGTTTTCAAAACACCAAAACACCAAATCTTTTTCTTTGGGTGTTTTTGTATTGTTGGTTTTTTTTTTTTTGCATAGCCTTCCACAGCTTTTTAAAGGCACTTGTGCTTTTTCTGCCCCTGCCCATTTTCTATGGCAAATAACCTGTATTTGTCAAGATGCTGTCAGTCACTTATCACTCCATAATAAATAGCACCTGGGTTTATACATATCTTTCAGAAACAGCACGGCAAGAATAGGAGGGGCTCCCAGGAAAACATCAGGGTCTGTCAGCTTTTAGTGTGGAAACATGTCTTTTCTCTGGAGATGCTGAATAGACAGTTCACAGAAAAGGACCACCCCCTAAAACTCAGGATTAATAAAGATGTTATCACTGGCTCCTACAGTGATAACGAATGCAGTGAGTTCTTTGCTTTCTTCTATAAAACATGAAGAGAAAGAAATGAAATTCAAGGCCATTAAACTTAAAAGCATTTTAAAAACTGCTGTTGCTGTAAACAATTAGCTAGTGGGGCCTCTTTCAATGGCTGCAGAAACCAAATTGCTAGCAGTGAGAAATGGCGTTCGTACTGATAGCAATGACAGAAGATCAAAAGGCTTCAAGAATTCTTTTTGTTGGGCAGAAATGGACTGTGGGGGGAAAAAGAGGCAGATCTGCAAAATGAAGGATGAATTATCAGTGAGCTCTTTGCTGACAGAGGCTGTGGGGATGCCTTTGCAAAGGGCCGAGCTCCGAGTTCCGTAGCTGGAGCCCAGCCCTGCAGGGTTTCTCATGAGGAGGGCAATGCTCAGTGTTGTGGCCTGAACGTTCCCCTTCTGGAGACAAGCTCTGGCGTTCCCTGCATTTCAGGGTGGCTGATCCTGGGGGAAAGAGGGAGTCACCTCTGCTCTCGTTGCAGCCGGTCCCTCCAGAACCCGCATCATGATTCATTTCTTATCTACTCAGAATTGGCCATAAAGAGTAAATACACTTAAGGGTTGAACTTTAGTACCTGTAGGCTTTAACTCAGGAAGCTGGGTATGTGCTGGGTGCTGACCTTCCTAACTTCTCTACCATTCTACGAGTAATTCAAGCCCAGTTTAGTAGAAAATCACCTTTTAGGCTGTGAATTTTGGCCAGAGAGCTCAGGGGATTTTTTTTTTCTCCCTCTTCTTGTGATTTAGCTGCAGATGCCACGGTGGCATTTAGTTGGGTTTCTAACAGCAAGCAACGTCTGAAGGAGGCATCGAAAGGGCCTCGTTTTTCCCTGCACTACCCACATGTGACTGGAGGGAAGCATCGCCCTTCTTGTTCCTCGTCTGCACTTTGTGCGGGTGGGTGAAGAGCTGGGAGGAGGCCTGGCCTGGCACAGGCGGCCGTGCTTGGGCTGTGGTCCCGGGCTGGCCCAGCTCTTGTTGCCCTGTGACCGCGCTGTGTTCCTGCAGCTCGCAGTCGGCGCTGCCCATCTGACGCCAGCTGCGTTACCTGTGTCACGTCGGAGCTGTGGGAGAGGAGCTTTGCGGATGGCTGGGAGCACAGGCAGCCCACCCTGATGCCAGAGCTATTGGGCTGACCCAGGAAAGCTGGGTGTTGTCGTCACTTGCTGTGGTATCGACCAGCTGATTTATATAATGCATGACTCACGCTGCCTTTCCCCTTTCTGAATTACCAGCAAAGCCTCAATGTTCCTCCAGCCTGGCAAAGACAGGGTGGGAAGCACGTACAAGAAATCCATCTATAAGCAGTTCACAGACTCCACGTATACCACTGAGATTCCCAAACCTGCCTGGCTGGGGTTCCTGGGGCCCGTCATCCGTGCTGAAGTGGGGGACACCATCAAAGTACACCTGAAAAACTTTGCTAGTCGACCGTACACAATCCACCCTCACGGTGTTTTCTATGAAAAGGACTCTGAAGGTAAATGAGCCTCTGCCATGGAGGAAGCAGGGCATGTAGGACTATGCACTGTGGGGAGATGTTCGTAAAGCCACAGACTGGGTTAGCCCAAAGCTGCATTGCTGGAAAGCAAGGGCGCCTTGGTGCTTGGTGGGGTCACTGAATGTTGGGTTGGCAGGGTGGGGGGTCTGGGAGGGGTCTCCTGGCCTGGGTGTTACAGTGCACAGCCTGGTGCAGAAGGGAGTTATATTCACTATTAAAAGTTCTGTAGTATGAGAGTCATGTGTGTGATGAGTTTCAGGGAGTTCGGGTGAGGTATGAGGTCAAAGGACTGCTCTTTGAAGCCACCTTAGGGGTTGTGGAGAGGCTGACTGTGGCACATTGCTGGGGGCAAAGTAGCACCAGGCAGAATGAGAATCATCTTTCCCACTCTCTGCTGACCTGTTTACGGGGCAAGTTGCTTTACAATGACTCTGTGCCTCAGTTTCTCTTTGAGAGATTGGTGATTAAACACTATTTCAGCCTTGGGGTGTTGAGTCTCAATTTGAAATCTGCTGTCCAAGTGCAGTGCTCTGCTAAGCGAGAGCGGCTCAGGGTAAGGTTACATGTGTGGACATCGCGGCTCTTCTTGAATGGATGTTGTGGTTGCTCAATTGTTCTAGGATCCCTGTACCCCGATATGTCCCCCCAGGATCAGAAGAAGGATGATGCTGTGTTCCCAGGAGGGAATTACACCTATACTTGGACTGTCCCTGAGGATCACAGCCCGACTGCTGATGACCCAAACTGCTTGACCTGGATCTACCACTCTCACATTGATGCTCCAAAGGACATTGCATCTGGATTAATTGGGCCATTGCTCACATGCAAAAAAGGTAGAAACTCCAAGAGAAAGCAGCTGAGGGCTGCCCTTTCATACTGTGAAGGTTTTGTGGTGACTTAAACGAGGACAGGATGAGGAGATACTGCAGTGGGCAGCGCCCAGCTTCACAGGAAAACACAGCATGACTGGAACAGACAGTTATTGTGTTGTAGCTGGATTCTGGTCATTACACTGTCTTTATCCCTTAATGGCTGAGCAGGGGCACTTGTAGGGCTCTCAATATGAGAGAACTGTTTGAATCCACGTTAAAAGCAGGAATCTTGTCCAAGACCTAGTTTGTGTATTAAAGAAATGGGGGTTGTGATTGCAGCAGGAGTGAGGACACTGAAGGTGCTGGGGTTCAGCCATGTGGTGGCAGAGCTGCTTAGGAGTGAGGATACTTTAGCAGGGATATGTTGGGAAAGAGTAAAGTTGCTACAGTTTTGCAGTGAGCTGTACGAGGGAAAGCATCCATCTCTGATTTGTGTGGTAAGGGGTAGTGCTTTCATCCCTTGATTTGTGACTGCTTTTCGGCATGGGCAGGCATTCATTCATCTTTTTTCCACCCTAGGAATACTGACAGGCAGCACTCAAAGGCGCCAGGATGTGGACATTGATTTCTTTCTGATGTTCAGTGTGGTGGATGAGAACCTGAGCTGGTATCTGGATGAGAACATTGCGTTGTTCTGCACAGACCCAGGCTCTGTAGACAAAGAAGATGAGGAATTCCAAGAGAGCAACAAAATGCATGGTCAGTGTCCCCTCTGTGTCACTCCTGTCTCTGCCCAGGCGCTCCAGGGGTGTCAGCGCTCCGACGCATGCACTTTCCGCTGTTGTGTGGGCAGAGGGAAGCAGGGAGACAGCAAGCTCTGGGATCGTGTGCTAAGCGAGCGATAGCACAGGGACAGTGCAGCCACTCCAGAAACAAGATGTGTGATTTCGATTTAATCTTTGGCTTGAGTGAGCCTTCGTTAGTTGGAGGCTTTGAATATGCTTCAATGAATTGTGGAGCTGGGCTTTCCAGAACAAGAGGAGGAGGGTGAGTTCTGGTTGGATCCACCCTCCAAACGCATCTGTGCTGTGACCTCGTAGAAGCTGAGAAGGCCCCTGCTCTGATCGCTGCTTTTGGCTTGCTTGGTTTTGCAGCTATTAATGGCTATGTGTTTGGGAACCTCCCTGAGGTGACTATGTGTGCTGGGGATTACGTTTCCTGGCACCTCTTCGGGATGGGCAATGAAGTTGATGTCCATACAGCCTACTTCCATGGAGAAACACTCAATGTTCGAGGCCACAGGACAGATGTGGCCAGCCTCTTCCCAGCCACTTTTGTGACAGCAGACATGATCCCTCGTAACCCTGGGAGGTGGCTGCTGAGCTGCCAGATCAATGATCACATACAAGGTAAGGCCCTGTGCTCCGTGGCCTCCCTTGTTTCTCCCAGCATGGGCCCATGATGTGGTTGGGGACAATGCCTTCCTTGGGCAGCATCCCCACTGAAAACGTCCCTGGCTGAATGGGAAGATCCTTGTCTAAATTAGGGTGGTTTGGTTATAACCGTGCAGTCCAGGCTTGCTGGGGATGGCTTATGCTGCTGTAGGATGTTCCACACTTGTCAACGGAGAGGACAACCACGTTGGTTCAATGAAAGCAAAGGTGAGGCGGTGCCATCAGAGCTCCAGGTGCTGGAGGAGGCACGTGCCTTATACATCTGAGGATGGCAGGCGGCTCTGTTCGCTCCCTGTACATTGCAACTTGTACCTATAGTGAGAAGCTCTGCTCACTACATAGAAAACTCCGTGCTGTGGGAATGGCCCAGCCACCTTCTCTCAGCTGTGCACATTTTTTGGCAGATAAGGAAAAACGGGTGGTTTGTGGTGGGAAAGTGGGGCTGTGTTCATTGCCTGGTGATCCTGGCTGAGCGGGTCCACTGTGTCTCGGACAGCTGGAATGGGGGCACTCTATGAAGTCCGGCCCTGTTCTCGGCAAGCTCCGGCGCCCACCCTGGAAGGACGAGTTCGGAAGTACTACATAGCTGCGAAGGAAGTGCAGTGGGACTATGGACCATCAGGGCTTGACCAGAGGAGTGGGAAACGGCTGAGTGAGGCAGGCAGGTAAGCAAGAGGCTGATGGACTGGGGCAGCGTTTGGGGGACTCTCATCTGTTTTGGGGAGGAAAATGGAGAATTTCTTTCTTAACAAAATACATGCCTGGCGTACATTTCCTGGGAAGGCAGGTCACCTCGTCTGGAAGCACAGTCTGCCATAGCTCAACTGTACTGAGAGCAGTTCCAGGTTCACAGCTTTGCCCACAGGCTCCAGAAGTCCCAGCTTATGTAGAACATGAGCTGCTGTGTTTGTCTCTGGGCTTCACTTCGTGCTGTGCCTGAGCTAGGAAGAGATCTGTGTATTTGATGAACTGTCGAGAAAGCCCATCTTGCAGGAGACACAGGGTGGCAGAGTGCCCCTGCAGATGGGCTTCAGCGAGCCCTGCAGCAGCAGCTTCCAGGAAATCTGATGCAGCGACCTGGATGACAGCCTTCCATCCCACCTCAGATGGCTGCAACAGCAGCTGGGGAGAGGTTTCCCATTCAGACTTTGGCTAACTGAAACAAAGACATTCCCTGCCCTCCGTCCCCTTCCTGGGGAATCTGTTGGAGAGAGTGTTGCTCTTTCAGATAGAGAAGTAGAAATGTGGAGCAGTTAATGATTTACACAAAGCCACACAGCAACTCTCTTGCAGACCTTAGAACGGAAAGCTCCTTAGACCCTTGAGTTGGCCCTGTAGCTAAGCTGCCTCCCCTGGAAGGTGTGTTACCTCTGCCCCATGTTTGGAGCTGGTGGTGGCAGTGGAAATAATTGTCCTCACAGCTGTTGCTGGGTTGTTTTTCAGTTGTGATTGCAGTTGTGCCCTGGCCTCTGAAAAACTCGGTGTTTCAGTGCTGCCTTCCCATTTACTGTGCTGCAGTCTTGTTTGCTTCCCTCTTTTGCACATCTGTTACAGAGATGCTGTCCAAGAACCTGGCTCTTTCAGCTGGGGGATGGCTGTGTGCCAGAGGGCTGTGTGCCTCTGTGTCCCACTGAACGCAGCAGGAAGATGAGTCTATAGATGAAACACCTTTCCAGAGCCAAGCTGTGCCTTTTCCAAAACAGGGACGCTGTCCCTGTCTGAAAAACTGCTTGATTTGGAGGTGCATTGCTAGAGGGGTGTGGGAGGGAGCAAGGGAAGAACAGGACTGATTTTCATAGAAATGACCTGGCATTTATGTTTTGCGTTTAGCCCTGCAGAGCAGTTTTTCAAGCGTGGCCCCTTCCGAATTGGGGGAGTCTATTGGAAGGCAAAGTATGTGGAATATACTGATGAGAGCTTCCGTGAGGAAAAGCAGCGGTCAGAGGAAGAGAAACACCTGGGGATACTCGGTAGGAATCATCCAGCAACACAAATGCTGTCTTGGTGCCAGTGAGAGCAATGCTGATTTCTCAGCTGGCGCTAACCGTGCTCCTGTTTGTGGTGCAGTGAGAGGCTCTGAGGAGGGGATTCACAGCAATCCCATCTGCGAGTGAGGGGGGCGGAGCCCGGGGGTGGAATGATAGGGTAGGCAGAAACACTTTTCTGCTGGCAGCATTCAGAGGTGAGGGCTGAGTGGCACAGCATCTGTAACTGGAGCTGAAGGGGGCACAGTGGTGGCCTCTGTTAGGTGTTTCTGACTGAGCATCATCTTCAGGGCATGCTGCAAACCCCACTTGCTCACAGAAAGCTTCCTCTCCCAGTGGGTGCTCTCTGTTACAACCAGATAGCAAGGATGATGGTGAGGAGAGATGAGAGAGGAAAACAGGGAGCCTGCAGGGGCAAGAGGATTGTGCGTGAAGGCAGTGCAGGTAAAGTATATGGGTGTGGTCCAGTTCCCTGCATCAGCAGTGATGGGTCATCTAATGACATCAGAGATCAGCAACAGCAATCCCAGCAGTGAGCACGTGGAGTAAAATACAGACTAGGATAGGGGGAGAGAATAGTGGAGAGAGGCAAAAATCAAGTATAAGATAAGCAGCTGAATAAGACTTAAGTGGTGGAGTTCTGCATAGGAGAGATGCAGGGTAACTGTCAGGAGCTGGCAGCATCTTGCTGGACCTTGGGAACCAGGGAAGAAAAAAGTGTTAGTCTTACCACCCACGTTCCTATAGAAAGACAAGTGATTTAGATGTGACTTTGTAGAAAGGAATTACAAGTATTTTTTTACTGGTAAACTAGAACCACTGAAGGATTAATTGGTGAAAATCCCAGGTCAGATAAACAAGTGACATCTGCAGGGGAGGTTACGTGAACTCATTTGAACTGAGTGATTAAAGCAGATTTGATAAAGTAGCTGGGATGTCTAGAAGAGACCTGAGGCCATGAGGAAGCTGCTGCCCATGCTGTGCGGTGGGGACAGCTTGTGCTGCACACACCGGTGGCTTCTGCTGCCTGTCCTTGCCCCAGAACACACACTGCCGGGCTGTCAGGAGGGTTGGAGTCGGTTATTGGCACCGTGGGTGTTCCTCGTGGGGCTGTTACACCCCTGCCCAAGGCACGTATGTTGGAAGGCTTGAGGGGTTGTTGTGTAGAGGGGTGAGAGATGCGGGCATTTCAGCACCTCTGACTGTTTTGCTTCTCCTCCCATGAAGTCCTGCAGCCTCTCTGAGTTCTCCTGCAGACCCAAAATGCTTTCAGGTGATTTTTGTCAGCCCCCTGCCCTGGCTGTCAGGGCTGAACGGCCTTAGTGCCGACCTGTGGGGGCATCCACCTTTATTCTGCATCTTCTGCACCCCTCAGCCTGAAGGTGAAGGCCTCTTGGTTTTGTCTGGTGGCCTGGGCTATTGCTCTGTTGGTGACATCCTCTCTCTGCTGTTTGTGTAGGTCCAGTGATCAAAGCTGAAGTTGGAGACATCATCCTGGTGACGTTTGTTAACAAAGCCTCCTGGCCTTTCAGCATCCAGCCTCACGGAGTGTCCTACGGGAAGACGTGGGAAGGGATGCGGTACCACGATGGTTTGTGGCTGCCATTTCTGGAGTAACTCAGTGCTGATGCTGGTGGGCGTCACAGCCCACACCTCCGCTGTGCTGGGGCCTTCTGCGGCCAGGAGGGATCCGGGTGTCCTGTGGAGAGGAAGCCACCCTGGTCCCCTCAGCCTGCCTGAGCCTTCCCTCCAAGCTGATACACAGACAGGGAACCAGAGGGAGTAGGGGTCGAGAGGGACTGTTTTCGAGATGAAAATTGTAAACCAATACTGAGAGCATTTTTAGCTCTTTGAGCCCCCATGAGCGTGCCCAGTGCACTCCAGTTTAGATAACCACACACTTCCAACATTCATCTCTCCAGATGCAGCTGGATAAGCTTCATTATTTCTCATCACTGTGCCCATCTGCCCCAGCACCAGTGGAATGTACAGGGTATGGAGAGCAGCTCCCCGTGTGCCCTATAAACATGCCCACATTGTGCCAGGAGACACCGGGTGTTTTAGTGACACGAACAAAGTAGAGCCCAGCGTGGCTGTAGCTGGTGAGGAGATGTCACCATGTTTGTACAGGGACCTGGGGGGATAACCGTGCCGATCTCTGTTTTAAAGGTCAATCCCAGAATGGGATTTCTGTGGCGCCACTGCACAACTTCACGTACCGCTGGACTGTGCCAGGGCACGTTGGGCCCACGGCCAGTGACCCCCCCTGCCTGACCTGGCTGTACAGCTCGGCTGTGAATCCTGTCAGAGACCCCAGTTCGGGCTTGGTTGGACCCCTGCTCATCTGCAAACCGGGCACGTTGGATGACAACAACAAACAGGTAAAAAGGATTTTCCTGCCATGCTTTTAGCAGTTGTTTTCTCGTGGAGAAAGGCAGCATCAGCAAAACACTAAGGAATGTAATCAAAGCAAACGTACAACAGTGTGAGTCTGGGAGAGCTGAATCGGAGCCACGAGGCAGGTGAGCACCAGGCAGCTGGTGCACAGGTGTCCTGTAGGAATTTCTGGTGTTCTGGGCTCCTCAGTGTGCCCGTGGAATGGTTTCTGGGCTCTGCTTTAAAATCCATTGACACATTTGGCTGATCAAGCGTACGTGGGATGTGACTTTATAGGCAACTTCTGTCCCGAGACTCACATGCACATGCCTGGCTGCTTTCTGGACACATGGGATACTCGTTGCAGTTTCAGAAACGTGGAAGAAACATTTTCCTTTACTTACGAAGGGTTTGCTTGAGTGATAGAATGCTGAGGTTTGAGTGAGCCTCATTCCTTCTGCAAGATCAGTTCATTTTCAAGCAGAGCTGACTGCGAGAAAGCACGGGAAAATCCACGTCAGTCTCTGTGCTTTTGATGAGAGAGCGATGAAATCTGAGGGGTGACAGAACTTCCTCTTGGAGTGTCACTCAGGGGTAGTGCTGCTCATGGCAGTGAGTCTGGGGAAGGCACTGACTTAATGCCCTGGGAAGTGCAAGGCAGATGAGCAGAGCCTTGTTGTGGGAAACAGTGGGCGGCAGAAAACCAACCCGGTGCCATCCTGCCTGCCCTGTGGTGGGACTCGGGAGGCTCTGGGAAGCCTGAAAGCAGCCACTAGAAGAGTCTCCAGAGGGGTTTGCTTTCAGGGGTGGCTAAATTAGGAGAGCAGGAGAGCTCAGTGTGTTGCACGGGGTGGAAATGTGAATTTTCTGAGCAGCAGGAATGATCATAGAATCATAAGGTTGGAAGAGACCTCTGAGATCATTGAGTCCAACCGTGCCTGTCTCCCTGCTAAACCATATCCCTAAGAAACTCATCCACCCATCTTTTAAGCACCTCTAGGGATGGAGACTCCATCACCTCCCTGGGCAACCTGGTCCCATCCCTGACCACTCTCTCAGTGAAGAAATTCTTCCTAATGTTCAGTCTAAACCTGCCCTGGCACAACTTGTGGCCATTCCTTCTCGTCCTATCACTCGTTACTTGCGAGAGGAGAGCAGCACCCACCCTGTCACTACCTCCTTTCAGGTAGCTGTAAACAGGGATGAGGTCTCCCCTCAGCCTCCTCGTCTCTAAGCTAAACAACCCCAGTTCCCTCAGTCTCTCCTCGTAGGGCTTATTCTCCAGCCCCCTCACCAGCCTCGTTGCCCTTCTTTGCACACGCTCCAGCCCCTCAATGTCCTTCTTGTAGTGAGGGGCCCAAAACTGAACATAGGTGTGGCCTCACCAGTGCTGAGTACAGGGGCACAATCACCTCCCTGGTCCTGCGGGCCACACTGTTTCTGATACAGGCCAAGATGCCATTGACTTTCTTGGCCACCTGAGCCACTGCTGGCTCATGTTCAGCTGACTGTCAGCCAACACCCCCAGGTCCTTCTCCTCCAGGCAGCTCTCCAGCCACTCTTCCTCAAGCCTGTAACTGTGCATGGTGTTGTTATGACCTAAACGGAGGACTCTGCACTTGGCCTTGTTGAACCTCATCCTGTTGGTCTCAGCCCATCAATCCAGCCTGTCCATATCCCTCTGCAGAGCCTCCCTTCCTTCAAACAGATCCACACTGGCACCCAGCTTGGTGTCATCCGCAAACTTGCTAAGGGTACACTCAATGCCTTCATTGAGATCATTGATAAAGATATTAAACGAGACTGGACCCAACACTGAACCCTGCGGAACACTGCTCGTGACCGGTCTCCAACTGGGTTTAATTCCATTTACCACAACCTGTTGGGCCTGGCCATCCAGCCAGTTTTTAACCCAGCAGAGGGTGTGCCTGTCCATGCCGATGCCAGCCAGTTTCTCCAGCAGGATACTGTGGGACAGTATATGGATGTGTTGAATATGCGCAGCCCGCTCTGTGAAGGGGCTGGGATTGAGATAAAACATCTGTGGCTGTTGAAAGGGTGTGAACAGAACCGAGCCAGACTTGTTTGTGAAGGTAGGATGGAAAAATCACCTGGGGCAGCAATCCTGGCTCCACAATGTTAGGCAACGCTTTAATGAATGCTTAATTGGAAATGGTGCTCGGCTGCTCCTTGGGCGTCCGCTTGCCCGCACACTGGGAGTCGTGTAGCCCTCTCTGCAGGGCATCTTCTGGGCACGGCTGAGGAAGCTGGAGCTGGTATTGGAATGAGAATCTGGCAACACCAGTGGGGAAACACACCAAGCTTTGGACTGAATTTGTAGGAGAATTAACATTTTCAAGGATTTAGGGTAATTAAACCTCCCCAGCCCAGGGCTGTGGTAGGAGAAAGGAGGAGTAGAGCGAGGCCATCTGCGTGCCCCATGAGCAGGACTCTCACCTCAGGACTGGCTCGGGCAGGCAGTGAAACCCATACCAGGGCGCAGGGGTTGATGGCACCATAGCCTTGGCTGAATTTTGATAATTTTACTCATGTGAAGTTCATGGAAAAAACACAGGGGGGGCTTCTAATGGAACAAAAGAGGAATCTTCAACATGAGCGAAGGGACAGAGCCCTGGCCCTCAGTGATCCAAAGGTTAAAGTAAAGGGGAACATCGGAGCCAGGCGAAACAGCTTTGTCTGTAGAGAGAGTTAATTGATGTGTTTTAAAAACTAACAGCCATCATTCTGATTATATTTTAGAAGGGGATAGACAAAGAATTTTACCTTCTCTTCAGTGTGTTTGACGAGAACCTCAGCTGGTACTTGAATGCAAACATAAAGTACTATTTGAGAATGGAGGAAAGTGCTGTGAGAAAGGATGATGGCTTCGAGGAGTCAAACAGGATGCACGGTAAGGCCGGATGCTGCTGTGTGTGCGGCAGGAATGAACCTGCAGACACGGGGCAGTGTTCACACGAAGGCAGAGCCGGGGGGGCTGTGCTATGTGGGCCTGAAATCCAGTGGGGCTGCAGGTGGCGGGTGGAACGTGGGGCACAGCCACCTCAGGAAGCGCGTCCCAAGCGTTCAGGGGTGAATGAAAAGCGAGCTCCGTTTCCACGGGCAGGCCTGCCCTGTCCCACTGCATGCACAAAGTTCACCTCTTGGCCAAGATCTACCTGCAGAGTTCATTTTATTCTCTTTGCAGCCATCAATGGACTTATGTTTGGTAACTTGCCTGGGCTGAACATGTGTGAGGGAGACAATGTGTCCTGGCACCTTCTGGGCTTGGGCAGCGAAGCTGATGTCCATGGAGCTGTGTTTCAGGGAAACACGCTGCAGATGAATGGGATGCGGAGAGATTCAGCCAGTCTGTTCCCCCACACGTTTGCTACTGCCTTCATGCAACCTGATAACAAGGGTGAGTGCCTGCACATCTGACAGAGCAGCAGGAAAAACCTCCCGTTGTAGTTTGTGCTCCAGTGGCTGATGCTTTAGGACAGTGGGAACTTTTACAGGGTGAGCTGTGCTTTAGATCCTGTTCGGTTCTATTTACGAGGCCACAGCTCCTGTCTTTGTGTCTGGTGCTGGAGAAGACCGGGAGATACAGGATCTTGTTCTGTGTTGTCCCAGAGTGATTCTCTAAGCTGCGGCTTCCTGTTAAATGTTCGTAGTAACGGCCCTGATGGACACGGCTGCCTGGGGCCCGTGGAAGTGGGCAAACGTCTTTCAGAATGAAGGAGCAGAGAGCTGCCAGAGTGTAGCTCCCCCACATCCAGGGTTTGTGGCAGTTCATGTTTGTAATGGACCCCAGTCTTCCCAGTTTGTGGGATGGGCACACAATCCCGCGTCTCGTTCACGCAATGCAATGGCCTCAGCTGCCCACTATCTCCTCCCCTTTGGCATTTGCAGGCTGGATCTTGTACTTAGCCAACATCTGAGCAGCACAGTTCTGTCACTGTACTGTTTTCTTCACTTCACATCTAATAAGCTGGTTATTGTGTTGGAAAGCTGAGATGATTTGTGTGTGGGATTTGTTGTGCCATTCCTACTTGGTTTCTCTAACAACCCCTTTTAATCTCGGCCTGTGGCAACCGAGCTCTCTAAACAAACACCGAGATGCAACACAGCCAATGTCGGCCACGTCACAGGCTCTGGACAGGAACCAGCTGTTTCCTGGGATCTTTAAGAGTAGCTGATTTCCTTGTCCGTGCTGCCTCCCTCAGGGACTTTTGAGATCTACTGCCAGACAAGCAATCATTACCAGGCTGGGATGAGGGAACACTACTCGGTTTCCAGGTGTGGTGAGAGGGATCCTGCTCCTGCCCTTCAGTACAAAGGGGTGCGGACGTATTACCTCGCGGCAGAGGAGCTGATGTGGGATTACGCACCTGACCGGAGCTGGGAGAGGGAGCGGCACAACCGATCTGCGGAGAGGTAGAGCCCTGCTCCTGGGGAGCCTGCGGCAAAGTTTCTCAGTAGACCTCGGGGAAGCCTGTGCAGGTGTCTTGGTGTCTCCTGGCGTGGTGCCTGTGCCACAGCATCTGGTGCTGCAGAAGGGAGCTGCGGCCCCCCACGCCACTGCACCCACCCTGCAGCCAGAGCAGGCCTCTGGGAGACCTGTTCAACTAGAGATCCCTTGCCACGAGTTAGATATTCATTCTCTGCGGGTTTTTGGGTATCTCAGTCCTTATTTTGCTTTTCTCAGCTATGCTGATGTGTTCTTGAGCAACAAGAATGGGCTGCTTGGCTCCAGGTACAAGAAGGCAGTGTACAGGGAGTACAGTGACGGGACCTTCCAGACCCCCAAGGCCAGGGGAAATGGTGATGAACACCTGGGGATACTGGGTAAGGATTTCCACTCACACAGCGATGGGATTTGGCCTCCATAGCCCCAGTGGCCAAGGGCTGTAGCGTGAAGTCCTCGTGGTACTGAGGCATCTGCTCTGTACGTGAGTGAGGAGAAGTTCAGGTGGTCTCCTGTCCAGGTCTGCCAGCTTTGGAGGCAGCGGTAAAGGGGGTCTTGAGCACAGCTCGTGGAGGAGAAATGAAGCCTTATTTATATTGGGCACAGGTGAAACAGCCTTCATTTCCCTCATGGTGGGTGATTGAATCGGGACTGACCTTCAAGTCCTCTTTCTGGAGGCAGGGATAAAGTAGAGAAGAGGGATGGGAACATCGTAAATCTAACAAGGGAATATCTCTGGGGAGATGATGAGGTTGGGGGGAGGATAGCCTCAGGAGTTCCGTTGACAGTTTCTGCCAGTCTCAGAGTAATTCTTCCTGTCTCAAGGTCCCTTTCTGTGGGCGGAAGTGGGAGATATCCTCAACATCGTGTTCAAGAACAATGCCACGCGACCCTACTCCATTCATGCCCATGGGGTGCTGGAAAGGGAGACGGGACAGCCGCAAGTGGCAAACCCTGGTAAGGCACTGGTGCCTCTGACTGTGCTCCTTATGGGCATACGGAGCCGATTTTAGCTGCAGAAGCTGATTGGTTTCCTTAAGTAGGCTTAGATGTGCCTGGTTTTGTGTGGTGGAGAACTAGAAGTGAACAATGACTGCTCTTCTAGGTTCACCATGGTTTAGTGATATCATTTGCGTGGGAGCAGCAGCCCAGGGGGTTCATGCTCTGCCCTGGCTCGTATGTGATGCACAGCACAAACTTCCTGTGTGCGGCCTCCTCCTCTGGTGCAGGGTCTGGCTGGGGGAAGGAGAAAGAGGAAGGCAGCTCACTGCTCACTCAGCCCTGGTAGCCCTGGGCCGTTGGCCCATGGTGGGGCAGCCTGCCCCTCTTCCCTGGGACCTGTACCCATGGGGTGTGCACAACAGTGTGAAAACAGATGAAATAAGAGAACTGCACCATTGCTTGCTGGGCTGCTGACTGCAGTCACCAGGTTGTGCTACGGCCCATGTGCTGGTCTTTGTAAGTTTTGGTCCCCCTCTCGTGCTGTCGACGAAGCAAAAAACCAGTTTCCAGCCCAGCCTCGTCCTTCTCAAATGATATTATGCAAAACAGTAATTCTAAAAATGAATTTGAATGATCACCATAAATGTAATTCAAAGGGATGAGAGATCATCTCATGCTCCCTCTATCCCACAGAGGGGTGGAATTGCCTTGGCCAGGTCCAGTCGTTGAGGCAGCAGACAGCATAGAGTTGGGCTGTGCCCGACAGCGGCTGCACCTTCGCTTGTGAGAGGGGAGCTGCCACCCTGCCTCTCAGTGTCTGGGGAAGGGGGTGCAGTGTCCAACAAAAAGCCAGACTGAATTTGCACTTTGAAGACAGGATCTTGTTCTGCTCTGCTCTTCGTGCTGCTCAGCATGCTGGCGAGTCAGCATTGTCCCCCAGGTGTTAATGGTGCTTCTCTGCATGCAGGTGACATCGTGACGTACCGATGGGAAGTGCCTGAGAGGGCTGGGCCAGGGCCAAATGATTCCACTTGTGTTCCTTGGATCTACTACTCCACAGTGGATCCAGTAAAGGTAAAATAGAAGTTAGAACCAGAAAAGTCCACTTCAGACCTATTTTTCGCCCCTTCTAGAAAACAGCGTGAGCTGGCTACAATTCAGAGACTGGCCTAGCCAAGAGGTGGAAGAACCACCTGGTGAGACCTCCAGCGTTCTCCTGGAAGAGAAAATCCTCCAGATTGTCCTGATGTTTGTCCTTATTTTTTCCTGACACAAACCTTCATAAAATAATTCCACTGTCTGCGTGGCACCGGCCTTCCTTCAGTTATTTGCAGGCTATGAGAATGTGTCCCCATAATTCATGGTTTCTATTAATGGGAGCCATAGGGCTAATCAAGAAAGGCAGAGATTGTCCAAAATGAGGCCCCATGGATAAAGCAGGAGGATTTGAGTGTTGCTAGGATCAATTGTCATTAGCACTGATTTCACAGGAAACAACCTGCAATAAACCACCCCGTTCAACCCAGAGATCATTGCCTTTTTATCTCAAGTTGCAGATGGTTTTGCAACCACAGAGTGTAGAATATTTTGATACCATTCACATTTATGAGTTGGATTTGCATTCATAGGAGCATGTTCTTGGTCTTGGAGGTGGATTCGCACCAAGGGGAGGACTGACACCGCAGTGCCGCGTGTTTCGAGAGGGGCGATGCAGGAAGCAGAAACGATGGTTGCTGAGAGGCAGAGAGCTGCATGCAAAAGAGGGGAACAGAATATTGCCTCTGAGATTGCTCTCCTTCCTTCTGATTAGGATATGTACAGCGGTCTGATCGGGCCCCTGAAGATCTGCCGGAGAGGGGCGCTGCAGGCTGATGGGATCAGGAAGGACGCAAACAGGGAGTTTGCTCTACTGTTCCTAGTTTTTGATGAAAATCAGTCCTGGTACTTGGAGGAGAATGTGGAACATTACAGTAAGGGAAATCACAGTGAGATCAACCTGCTGGATGACAGATTTGTGGAGAGCAACAAAATGCACGGTAATACCTGTTGGCACCCGAGCGCCCATTGCTGTCTGCGCGTGTTGATGTTGATTCTGTGATCTCTAGAATCAGACAGCCACCTAAACCCAAGAGCCTGGCTTCTAGTGAATGCCCTCATCCTTTTCCATTGTCAGTGGCAGGAACAGAACCAAACTGTCTGCTGCTCTCAGTATTGCAGCACATGCAGGGCACAGAACTTTGATCTGCACTGAAGGCTGATCATTATGGGTGTCCCTGTCAGGAGTAACAGGAAGATATGGGCCAAAAAGGTGGATGTTTGGTGTGTCTGAGTGACTTGGGACAGGAAATAAAATTGAATAGGAAATTACCACATCAGATCTGGGGGTAGAACACCATTGTTCCTGACCCCAGGTCATCTCTCAGTCTTATTCCCCTTGTTGTCACCTGGGCGTGGCAGTTCCATGCGTGCGCTGTCGCTGTCAGCTCACTTGCTGTCCTGTGTCTGCAGCCAAAGCAATGTTCCTTCTGGCTGTGGTGATATGAAATGAAGTCCTGCCATGTGGCAGTTTTAAACGATCAGGATGCAATGTGTGCAGCCAGTGTGAGGCTCGTTGAACGGTAGAGTTGCCTCTTGGCAGGATTTACCTGTTTTCACTGTTCAGCAAGTAAATTGCTCAGAACTTTATGTGGCTGTAGATACATGTGTGTTTCCCTGTCACTGGGCTAAGAAGGCCATTTTTATACATCTTGGCTTCTAGAAACGACCATCTCTGCTGGCTGGCTGCAGCTTTTCAGCAAGAGGTATTTTTTGAAATTTATTTGAGCTGAGCTACAGCATGGCCTTGGATGCAAATCACTTCACTTTTCCTGTCTGTTAAACAGAGAGGATGAATAGTTGACCTGGAGGGAGACTGCCAGCCTCTCGGGGGGGACTGTCGTGTGGGAGACACTAACTGCTGGTGCCATGGTTGCTGTATGAGCTCTCTGGCATCTAACTTGCCCTGCATCTTCTTCCTCTGAGATGGTTCAGCATCGTTACTGTTTCAATAACAGCTTTTTCTGCTCTCTGCACAGCGATCAATGGGAGGCTCTATGCGACCCTGCCTGGGCTGACCATGTTCCAGGGAGAGTGGGTCAACTGGTACCTGCTGGGAATGGGACAGGAGATTGATATCCACACTGTGCATTTTCATGCTGAGACTTTCATATACAGGGTAAGAATCTCCTGCTGCTGGTAGAGCAGAGACTGACTACCAGCATCACTTTTGCTTGACTCTGATAGAGTTCAACTTGAGTGACTCGCCAGCAGCTTCCCCCACGTAGGAATGGAACATGGTTGTACACATCCAAATCCGACTGGCCAGTTCTCTGTGTTGTGCTGGTGGGTCTGTCTAACCCTTCCTAGGACTGGGCATTGCCAGATCGTGTTTGCTTTCCCAGCTACAGCCCTGGAGCTGCTCTTTGAAATCTTTTTTGAGCTTTTAAAAGCTGTGGCAGCACTAAAGTTCTCCAGTGGCACCAATGGGATTCTCATTCTGAAAAGACGTGCGGGGTGCTGTGTGCTGATGGCCTCCTTTCCCTTTGACAGAACGGCAAAAGCTACAGAGCGGATGTTGTGGATCTGTTCCCTGGGACCTTTGAAATGGTGGAGATGTTGGTTGGGAACCCTGGCACATGGCTGCTTCACTGCCACGTGTCTGATCATATCCATGCCGGCATGGAGATTGTCTTCACGGTCTTGCCCAGACCAGGTAGGAGTTATCACTGATTGTTACTGTAAAACATCTAACAGCACTTTCCATGACTGCTGCTGGATTCGGAGTGTTTGCATCACACTTAGAACTCGTTTACAGAACACAAACAGCCAACTAATCGAGCAGGTAATCACTCAAGTACTATTAATTCAAAATGTTCCCTCTAAACATGCCAATACCTGCAGCTGGAATTAACAACACATTGGTTTCTGGGGTTTACATTGCCTGCATTGTTATTATTATGAGTTTCATTTTAGCTTGTGTCTGAGCAGCCGTGCCCAGCTGTCAGCTGGGAGCTGTTCTGACTGAGAATACCACTCTCAATCAAAATATACTCCCTAAGCCTTCTCATTTCATCAGGAAACCCTGAAAGGTTCTCAAAGGTGAGGGACCCTCTGTGCTGGGCTTGGCCACTGTGTAGTTAATTTTCTTCCCAGCAGCCTGTGTGGTGCTGAGTTTTAGATGTGTTCCCAGCACAGGTTGGTAACATACGGGTGCCATGGCCGTTGTTGAACGGGGCTGGCACAGTGCCAAGGTCTGCTCTGTTTCTCTCTCAGTGGGGTGGGTTGCAAGGGGCAGGGAGAGCACTGGGGCGGTGGGGTCAGCCCACCACACGCTCAGAGACCCCGACTGTGCTTTTCTTCCAAAGGCCAAAGCTCAGAGACCCCGACTGTGCAGTGGGGGTGGGTCTGCCCTTGAGCAGGTTATGTAAAAACACACCTGGTGTGGCACAGAGAGGGAAGACGGGGTGGAGAAGAGAAATCCTGCAAACGCTGGAGAATGATGCTGCCTCTGGATCTGATCCTTGCCATGCTCTGGGCTCTGACTGTTTCACCCAGCACTCTCTCACCCTCTTTGTGTTTCCTTTCAGAGCCAGCGTTTGAAGTCGTAAACTACAGCACAGGTAGGGTGTGCTGTGCTGCTGAGTACTGAGTTGGGGCGGAGTGTGGGGGGATCTTTGCACGGGGAGAGGGAGGAGCACAAACGCCCCTGACAGCCTCGCCTCTGCCAGGCTCTGCAGTCTGTTTTTCTGTCCTCCAAATGTCCGTCCTCTGGTGATAAAAGTAAGGAAATTGTACTTGTTCGGCTTGTTTGACCACGTTAGGTCTAAAAGTTCATGGCTTCACATCCTCCTGCACTTGCTGTGCATGGATTGACCTTCAGAGGAGAGGGCAGGCTTGGGAACAGGTGCAGATTCAGAGGGTTTTCAAGGCGGGTGTTGCAGAGGAGGTGGTCTTTCTTATCCCCTTTGATGAAAACCCAAGGGCCCCTTAGGTGAACTGTCTCCCTTCCTCGACTGTCAGGGACTGCAGTTTATGGGATTTTCACATTTGCTCCTTTTCTGTATTTCTCAGAACCTTTCAGGTGTGGTATTTCTGGCTCTCACTGGAACCATCTTTTTGTTTTTCTCTCAGAGCTGCCATCTGAGGAGAAGGATGAGTCGGGAAAGATTGTGCTTTTTGGAGCAAAGTTGGCACAGGGGCAGATAGAGGCCACAGTCATCGCTCTGGCCGTTGTAGGAATGGTGCTCCTCCTGGTCGCCTGCTTCCTCCTGGGAATGGTCATCTATCTCGAGAGACAGAAGAGGTTAAGACGCAATCGAAGGTCCATCCTGGATGATGGATTCAAACTCATGTCTAAAAAGAATTCAGGGCTATAAAAGCCGTGTAGGAACTTCTGGCTGTGTGATTGGAGTAGAGGCTGGATAGTTGTCCACAGCAAAGATTTTGGGGCATTATTTCGATTGTACACGAGACTCCTAGAAACTAAGGAGGGAAGACTGGAGCCCTGACCTCCTCATGTATCCTCCTCAGCACTCTGTAAAGAAAAGGAGAGTTCTGAGGGTCCTTTAACTGACTGAAGACAGGTAACAAGAGTGAAAAAAAAAAGTCCTTCTAAAATACTCCTCTTCCCCAAGAAAGAGAAGAGACCTTTCTGCTTTTTTTCTCTCCAGAATGACTCCACTTGGTCTGTCTCAGCAGGTGAGCTCAGGCCAGATTCCTGTCTTGCTCCATTGCCAGAGCTAGGTTGGGAATTGTCTCCCAAGAAAGTGTGAGCCTTTGAAGTAATTGATCTGATGGAGGAAGATAATATTTTCATTTTTGTGAATCAAGTAAGAATGCAGAAGAGAAGATGCTAATTTAGATTTGGATTGCTGTTTTTTGATGAGTAGTTGGACAGATGCAAATCGAGGGCAGCCAATGTCACAGTGTCCCAGAGCTCCACCCAGGACCGTGACCTGCTGTGCTTCCCAGTCAGCCTGGCTGTGACACATTGTGCTCTCGGCACCCAGACTGGGTGCTCTGGCATTGGGCATCCTTGTCATGTGCTGGGAGGAGAAGCGGCTTTCCCAAGCACTGCAGAGCATCCTGGTGACCTCCTCATATTGCAGTCCTGTCGCTCTGTGCCTTGTGCTGGAGCTCAGTGCCTGAGCAGCCTCTCGCGCAGCAGGGACAGGGAGGCTGTGGCCTTCTGTGACACGGTTTGCTCTTTCTTTCAAATATATTTCCTTGACATTGTCTCCAGAGTTGAGCTGTTGTCCTGTTGCTGCTGTGAGCTGCGCTGAAGACTTCCTCCTGTGTGAGCTGGAGCTCATGGTTGGGGCTGGAAAAGTCAGGGAGTACCTCCAGCATCGTGGTGTGGTGGTGGTTTGGTCCAGGCAAATGTGGCAACAGTGAGGCAGGAGAAAGCCTCAGGGCCAGTGGGACCGGGCAGTGTGGAGCGAATCATCTGCAGTCGGTGGAGCAGGAGGTGGCACAGCCTGAGATAAAGAGCTGTGTGCTGGAACGAGAGGTTGTGCTGCAGATGGTGCAGAGTCACAGGCACTGGGGATTGAGAGGCCTGTCCTGATAAATAAATGCTCGTGAAGCCTTGCTGCCCACCGAGCCCTCTGCTGCCACTGACATTCCCGGGGAGAGAAGCGGAGTGCCGGAGAGTCTGCTCAGAGCCAGGAAGGGAAAGGAACGTGGTGCCTCCCCTCCAGCCCCAGGGTCAGGGTTGAGCTCCTCCAGACACCTGCCAGGAGCCAGATGGCGGTTGGGGTGTAGCCCCTGGCTGATCCCAGGGCTGTGCAGCCCCCTCCAGCAGCAGCTGTGCCCACACATGTTGCAGTCGCTTCACCCTATGTGTCAAGCACCAGGCAGTTCCCTATGAAATATCCTCCTGGATCACCGACCCAGTCCCCATTATCTAAATGGAAGCAGGGCAATGCTTACACATTTTTGTTGCTGGTTTTACATTGGAAATGCCGTAAAAGAAGTCCTTTCTGGGTGACTTTCAGAGGCAATTAATGCCGAGCCAGCTAAATGGCTGTAATGACAAGGGGCTGCTGTAGGCTATTTAGTCATAACAGCACCATTTTATTCAGAACAGCAGTTATAACGTACTTAATCATGCTCAATTCATATTTGGTCCCTGCATATTTCTAGCTGCCCTTTCCTTTGGCAATGGGAACAAAGCTCATTAATTTCCTTTCATTACACTTCATTAAGCCTGCTGAGGAGCTGGAGTGCTGCTGAACGCTTGGAACGTGGGTTCTTTGCTCGTTGTCGATCCTGGTTCAGCTGCTATTGCAAACCAGAGGTTTGCAAACCCCTAGTCCTGAGTGAATTTTAGCAGTTGTGCCATCAGAGATGAGAACCAGCCAGGAAAACTTTATTTTTTTCCTGGCTTGGCTTGGCAAAAAATGCATCAAAAACATTCACAGCCCACACTGAGATAAAGGAGTTATTGTAGAAGTACTTTCTTAAAGAAAGCAGGCAGAGGGAGGTCACCTTTTCTTCAGTAATTCAGCCAGAGCTGGGCTCCAAGGCTGGCTCTGAGCAGGGCAGCACAGGGGCTCGAGTGGGGTCTCTGGATTTGCATGGATTGCTCAAACAGCTGCCCAGATTTCTCCAGGGTGACACTTTGTGGGCCATGGGGAGCATCCTTGGCAGAGGCCTCTTCTCCAGCAGTGGCAGGGAGGATGCCTGGAGCCTTGGCCCAGCGGAGGCCACGGCTGCCAGGCTGTTCTGGAGAGGACTGTGTCCTCGGAAGAGCAATTCCCCCCAAGGAGCAGGAAGGCTCAAGGGAAAGCTGTGGCCAAACCAGATCATTTTGCTAAGACTTTCTGTTGTGACAAGCAGACAGAGGACGGCTTATCAGCAGCTTTCCAGCTGCCTCTGATCAGGGGCTGACTCTCCCAGCCTCTGGCATGCACAGGAGAGGTGTTGGTTCTGGTGGCTGAGCTGGAGCCTGTGAACAAATCCCCCACCTCGCAATAATATCTGCTGCCAGTAGGAGTCCAGAACAGGTTTGTCCTCATGGAAGATCTGGTCTCTCAGGCTCTGCGTGGTATAAAGATAAGCAGCACCTAATATTTCCTGTTGTATTCACTTTAGGTAGTTTGTTGTCTGTAGTTCTCTTGTTGCCCTTCCTGGGCCCTTGTGAGATATGACAAATGTTCCAGCAGTTTACCTGGCTGGTCACTCATTACAGTTCCCCACGCTCTTCCAGGCTGCCAGCGGTGCCTGCGGAGCTGGGTCACCTGTTAGCATGGCAGGGCTGGGATGGAAACCCCTTTGTTAGCCCTGTCATCCTGCTCGTGATGGGCAGAGTCACCTCTGCATTCGTGTTGCAGGTGGACAGCCGTGACCTCACTCTGTGTCTGTGCTCAGCTGGTGTTCCGTTATACTCCCCCTTGCACGATGGATGGGGCAGAAGCAGCCTGCCTTTGAAGGGCACAGGGAAGTATAAAATCCTGTCCTGCTTCGTTCTCAAAATACAAAAGTTAATGTCGAATTGACCTTAAGCACGCCAAAAAAAGTCTAAGACTGGTGACCGTCAGGGGAAGGTTCTGGATGCTTTTCAGGTATAACACAGTCTTTGGGTCTGATTTAAATGAGTGGCTTAACAGGCTGCTTGCTTTGTACTCTGTAATCACTGCGTGGATGGTTTACAGTGGTTATAATTCAGTTGGCACAGCAAATTTTAGGAGTGATGGTAAGTCAGAAGCTGTGTGCATGTGTGTACCTGGGGAAAGGAGTCCAAGCACAACTGCTGCCAAAACAAGGTGAGCTGCAAGGTCACAGTCAGGGGATGGATCCGAGAAGAAGTAAAAGCTGCCTTCTGGCTTATTCCTGTAGGGAATATAGGAACAAGGCAATACGTGCGCAACCAGGTACCTAACTTGGCAAGGCATCAGGCACAGAAACAATTGACAAATTCAGTCACAGACTGAATGGTGATGTGGGAACAGCAGGCCTGAGCATGTGATTGTTGAAACAGCCATTACTGGAAATTAGCATTTATGGTGTTAAAATTCAAAGGCAGCCATTGTGGAAATCGATTTGTTTGTTAATTTGTTTCTGTTTTGGGGACAGTAAATCTGTTACTCAATGGGTGTTCTTTATGAACCTTGTATCCTTTGGTGTTCTTGAGAGACAGGTTGCATCCTGTATTCTCAAGCCGCAGGAAGCGCATGAGAGGTGAAATCGTCGTCTGTCTCTGATGAGCCCTAGAGGAAGAGTAAGAGAGAAATTCAGTCTATTGGGAGATGGTGTGGACAAAAATCCTGCTATGAGGGGACAGTTAAACAGTGGCGCTTCTGCAGCGCATTGGGTGTGCAGGGGAGAAAGTTCTCTCTGTTATTCAGTCCCATCAAGGATAACAAAGAAATGATGTCTTCTCTTTGTGTGCAGAGCGATGCTGATGCAGTGGGGAGTTCTGGAGTCTGTGAGGAGATTACAGGAATCCTGTAATCTCCTGTAGGGCCTTCCTAGTGGATCCCTAATTTTTGTATCTGGAGGTTATTTTCTGCAACAGAAAGCTTCCACTTCCAGAGGAGAGCAGAGAGCAACCGTTGCTGTTGGTCAGGCCGGGCTGCATTGGAGGAAGAAGCAAGTGGGAAACAAAGCTCAGGCCGCCCAGAGTACACGGCGTGTCCTGGCCTGGCACCAGCTCCCTACGCCTGTGCCCCAAACCACTGTCGCTGCGCGGCAGGAGGGAGGTGCAGGACATGGAGAGGAGGTTCCTTCGACAACTGTTGGTTCAAAATATGGGAAGGTCCTGAGCCAAACACAACCCGTGGAGGAGGCCTCTGGTGTGGGACCCTCTTTAGCTTCGGGCACTCCAGGCTCAGTGTTCTCCCAGTTCTGCCGTTCGCTGCTGCCGTGGGTGGGAGGTCGTAGGCTGAGAGTTCCAGTTTGGGCTGGGTGGGCTTTTCCAAACTGCTCCTGCTGAACAGGACTGAGCGTCAGGGTTGTGACTCGTCCGACTTACAGACTCAATTTGTTGAACATTAAACCCCCACAGCGTAGCAGCAGTGTGGGTTTAAAGCTGGGTTGCATTAAACTGGCAGCATTGCAGTGCTCCATCTCATCTAGAGGAACTCCTTAGTGGCTCTTCGAGCTGAGGTATTTGTCAGCCTTCTTTCATCCATGCTTTGTGAATGTACATTTTGCTGGGTTGCAGCCGGCGTGTGACCCCAGAAAATTTCCTTTCTGCTTCCTTTTTTTCCGTGCAGAAATCGTTCCTAGAGAGGGAGTAGCTGTTTCAGTTATCTGTGCTTTGGCCTAGATGTTCACTGCTGCCTCTATAACTCTGTGCACAGATCCTTACAGCCATGCGCATGCTTTTGCAGTGACCCAGTGCACAGCCCCTTACTGGAAGGGTTGTGTCACACAGGAGGGTCCCTGTCATCCCCTGGCGGCCCCCACCCGGCAGGGAGGCTCCTGTCCCGCACAGAAGTCTTGTCGTGCTCTTACACATGCGGGCCTGTGTGGAGCTGAGCTGGCGTGACTGCTTTCCATCTCACATGGCACGGCATGGCACGCTTCTCAGCTGTCATCTCGTGGCACAAAAAAGCCAACACACATTTCCTGACTGAAAGGTTTTGCTTCAATAAAACCGAAATAGGCGTTCCAGCTCTGATTGCTAAAACTGGGGGAGATTTATGTCAAAGCTATGAACTGTCTTTCAAAATGTGTTCACAATGGAAAATGGAAATTACCCCTTCAGTTTAGAAAGATGTTTTGATGTGACTGGGATGTTTCATTTGATTTTTACAAGTTATGACTGAAACTGAAACTGCGGAGAACAACAGACGTCAATGACACAAGTTTTCCCCACCAACTCGTACCTTTTTGCATTGCAGATTTACCCAGTCCCTCCTGTCATCTGTGATGTAGAGAGCAACATCTCTCTTACGGGACGTGCTGGCTGTCTAATAAGCCATAAGGTGGGAGAAATGCAGTTGACTGTTCTCATACCTGAAAATTATTTAAGGACCAAACCCCTGACTGCTTGAGGCAGTAGCTGGTTGGGCTGGGACTTGATTCAGTTTGTCCCTTTCCTCGCCATTGATGCAAACGCAAGGCACCCTCTGGGAAGTGATCCTGAAGCAAAGCTCTCACCTGAGCACCCCTTCCTCATGAGGCCCCGCTCCCCCCACTGCCTTTCTCCCCTCCACTTGCTATCTAAAGGCTTGGCTGTAAGTCTGTGGTCAGGGTTACTTGCGGCTCTTGGTTTGCTCTTTGCAGCCTTTAGAGACCCTCAGCTTGGAGCTGTTTGTGAATTAGGCTGGAAGAAGCAGCCAGGATCCCTTGGCATTGCTAATTGCCAGCCCGAGCAGCCTGGTGTGTGATGAGCCTTTGTTAATGTCCCAAATGCGTCATGCAGAAATTAGTTCCTTGCAGGCGCCGTTCTCTTCCTGGAACAAACAGGACCCGCAGGCTGGAGGGTTTGCTGTGAAATTGCAGCTTGTAGGTGTCATAAATACCAGGTGTTACTGTTGCTTTATAAGAACCTTCAGGGAAATCTGCTGCCGGTGTCAGGGCTGAGTTATGTGATTTCCCTGGGGGAAAGCTGTGCAGCGGTTTGATGAAACTGATTGCAGTGTTGAATTAGCCAGCAAACTCCCAAGAGGCTGATCAACCTCCACAGCGTCCAATCACTGCCAGCAGCAATCCAGAATGGAGAGACGGCCACAACTTTTACCTCTTTGAGAAACTCGGATGAATCACCATCAAGGCAAGTTATTGTGTTTGATCATGTTGGAAGCCTGAAGTCTGGTTAACAAGGCTCACAACAGGAGGAGAGGGGTTGTGGGGGAAGAGTCTACAATGATTCAGCTCAGTCACTGTAACGCAAGGCTGGAAATGCCCAGAGGCAGCAGCTTAGTTAAAATAACAGTTAATGCCTATGTGTTGTAGCCTAAGGGACTGTAAGGGAGCAGCTGGAATCGAGAGCTTTACACAAAGTTCAGGAACAAATTGCTGCTGGCTTCTTTATTTTTCTAAGAATTTAAATAGAAATAGGTGATGTTGGTGTTTCGTGCTGTGTTACAGACGATAATTTCATTCTTACCCAGTCTTCCTGATAGAAAAACATATCATAGATGGGTGTATTTTGAATAGTCAGGTGGAATGGAACCAAGATTTAAAGTTCCTCTCATTCCATCTTTTCCAAATCAAACCCCTTTCTGAGATTTTGCCTGTATTCAGTCTTGCAAACAATAATTCATTAATCATCAAGTTCCCGTGTCCTGAGCCGTGCAACCACTGCAGCTGGAATGTGGTCTGTCAGCTCTTCAGTTATGTGAGCATGGTCCATTATGACTTTCCTATTCATTCTTTCTCTCAGGCTGCTTTCTGTGGCTTTATTTAGTGCCTCTCTATAACCTCACTGCCTCAGCTCTGCCTCATGAGAGCGGCTGCTCTGTCGGCTCCATCCCTGGGTCCCCACCAGGATATGTCTCACTGGCCACCTCTCCTAGGCTCTCCTGATGCTCCACATGCTCCTGCTGAACAGGTTCTTTGGATCATTTCTAATGCTAAGCCTTGCTCCCTCTTGTCTCTAAGTTGTGAATCTTAGAAAAATAACATATTTACTTTGGGAGTGGTTTTTTTCCATGACAAAGCCAAACCCAGATCTGGTCAATATGTGAGAAGGGTGCATTGTTAACTGGGGGGAAATGAGATTCGCTCCAGTTGTGCGTTGGGTGCCTGTTCACACTGGGCACCTTCCAGTACCCAAGAGTGCCTGGAGTTGGGGGAGGAGGTGGTGATTCGAATGAAACAGGGCCTGCATGGGTGCTCTCAGGGTGTCCAGCGTGTTATTAAATCATGTGCTCAGAGAAACCAGGGGTGGTGACCTGTGCCGTGAGTACTGCCCAGCTCTTGAGGAACCAGGTGAGTTCTGCAGCAGGACCAACGCCTCTAGCAGCTCTGGGTCAGCTGCTGGTGGGGGTTCTCTCTCCCCTGGCTGAAAAGGAGACTGTTTTTTGCCTCTTGGTGTCTGAGGTCACAGACCCTGTCACTCAGATTGAAAATTTTATGTCCAGATTGGGCTGATGAAGTGCAGGTTCATTACTTGCCGATTCGTTACCTCTGGGGTGGATAATCGGGCATTTCTCTCACATGGTCTTCACTGCTTCACAAACAGAGTGAGCGTTCCTCAGCTCACCTGGGAGCCATACGTATTTATTTGTGCACTTGCTTTTAGATTACTTTTCCTTCATGCAGAAATCAGTGTCATTTATCAGTGCTCAGAGGTGCCTGGGAGCCTGCAGTTTGTTCTCAGCCGTCTCAGTCCATGAGTGCCTCTGCAAACGAACACGTTAGGAACAACTCCTCCTGCTAAGAGCTACGCCACAAGCTATGAGTTCTCTGCTGTTAATTAGCCTTTTAGAAGTTCAAGAAGCAATGGCTCTAAGGCTCCCTCCTGTCTGCTCTGCCCCTGCCATTGCCAAACGCTGCTGTGATGTTGCTGTGTAATTGGGCTGTGATGGCAAAGCATCTCCTGACAGGCTCCACTCCACTTCCAGTGCTGAGCAGTGCTGGAGGTTTCATGCTGCTCGACAGTAAGTGTACAAAATACTTGCTACCAAAAAGGTAACCATGGAGTTGAATTTTTCTGTTCCATTACATGAAAAACGATCCTGATGCTCAAGCCTACCTGGACACAGCTCTCAAGCCAGCCTGGAAACCCACTGTGGGCCTGAGTGCTCTACCTGAGATATGACAGAAAGCCCCCCCCCCCGGGGGGGGTATGCATAGAGATACGGCTGGGTGAACAGTTCAGGGGACGTGGAACTGTGATATTTTAAAGCCTGGTTAACCCCATCCATGGGTTTACAGGTGTTCATCTGCACCTTTCTGGGGTTGTGTTTCAGACTGCAAGGTGAAGGTGATTGCTCACCTTTCTGTAGGATGAGGACACATAAATTGCTAAACTGAATGAAGGAGAGTCACGGGTGTGTGTGTGCTTTGTAATGGAAAATAAATTCCACCCTCTGGAATGGAGAGGGAACAAATGTTAACTGGGTTCATTGCACTGGGCTGGCCAGCGCAGGTTTGTGCTACCAGCCACAGGGCAAGGTCCTGCTCAGCTGGGCTTCTGTGAGATCCCTGTGATAAAAATGAATCTTTTCAGTAGGTCGCCTTCTTGTTGCATTTGGCATTTTGGTGCTGAAACAGTAATAATTTGTTTGGTTACTGCTGAGTAGGCTCCTCCCTGGCATTCCCTCATTCTGGATGACAGGAATAGTCAGCTGGCTATGGCAAACCATGTCCTGTGTTCCAGCTCTGAGGAGCTGGCTGCAGAACAAACAGAGAGAGAAAATCATTATTGCCTGTGATCCTAATTAGTAACAGACCAAGGTGGACACTGAAATTCAGGGCTGGCTTTGTCTTCACTTGGCCTGTTTTTTCTACGGCAGAAAGGCACTAAAACAAATAACAATCCTAAACCCAATGTTTACAAAGAATTGTTTGTTTTGTTTTTTTTTCTCACACATAGGGACTTGTTCAGTGTTCTTGAAACTGTGGCCAGTGGCTGCTGATCATCGCTGCTTTACCTCCCAGCAGCTGTGGCTGCTCAGCGTCTGCTCTAGAAGAGACTGCCCAACACATGTCAAGGCACAGCCACAGATTGTGGAATAAAAAGGCATCCTTTGTTTGCAGGGCTTGTTGTTTCACTTCAGGTTGACTCACAGCAAATGTTCCAATATGACTCAGAAAGAGCTGATGTTTAATTAGGGAGACATTCTGTTCTAGCATCTGAGGTTGAGCAGCTTAAGATGCTGTTGCTGATAATAACTTTGCTCCAATAGTCACTTCCATTTGAGGCTCCCAAGGCTGTTTGAGCATTACCCTGTGAGGCTGGCTGAAGGGGGTTAAGAATCGGCCAGGCACAGAAACCTCTGCCCAGCTTGGGAGAAGTTTGGATGTAACCCAGGGCTGCTTTGCTTCAGACTGTAATTAAAAGTTCATAATCCCTTCTGGAGGTAAGGTTTCTGTGCAGACCAGGCACACAGAACATTTTTGGCAAGTGTTAGAGCTGCTGTTTGTTGTTTTGAGCATACAAAATGAGACATCCTGTTCCCAACCAGGTTATTGGTTTTGGTCTTTCATGGGGCTAAATTCTGGGAAATATTAGGAAGACATGGACAATAAGAACACCATTTGTTTTGGAGGGTTCAGGATTAGAGCTAAAGACAGGAAGAACGGTTTTCACCTCTAAGCTTCTTCTGTGAATTCAGGTACCCTCTGTGTTCTGGCTCACTCTGGGCAGCACCTTTGGAGCTGCTGGGATACCAGGTCAATCAGACCGGTGCTTCCGAACAGCCTTCAACACACCTGAGCTAAAGGACAGCCACACAGGACAGCAAGTACCTAAACCAACTTCCTCCATGGGATCCTCCTTCCCTATTCACCCTCTCCTTGGGGTCAGCAGCAGTGGAGGGTGCTCAAACAGTGCATCCTGACTGTGCCCAGAGCAGCTCCAAGGCTGAGGGCAGAGCACTGGCCTTTCCAAATCCCACCTTTTGTTGCCAGGACTGCCAAGTGTGCTGTCATTAATGCAGTCACAGCTGCTCTTGGTCTAAGACTTTAAAGAGAGTCCCAGGTGCACAGCTGGATGAATAATTAGCTGGCAATTTTATAAAGGAAGCCCTGCTTGAAGGCAGGCGGTTCCTCAAGTGCTCAGACTGCAGAAGAGCTCTTTCAGCATAAAAATCACGCAGTTCCTGTTTGCTTGAAAGCAAGTTCGTCTTTTTTCCGGGAGCCTGGAGGGACCTGGAGCCTGGGAGCTTCTCTGGAAGGTGAGTGGTCTGTGGCTTTGTCCAGCTCTTCTCTTTTTCCTGCTTTGAGTACAGACTCCAGTCACCCCAGACCTGTAGAGCTGTAATGAGTCAAACCAAATAACCAAGGAGTGATTGAAGAGAAACATCTCCAGCATCGTTGTTTGACTGCCCTAAATCCTCCCCAGGTGCTGATGTCAGGACAGCTGCCATTGCTGTCTGACCTGGTGATGAGCAAAGGAACGGGAAACAGTCCAAGAAACTGGCTGTGTTTGGTTAATGCTGGTGTCTGCCCAACCTGAGGAGAAGATCCTTTGGTTATGCAACCAGCAGCAGGAAAGAAAACATGTAGGAGATTGTAGTCTGTGTTGGGAGCCTTCCATGTAGGAACCCTCCCATAGATTCTGTATTTCTTCTCAAATTCTGGCTATTAGGAAAGAAATGATACAATCTCACACTGTGTCTTTTTCTCTTCTGCAGTTCTCTCCTGTCAGGTGTTCCTTCCAAGCTGAGAGACTCCTTACTTCCTACACACAATTGTATTCTCTGTAGGAAATCAGTTATGATGATGAGTGCAGCCCCAGTGGCATCTTTCCTGTTTGACATTCACCAGGATGAAAGAAATGGATGACACAAACTTAATTTTTTTTTCCTGGAGGCATTAAAGTTCTTGTCAGGCTGCATCATAAAGCAAAACCCTCAGGACAGTTTGGCTCGGTAACTTTTTTCTTTCCCCACATGTTCTTCCCTGTGCCAGTGAACTCCTGTTCTCAGTGACTCAATCCTTGCTTCTTTAAAACAACCCAGTACAGAAGAAGAATGCCTTTATCCACCTTTCAGAACATTTTTTCCCTTATTTTTATGTTAATTTCTTCCAGGACAGTGAACAGTTCAGGGCTTGCTGATGGGTCTTGCTGAGCTATCTTCCTTCTGATTCATAGGGAGCACAACGGGAGAATGCTCTCAATCCCTCACTTATTTTAGCTGGGTGAGGTAGAAGGGAGCCTCTTTGGGGTTTTATTTGCAGTCAGTCTTGTAGATTACACAGCAGAGGACCACAGATGTACTTACCTGCTACTCTCTTGCTCGCCTCTGAGTAACTCTTTTTGAATCCTTGTGTGCTGGGGTGAAAAATAAGACTGAATCATTTCTGCTCTGCTGATCACAGTGTTGCCAAGAAATCTAAAATGCCAGTTATAGATAGACTTAAAAACCTTTCTTGAATCTCTTTTTTTTTTTAAGGGGAAAGTGATTTATTAGGGAGAAGTTTGAGCTTGATGGAGGTGATGGTGGTGGAACTGCAGCAGTGCTGGTGCTGTCATTGAGCCTGGGGCAGAAACCAAAGGCTGCACATTGCTGGAAGCAGGGGTGGTGCCTGGGGGTTGCAGCATGGAGACAGGGCTCTGATTTTTGTAGAAAAATTATACTTTGAGAGGGTTTTGCTGTTTTTCTTACACCTTTTGATCGTTAGGATGAGCTAACTCAAACCTCTTTTCCTGGATGTGCTCTGCTGTTGTTTTTCCCCCATTTTCTTTCCAACTCCAAGTTTCACCTGAAGCCCCCAGTGATGAACATTTGCTGCCACTGGCACTTTGCTGTGCATCACAGGGAGCCCGGGGCAGGGGTGTTGGTCCAGGGAAGCCAGAAAGTCTGGGATAGGAACTGCCTGGTGGGGGCTGTGGGATGAGGTTGGTGTTGCGGGGCAGGGGGGCTGCTGCCTCACATCCCCGAGGTGTGTGGGCAGTACCTCCCCACTGCTCTCATCAGGCAGAGCTGCTCCAAAACGTGTCCTGTGGTACCACCAAAAGCCCCAAACAAGTAAATGTGTTTTAAGCTCTGCCTTTTAGCTTTTCTCACCTCTCTCTGGTTTGTCTGCTGATGGTACCTGCCCAGTTTCCCTCCCCCCCCCCCCGTGAGGAAAAGCACGCAGCAGGTTCCCAGAGGCCAAGACAGGACAGCTAGGATATCAGAGAGCAGGTAGCAGCTCTGTAATTTTACATAACAAAGAATTTTGTGAAGTTTTGGCTCATTCTTGTACCATGGTAACAACTGTTTTTGTGTGGTTGCTGCAGCTGCTGTTGGGCTGCGGGTTGGTGTGAGAAGCAGGTTGTTAAATCCATGAACGTTTGCTCAGGTACAGAAGGAAAGCCAAAAGTCTTGTTTTGATTCCTGCAGTTGGTTTGCATCTCTGTAAAGATGGGATTTTGGTGGGAGGTGGTTGACGCCGGCTCCCTGCACGGGGCAGGCAGGAGGGAGCCTATGGAAACGTTCTGCTCTGTTTTTCTCCAGTTGTTGGGCCCTTTTTTGGTGCTCAGTTTTTGAGCACCAGAGTAAAAACCACTGACATAAAGCTCACAACTTGCCAATGAGCTATTGGAGTCCGGCGTGTGAGAGACTGCTCGGGACAGGGCTCTGGCGCCCTCCCCTCCCTGTGCCCATCGCAGCAGAGGGGTTTGCATTTGGAGAGTGAGGGGGCTCTGCCCCTGGGGGTTTGGATGTTGGAAAGGCTTGTGGGGTACATAGGTCAGGAATGTGAATGCAGCATCTGGCCTTTAAAGGAAAGAGTAGATGGAGATTATCTTATCTTGAAAGCCAGGAACTGTAGTGAGTGCAGCTGGGCATGTGGCAGTAATATTAAGGAGAGAAAATAAAGCATTGGCTCATTCTGCTTTTCTTGGAACAGAGATGAATGGAGTGGGGTTGAAAAGGGAGAAGGGACTGAATGCAAGAAACCTTTTTCATAATATGAGGGCAAACTGGTCCAAGCTGGAATAGTCATCAGTGCTTCAAAAACTGAGCCCCTGACACAATGAGAAATTTGAAGAGGAAAAAAAAATCCCGGAATGACTAAAAGCAATTGAAAGAGACAGAATATTATAAGGACTAAAGAATCCAATGGGAGATGCCTGGGCTGGAAGATAGGTGAGAGGTCACTGCAGAGCAGAGGAGCACTGGCCAGGTGAAGGTGAGGAATCTGGTCTCAGGATCAGCTTCTTCCAGATCCAACTTTCACAGACTGGAGATGGGGCTGTTTTCTGCTTTTTCTTGTTACTTTACTGTGATTTTCCTCCTGGAAAGACGTGCTCTCTGCACAGGGCTCTGTCCTCCCAAGCCATTTGCCTCCTCCAGCTCTGTAGTCAGACCCTTGTGAGTCGGCAGCAGCCGAGCACTGTCACCGCAGTTTAGCCAGGGAGACTGAAGCTAAAAATGTTGGTTTTGAAGAGGAATATTAGATTCCTAAGGAAAAAAGAAATTTTTAAATTTTTTTTTAATTGAATGGGATAAAATTAATTGTCCGCAGCTAAAATTTCAGGTTGGTATTGGTCTCATTTCTATCCTGGCATTCATTCCGATTCTTAGTGAAAAGCTGGCATTTTCATAACACCAATACTGCCAGCAGAACACAGCCTGTGCTCCAGTCACTGTCTGAAAAGCAAGCTGTTGTTCAGAGATGGGTTTTGCAATGGTGTGTTTCAAGGTTCAGGTCATCCCTGTCTCCGGGGAACTGTTTCAAGGCTTCTTATGTCACTTTTCCTTTCAAATAATACTTCATCTGCATCACTTATTAAAGAAGAAGAACTCTCAGTTCCCATTGGAACATTTGTAGCTGCTGGTAAAATCAGACCAGGGTTTTTTTTCTGGTTATTTTTCAGAAACCTCAGAGCAGTTTTGAGTCCAGTGCATCTTCCATCCTCCCAGAGGAGTTTTCCTCAAGCTAAGTTAAAAAAGGGATAGCAGAAGCTTCTACAGCAACTCCTCTACCTCTGCCAATGGGACTTGGCTCTGGAAGAGCTTGCGTGGTGGCTCCTCCCAATATTGAATCCTCTGCAAAGGGGAAAAAAAATTTCAGCATAATCTGAATCTGGTAGTGCTCATTTCCACTTCCAGATGGACCATGGTCAGCAGCGGCTGCCACCTCTGTGTCTTCTCTGCTATGTCAGTCAGATCAGCCTTGCTAAGAGCAAACCTTAAGGGTCAGCTTAGGTCAGATTTCGTATCCTCAACTGATGATGTCTCCATTTGTTACTTTGCCTTATTTTGACTTTACAGTCATTTGGTAGTGACAGGAAATGGGAAGTAATATGAAATTTTAGAATATAATTTGGTACTTTCTCACTGCTGAGCATGATGTGCCTGTAACGCACTCGACCGCATTGCAGGTGACCTCTCTGTGCAGCCACCGGTCACCGCTGTGTGTCTGGCACACGGAAATAGGAATAATTACAGATACATTAGAGAAGTCACAGAAAGCCTGCCAGGTGCATCTGTACCAAGCTTCATAAAGGCAGTTGACCAGGATTGACTCCCACTCTTGGTTTGGGAAGTTCTCCCTCTTCCAGCGAGGGACACACCTCAAACCAAGACTGCTGTCTAGGAAAGGAGCAAACAGTGTCCTTGGGAGCTGAGCTCCCTCTCAGGATAATACTGCATATCCAGAGCAAAAGGGCTTACTTGGCAACGAAATGTGATAACTTGTGCACATCCCCTTCTCCAAAGACCCTGAAATAAGCAAGCTGGTACAAACAAACGTGGACTCCTCTGAGGAGAAATTCAAAGGAGAGACTTTTGCTTTTGCATCTACTCCAGCAGAGGAGAGGAAGGCTGTAGACAACCGAGCTGATGGGTGACCCATGGTCCCCAGCCCCTCTGGGGATAGAGAGTGGGTGTGGCCAATCTCCGGCAGCCTGCAGGGAATCCGACCCCAGAGAGATTCTGGGCAGCAAAGCATCACGCTCCTCTTAGATGGCAGAGGGTTGTGCAGAGTTAAATTGCTGTTGTAAAAAGAAAGTAGTAAACACATTTAAATATCTCTTGGCACAAAACATTAGAAAGATTTGCTCTGGTTCTAGGCTGTGGAACTGGGCATTTTCGGTGTTTCAGGATGAACACCTGCAGTGCTGCACATGGCTTCTTTTGGTTATGTTTGCAAAATCTGGTCCATGATAGTACGGCATTTGGATCCCAAGATGATGTAGTTGCTCACCACTCACTGCAGATATTTTTAAAGGGTGCTTGTGTGTCAGTCCTCACTACAGGAAGGCTTGTCCAAGGAAGTAATTTTCATCTCCTGGCTCAAGCAGCAGTGTCCTGGGCAATCCCACACTGGTTGTGTGATCATCTGCCCCTTTCTGCTGTCTGCAAAACGTGGATTGTATTTCACTGTCTCCCAGAAAGCAGTGAGAATAAAAGCTCAAGTATTATTTCAGGGAGATTTAATTAAGTATCTTGGCAGACAGGCAGTCTGTGCCCAGAGCCTTTCTTCCACATTTTTCTGCACAAAGAGGAATTATTTTCTCTGTGAAGAAGATGACACTGAAACTGCAGTGTGTTTGCCTCAGGGCTATCCATCCCGCTGAAAAGGAACCAAAGCACTCCATGGAGGACCTGAAAGTAATTAGCGAGGTTTGCTTTGGAATGACTGAACGTGCTGTGCTCCACCCACTCCCTTTTCGGCTGAGCATCTTCTCATTACACGAGTCTTTTGTCCCTTTGTTGGCTGATGCTGCTTCTCCCCAGAAGGGAGCAGGTACAAGTGCTGCTCCCCCAGCCCTGCGCTGGCAAAGGGTCTGCGGGGGCTGCTCACCTGCCCCCAGCCCACCTCAAACACCGAGCAAACCACCCGGGCTGAAGGCACCATCCCTGCTCCCGGCAGAGCATCGCGTCTGCAGTTGGGACCAAGAGGAAATTGGTGACGGCTCCAAGCGACACCAGAGCTGAAATTGCCCCGGGGCACAATTAGGAGCATTCGGAGCATTGAACATCGAAATTTTCAGCAACGTGGAGGCAAAACCCGATGGGAGAGCAGATGCAAAGGAGTACGGAGGGGGCGCTTCATTGTGTGTGTGCTCAGCCTGAGCGTGTTCAGCCGGGTGAGAACGAGGATGTCACACGCTCCAATCGCCTCATTGTTCATGGAAGCAGAATCCCATTTCAATTGAAGATAATTGGCTGGAATAGGGTTTGCATTTCCTTCGGAACTCATTCCGTATAATGTGTTCTCTTCATAATGGATTCTTCCTCATTCAAAACCTGGCAATAGAAGGAAGGAGCAATTTCACAGGCATTTAAAGGCAGTGCTAAGGAACTCATCCATCTCCTCTATTAGCTACAAAGAAAGTTTCACAGTGCCTTTCGAGTGATGGTGAGAGCTCCTGAAGAAGGGTTTTCTGCAGTGAGTTCCACCTTGGTTGGTCTTTTTCTCTGAGCAGTGTCTGCTGAGTCTCCCAAAGGGAGTGAACGGGTGTGAGGATTTTGGGAAAGGAGTTTTTATACTCACAAGCTGAGCTGGGGTTTGACTTCTCCTGTTCAAAGTCCCGTGCAGGAAGAGTAGGTTACTGGGAGAGATGCATAGCTTTACCTCCTGCCAGCTCCCTCCGACATGGAGGCTTTAGTGGCTCAACTGTCTTAAATACTTTCCATACCTCATAAATATGAAATACCACAATCTCCAGGGACCTGTGGGGACAATTTTATTCACTTTTGCAAGCTCAATGCTCCAATACAAAAGCATTTTCCATGTGGCTTCATGGAAGCAGACAGGGACCAGCATTTAAAACCTATACCAGTTGGTATACTTGGACTGTGGTAGCACAGCCTGGGGAGAAAGGCTCCATTCCTGTTGTGATGTGGCTCACTGTTAATTGTTGTCCAGCAACGAAGATTAATTATGTCTTTAGAAGCCATTTCTTTAAAATTAGCTTAAACTGATGTGCAAGAGTGAGCAGCCTTGGCTCTGGACACTTTGTTTCTTTGGTATTTACATTTGCTAGATGACTGATTAAAGAAGGATCTGAAGTTTTATAGTACAGACCTGATTCTTTGGCCCTTGTCAACACTTAGTCTATGTTAGATCTATTCACAAAATTCATCTTCACTGCAATGGAAATGTCATAAATTTGACATTTCTTTTTGACACAAAAGAACAACAAAAATGATCAATAACCTCATGAAAATGAAAAGTTCCAAAAATTTTTGACTCAAATAGTGCGAAAGTGAAAAAGTCTGGTGTTCTGTAGAAACAAAGGATGACTCTGCGCAATTGAAATGGAGGTGTTTGGTGAAGAGTGCTTCTCTCTTGCTTTCTTTGTTTGACGGAAAGGAGCCAGCATGAATGTTAAGTTATGATGCACTATGAACATTGAAGCCTGCTGAAGCAGCTCAGAATGTTTCTAAGTGGATAATAACTGCAGCAAACCAGCATGTGATTCCTTAAGTGTTTGAACCTTAGAATAAATCGGCTCTGCAGAGAATACAGCGGGATGCAAACAGTGCACCTTTGACACGGGCGTTTCACAGCAAGCGCGTTTGTGCTCATGCATCTCAGCGCAGCTTGGCCAGGTCCTCCTTATGCAGGACAAGGGAATGAAAGGGAACACCGGCAAATGAGCAGGTGGTCACAAAGTGGAGGAGCACCAGGACGAAACCTCCAGAGTGTCCACAGCCTCTACACGGCCACTGTGAGGATGTTGGTGGGTGCTGGCTGGCCCACGCGGAGCTGGTCAGTGCGGGCTGCCAGCCCTGCCGGGGCCACAACAAGAAAGAGAGGCCCAGGGCTCAGGCACCTGCCTGCTGCACACCTCGGCCAGGATGTGTGTGTGAGATGCAGAGCTGTCCACCCACTGACATTGACCATCAAGCCACCAGCAGCAGTTTCTGTGCCCTTGCAAATCCAGAAGATGCATGCAGGGAGATGGTGGCCATTTCTCCTTTGGTAGCGTCTAATCCCATGCGTGCCACAGCCTCCACCTTAACAGCTGCACATGATGCATTCGTGATGTACCGGCCTCCAGATCAAGTCCTGACTGAGTCGATCGGTATCCATATGCTACAGAAACCACGAAGAAAAATGCAGAGCTGCCTGCTTGCAGGTTAGTGCAGGAATGGGCAGTCATGGGGCAGCAGAAACATGGGGTCAGGGGCTGCTGAGGAGGGTGCAGAGGCCTGGTGACATCTGTGACAAAAACACGGCAAAAGACGTTGTGTGCTGCCCGATGAATGCCGGGATGCAGAGTCTGCCACAAATGAGAATCTGTTGGCTTTTGTCCCCAGCCCCATCCGAAAGCCCTGACCTGCTCCCCGCTCAGCCCCTGCTGCTGCCCAGCCCGATGTCCCAGCTGGAAGCTCGCGGCACAGATGCTGTGCAAATGCCTGCATCTGCGAAGGAAGGAAAGGAGAAGCTCAAAGGGCTAAACTGCAACAGGAACTTCCCTGGGCACCCAGCAGCACCCTGAAAATTCTGTTCTAATTTTCAGATTGCATTTCACTTTTTACACTCTTATCCGTGCCACAGGAGAGCAAGAAGGGGATGGTGCAGGACACAAGGCTGTAGCAGAGAGAGAGAGCCCCAGGTGTTCTCTGTCTGCACAAACTCTGGAAGGAAGAGAAAGAAAGATGCTGCAAATTAGGAAAAATGCTTCCCCCCACGTAGCTGTTGCACTGAGTACCCAGAAAGGAGGAGGAGGAGAAAGGAGACGGGGAAGATCAGGGCACAGCCCCTCTCTCAGCAGTTTGCTGCTCTGCCAGATCTGCACATGTCAGACTCTCCCACTGTCTATGTGTGGGTTGCAGCACACCTCAGGATAAACTCAGCAGAGATCCACCATTGGCTATTTCCTATGCAGTGTCATCTGCAGGCTCTATATATCGTGGGGAAAGCAGAGACCACTCAGCCTCTGAGCAGAGCTGCTTCCGTGTAGCTCAGCGACACTTTGAGGGTGGAAAGAAAAGGGAAAGGCTGCACTTGCTTTTTTGATTCTGCCAAGCTCTGAAAACTCTTGGGAAACAGAGACCTGTGGGATGGACTGTGTGAGAAACAAATAAAGCAGATTTCTAAGGAGAGTTGTAGGAAAAAAGAAGAGCAGTGCCCAAATGGAAATATTGATTAGGATTTCTTCCCAGGTGCAGAGAAAAAGTGTTTGGTGATCTCTGGTGTTCCAGCATCTGAAGCAGCTTCTATGTATGGGACATGTGGGACTGAAACAGAACTGCAGCTGGAGAGTGGAATCAGAAGAGGAAGAAGGACCCATTTATCAACTCTTTTACACAGTTTGCAACCAGAGGGCAGATTTTTAAAATGCAAGCATGTGTGTTCCCTCCCGCAGGCACTGACTTTGGCACCTGAGCTGCCTGCAAGGAACGCAGAGAGGGACGAAAAGCCTGCCTGGGGACACAGGCAGTGTTGGAGCTTTGCTCCCTCAGCCATGAGCAGGCACGGGTGGTTCCCTTTGCAGTACATCTCCAAGCCCTTCTGGAGAGCAGAGGATCACAACATGACCAACTTCTCTGCACTGTTTGGCTTCCCTAACCAGTCCTTCTTCCACGGTGATTTGGACCTGGAGGACCTGGGGGACTTTGGCAGCAGAACCAAGTATGAAGGTGAGTCTCAGAGCCGGACAGTAAAGGCGCTGCTGATTGTAGCCTACTCTGTGATCATCTGCATCTCGCTCTTCGGCAACATCTTGGTGTGCCATGTGGTGATCAAGAACAAAAGGATGCACTCAGCCACCAGCCTCTTCATCATCAACCTGGCCGTTGCTGATGTGATGATCACCGTTCTGAACACCCCCTTCACGCTGGTGAGCACCCGCCGTGCTGTGTTTGCTGATGCCTCTGTGTCCCTGTCAGGGCTGTTGCGCGTATTGAATGGGCTGGGAACAGGTTAACACACAGCCTTTCTTTTTGGCTCTCCTCCCTCTCCTCTTGCATCCCGGACCAGCTGCAGCCACGTGCTGTCCGTAGCATTCCTCTGCCTTCCAACAGCAGTTCCCACGTTATCAGTTTGTATTCACCTTTTCTTAAATTGATTCTATTTCTTTGGTGGGATTTCGCTGCCTTGCTCTGACGGGATTTGCTGCCCTTAAACTGCCCAGGGAAAGGACAGTGCCCTCTTGTGTCTCTGCACAACAACTGTCACCCCTTCGGCAGCAGTAATTAGATTACCGCGATCCCTTTTAGCAAAGACCTTTACATCCACTTCAAAGCAGCAGCACATTGCTACAGGTTCATTGTCAGAGTCATTACTACTGGAGTTGTCTCTATGGGAAAATTAATTGGATTAATTGAAAACAGATTAGCTAGGCTTGACAAATTCCCTGTGTGGATAGATGTTCTGTAGGAAATGTGCTTTATTTCAAATTATCTTAATCTGCTTCCAGAATGAATCACATTAATTTGAAATAAATATTGCAGAGTTGGGGACCGTGAGAGAGTGAGAGGACAAGTGTTGTTTGGAATGATCTCTGCAGAAAAGCACTGTAATCTCCCTCTGTGGGAGCCGATAAGACATGCCTTGTCCCTGTCTCACGGTCCCAGGGAGGATCTGAACTCCCCCTGCCTCCCTCCCCTCCCAGCAGCGCTGAATTTTGTGCCTTGGTGAGGTGGCTCCTGTATCTGCAGAGATCAAATCAATGAAGGACGCAATCCAGCTTGTGAGGTGTGAGTTTCTTTTCCAACTGGAGGGTAACATTTTCCCCTCTGTTTGTGTAATTTAATTGGCACCTCTGAAATTGCTGTTGCTGCACCTCACACGATGTGGTGAGCGAAGAGTTGGGCTTGGGGATCGGCGTGTGAGTAAGACCTGCAGTCCCACCCCAGGTCCTGTTTCTGAGCTGTAGAACCCAGGAAGCGCATGGACACGGGGCAGGTGGGCAACGATGCTCCGCACCAGCCAGTCCCTGACTCAGAGGGGTCACCCCCCTACTACAAAGCCCTCAATGATTTTTTTTCTCCCAGGAATTTATCCCACTAGGGTTTGGCCCCCTGCAATTTTCAGCATTCATAAATTCAAACATGCAACTCTTTTTTTCTTTTTTTTTTTAAGGAGGCAAGCTACCATTTTCCAGAAGGGCCATATTCTATGTACACATGCACGTGCAAACAAACACACATACACAGAACAGTACTCCAGCAGATTTTCTTGTGCTTTATAATAAATCTCACCTCTGTTTTAGAGCCTCTTGCATAGTCAATGTTTCCCCAGATAAACTGGGTATAATGAAGCTACAAGGCAAAGAATATAGGAATAATAAATGTAGGAAACTGTATTTAAGCATTTCTTCCTTACCGTGTTCCGTTTACTCCCTCTCAGGTGATGCACACTGCTTTATTCCAGTTTTGTCTGCTCTCCAGGTGCGGTTTGTAAGCAGCACGTGGGTTTTTGGAAAGCTGATGTGCCACATAAGCCGGTTTGTCCAGTACTGCTCCGTCCACGTCTCCGTGCTCACCCTTGCTGCCATCGCCCTGGACCGGCATCAGGTCGGTGCTGTACATCACCCCTATGCTTGCTAGAAAATAAGGCACTGGATTCATAGGGGTTTCTTTCCTTTCAAATCCCAGTAGCTGGAAAGCTGCATTGTCTTGGGAATCAAGGAAAAGCTGGGAGAACTCTAGCTGTCTTGGTGTGGTGGACAAAAAGCCCCATGTTTTTTCACAGTTAGGGTGATTGAACACTGCACCAGGCTGCCCCGAGAGGCTGAGGTCTCTGTCCTTGGGGATACTCAGACCCCAGCTGGAAGCAGCCCTGGGCAGTGGTTCCCGCTGACCCTGCTGTGCACCCGGAGCTGCATGCAGTGGTCTCCAAGGTCCCTGCCACCTCAGCCACCTTGTGGAGGGCAGCCCTGAGAGCACGGCGGGAAGTTCAAACGCTAGCAAGGCAATACCTTATCTCAGCAGATGTTTCTGAAGACCGTCACAGTTTTTAGGCTTGTCCCGTTGTTTTGGGATGTGTGACACAGCTGGGGATTTTTGCTGAGGTGACAAGCACTGTGCATTGGGTGCGCAGACTGTGTGTTTATCTCACAGTGCTGGAGCCACAGGAGCAGTTGTTTCTGCAGAGCAATTTCACGTGGCAAATGACACGGCTGGATGAAGTTCAAAACAACAGTGGGTTCCACTCCAGTCATCTGGGATGTGCTCCATCTGGTGTTAGAAAGTCACAGTGACTGCCAGAGTACAGTCACATAAAGTTTTGTAGTCTGCACGTTCTGTGTGCAAAATTGCAGCTCCTGAAAGCAAAGCATCTCGATAATGATTCATTTTAATCAGTAGATTCTGGGTTGATTGCAAGGTATGGCTAGGTATCAAGGAAGGTTTGTTAAGGGTAAACACAATACTTGCCTTTAAATTCAGTGGAGTAGGACCCTCAGAAAGGGAATGAGCTAATATAGCCCAAGGAGATAAAAATCTAATTGAGGAGATGTCACTGAGCAAAGAGAAATCACCTCTTGTCTCTAGAACTATTGCTGGTCATGAGAGGTACCAGAGCAGACATGCTCCAGGGGAGTTGTAGAAGTTCTATTAAGTAGATATTAATAAAGAGACTAGAAAAGGCATGCATAGAATACCAGAGGCTGCATCAGCCAAAAGATCACTGGCATGACATGATAGGTCTACTTTTAACTATTGTTTCATTGCCTAATATAATCACCCATAGCGCGTGTAGCTCAATAGGTATCTAACCATCACGACCTGAAGTCAAACTGCTGGATGATACTGAGGGTGTTTCTCTGCTCAGGGCACTGGGCCAGCAGTAACACTTCATAGTCACACAGGCCCTTGCATTTTCCAGCCCTTACGATCTCCCAAGTCCTGTAAAATGAGTCTCTCTTTCCTAACTTCATATACTGGGGGGATGCAGAGCTGCCACAGCGCTTCCAGCTGCAGTGTGAGGCTGGAAGAGTGACCAGACACTGTCTGATCAAACAGCCCTCCTTAGCAGCAAACTCATGGGCTGCACCATGCTGCAGCCAGGACTGCACGGGGTTAACTGTGAATGTAAGGGACACTGGCCTTCAAGTCTGATAGTGCTGTGTTGGCCAAGGATTACATTCCACCATGGATTTCAAGCACCTTGTCACTCTGTCTTGCAAGTCCACCAAATGCCAAGTGTTGTGAGCACCATGGCTGCCATCTGCGTTGAAGCCCTTGTCTGTAGTAATTAGGAGGTTTTTTGCACTCCCTGCAGTACGAGCCAGAACAGCCTCTTGGCTTTTATCTTGTGCCACGCTTAACATCCATGGTGAGTGCTCCTTGCTGTCTTGGAAAACACGCGTGCTGTCTGCTTCTTACTCAGTGATCAGCATGCCATGCTCACTCCTAAACGTGGATAAAGGAAAGATGCATTCAATTTTTCTAAAGCTTGCAGCTTGATTTTATCAGTTGAAGCCATTGTAAATCCTCAGGATGACTTGTCCCCTGCAGGTCATCATGCACCCTCTCAAGCCACGCATGTCCATGGTGAAAGGAGGGATTTGCATCATCATCATCTGGGTGATGGCCAGCTGCTTCTCTCTGCCTCATGCCATCTACCAGAGTTTGACAAGATTTTATATTGGGTAAGACGTTTATACAGTGTTTTTCTATATGACACATCAGCTTAATCAGCAACTTCATCAAAGCCCCCCAGATTCTAAGGCACACACTTCTCCACTTGCGTTATTAAACCAGAAAGCACAGTGAACCAGAGAATCTTCCTTCTCTTTGACTGGGGGCTGTGCATCTCACGAAAGGACAATGAAAATCAATGGAATTGCTTTTCGGCTGGTTTGTTAGTTGGTTTTGGCTCAGAGATCCTGCCCAGTTATTTGAGGTGGGCATGGAAGAGAGGGGTTCCTTGTCATTAGAGGACACAGATGTCAATATGGATTATTTTTTTCTTTCCCTGGGGATGTGTTTAAAGTATCTTCACTGGCACCAAAAGTCAAACTTAAAGCAAAATTTTCCATTGAAAGTGGCACTTTCCCACATTGCAGAATGAGTTCTGCTATCTGAACCTTTACTGTAACCTGTAAGAACGCCTGAGACGTTTGTCCTCAGGTGTTGTGCGCATCTGGTAGCGGAATCAACAGGTCTTTCTCTCTTTCATCTTCAGGAACAGAACAATACGAATGGTCTGCCTCCCCAGCTTCCCTCCTCCTGCTGACCTGTTCTGGAAGTATTTGGACTTGACTACTTTTGTTCTCTTGTATGTCCTGCCCTTGTTTGTGATTTCCATCACATATGCCATGGTGGCCAAGAAGCTCTGGCTGAGAAATGCCATTGGGGACCTCACCATGGAGCAATACTATGCCCATCAACGGAAAAAGAAGATGACGCTGAAGATGCTGATGGTGGTGGTGGTTGTGTTTGCAGTATGCTGGTTCCCTCTGAACTGCTACGTGGTGTTGATCTCCTGCAGGGTCATCCACAGCAGCAATGCTCTGTACTTTGCTTTTCACTGGTTTGCCATGAGCAGCACTTGCTACAACCCCTTCATTTACTGTTGGCTGAACGAGAGCTTCAGGTCTGAGCTAAAGTCCTTGCTGTGTGTGTGCTGCCGAAGGGGCGCGGCCCAGGGTCAAGCCCTGCAGTCCCTCTCCCTTCCGTTCAGGCATGCCTGGGTTGAGAACTGCCACTACAAAAGAGGCAGTGCCTGCCAGAAGGAAATGTCATCCTCCCAGAGGAGCTCTGCAAAGACAGACATATCCAGTGTTCAGCCAATAGTGGCAGAAAGCTGAACCCTTCGTCTGGTGGCCAGGAACATCGTGTTGTAGCTGCAGAACCACGGGACAGGCTGAGTTTGGCAGGACTGCTGGGGAACACGTAGTCCAACTTTCTGCCCAAAGCAAGCCAACTTCAGCATGTGATTGGGTTGTTCAGGATCTCGTCCAGTCAGGTATTCAAACATCTCCAGGATTGGACTGCCCACGTGTCTCTTCCAGAATGAGAGACGTTGAGCGAATTTTTCATTGGAAGAATCGTCAAAAACTAAAAACTTCTTCAACAGGACAGGAAATTTTTCATAGCCTGAGCAAATAAGGAAACCTGCAGTGATAATACACATGCCAGCTGATGCAGGCTGTTTTAAAGTAGAAGGCTTTTATGCATATAGAAACTCTGTGTTGAGTCCTTCTTTTTATTTATTTGTAATTTGTTCAAGATGAATCATGTTTACAGCCGTTCTCACGCTCATACCCAGCATGTCTCAGCCGCTTACTCTGCAGCTCTGCCTGTCCCCCTCATTGCGATCCAGGTGTGTTCCGTGCAGCAGTGCCTGCTGGTGGAAGGGGAAATGTCTCAGAAATCACAATGCAAGCAAAACTCACGTCCTTTGTGGCTTCATTGTTGGACTGGCAGCCCTTCCCCAGAGTCACCGTTCAGCCACTGCTGAACAGGGCACCCTGCTTTGCATGAGGGGACCCTGCCTTGGAACTCGGCGTGCTGAGAACAGATCTGTAGTTTTGTAAAAGCAAAAGCAGGAGCCGGGTGAAGGAGGCACTAGAACAGAGTTCATCTGTAAACCTCTGTGCATTCCCTACTCAATGAAATGGGGTGTCCAGTGCCACAACAACTGCCTCCAATGCCGGTATTTGCGCTCCTGCTGCTCTTGGAGAGGACGGAGTCCTCTCAGCAGTCTTTACCCTGTTTGGAACTGTGGCTCCTGTTTGTAAAGGAATAGCTGAGATTCCTCGGCACGTGGGCAGGCAGACGTGGTGCTGGCAGCTGCTGGTCTGACGGGTCACGGTGGGAGCCAGCCCCGGCATTCCAGATCTGGATTTGGATCAGCAGTGAGGAGCAGCAAGTGAGGGCGTGTGGCCAGCTTCAAACTAATGGCTGTGAAAACTTGCCGAAGTTGAATTTTTATCTTCCTTGAAAGGAATAACCAGTTTCTTGTTTGTGTCCATTCAGTGCTGGCTCAGCCTTCGTGATTGTGAAGGATTCAGCCTCAAAAGACAGTGAATGGAAAACAAGTTTCCCCCTTCCTAGGCAGAATAATGCTAATTACTCTCCTACCACCTGGCGTTGCCACCGAAGATGGGCAATTTACTGCAGCTGCAAATCTGAGCAAAAGACTATTTAAATTAGAAATCAAGATGCTTTGATAGGTACAAAATTGTTAATGTCTGACCTGAGCATGCATTTGCATCTAAAAAAGAAATCATGAAGCTGAGGAAAGAATAAGCAGATCACGAATCTTGCCTCTTCCTAAGGTAATTATGGGAAGGGAAGCGGAGAGGCCAGATACAGACCAGACCTTAGCAGCTTGTGATACTGCCAACACCCAGCATTCCCAGTGCCAGTGCTTCAGGTAAAGGCTCCCCTCCTGGGAATGGTGATTGCTCATCCCCATTGGGCACCCACAGGAGCTGCCTGTAGGAGGATGTACTTGGGAGAGGAAACAGAGTTAGAAAAGTCTCTTCAGAGAACAAGCACCTGAGACTCAGATGTCTTCTCTGATTCCCCTGCAAGAGATGGGTTTAACAGACTTTATCCCATGGCCTTTATTATGTGAGCCTTTTTTTGTTTGCTCCCCTAAAGCAGTGTAAGCGCAGCCCTGGCTGGAGCTGACACAGCACAGGCAGGCATCCCAGTATCTCATTTTATGTTACCAGTAAATAACAACATAAACCTGGTTTTACTGCTAGGTTGGACTTCTATTGTCTGGAAAACTTACAAATGGCATTTCTATAATGCAACTGTCTGGAGGGTTTCTGTAAAAAAACAGCACTTGTTAAGAAAAGAAACAAACCACAAAGCCAAATACTACATTAAGGCCAGTAAATCAATGAAACATCCTCTCATTCAACTGTTCTTTTCACATTGGACGAAGTCAATGGAATTGGTAATGCAGTGTGTGTGTCTGTCCCAAGGCACTCCCAGAGAACTGCTACTACTGCTTACTCTGGAACAAGTAAAACAGAGCCTGTTCTACTCATCCTTTCAGCAGAACAGAAAGCTGGGTCAGGATCCTCCAGCTGTTACACCAAGGGCACTTTTTCAGCTGCGTGAGGGCCAGTGGGCAGGGGCACCAACTCTTGGTGAGGTTCCTCAGGGGACACTTGGCTCCCAGATGTACCTTCCCACCCACGTGTCCTATGCTCATCCTTACTCAAGAAGAGCTTTTTTTTTGGTAGAATCTGCAGACTGGGACTGTTGAGCTGCCTTAAAGTATATTCTTTCCTTGAGGTGACTGTCAAAAGCTAACATTTTTGTACAAGTCTGGTAAACTTCGCCATCGTTGTATGCAACCTTCTGCTGGGGTGCTCCTGCTTTAACATGAACTCTGTTAAATCTCCCCATGGTTATGGCAGAACAAGGTTTGATTCACCAGTGTTTTTGGGGGGCTGATAAGAGCCAAATAAAGTGTCTGGTTAAGGACCCTCTCTGTCCTGTGGGTTTTCTATGATTCTGTGGACATTTAATAGCATAAGATGGTATGAAACATGCTGTGAAACCAGAGCAAGGCTTCTGTAAAAGTGGTTCCATGAAAATGTTTTTTTTCTCACTTGGAAATAAAAAAGATGCTCTTAGAAAGCTCAGGGAAGGATGGCACTGTCATGCGGTACAGCAGAAACACCTATTGTTCTGAGTGAGGTAGGTAAAGGAGGTTTGGCACTTAATAATTTCTTTTAATATGGAACTGTCTTCTTTATGTGCAAATAGGCTGTGGATACTGCATCATGCTGCAGAAATAACCTATTGCTTTTCTATATAATACTTGAAAAATGAAATCGGGGTTTAAAATCACATCGCTTCACACGAATTATTTTTCCTCCTCTAGCAAAAGCTAAAAGCAACAACAAAAGCTGTTTCTTTCCCTTCTTCCATAACCTGACTTGAAAGTCGTTAAATTCAAGAGAGAAACCCTCACTGATGTCAGAATGGGTTTTGTCATCCCAGAATTTGTTACATCCCAGGTATCTGAACGGCACCAGTCCAGTGGGTTCACTCCACAGCACATGGAGGGGCAAAGCATCCTGGCTCCCTCCTCATCAAGACCAAAAGCCTTTATTTAGAAAACCCGGGTCACGTCGAGAGAGAGGGGAAATACATCCATCCAGAGGGTCAGCCCTGTGGCCTTTAACTGTGCTGTGAAGGAAGAGGAAGAGGAAGGTTCGCTTGAGAGGCTCTGCCTCCCAAGCACATTGCTATAAACACATCAGTCTGGAGATCTAAATTTAGGCTCAGTTTAGGATTATTGCTATTATTAAATAATCCAGTGCTCGCTGTGTGGGAGATAAACTTGCCAGTGGAGTCAGATAATGGTGTAATAATTAAGCTGGTAAAACTGATAGTGGCTTTACTTCCATTGTGGATTTTTGCCCTTTTTTTTTGAACTTTTATCACTGACTCAGACTCAAGAATTGCTACTCGTTGATGATTTTTTTTCTTTACAAGACAGGCGTTAACTCTCATGCTGCCAAGGAATTGCTCAGTGCCCGGTGAGGAAGGAAGCACAGGTTTGCTATTTCACAGAAGAAAACGAGAATTCCTTGTTTTTTTTTTCCTAGGGGAACAAAATTCTCAGCTTTACTAAGTGGACAAATCCTCGCCTGTGGCGTCTGTGCTGACCCTAAAACCGGTCTTAAACCTGACTTTGACCCCCCTCCTCTGCCCACCGCCCCTCCCCGGCCTTGCGATGGCCGCGACCGCCGCGCACGGGAGGCGCCAGGGGGCGCTGCGGGACCGGGGCTAGGGGCGCGTGGGGCGCGGGTCCTGCTCGGGCGCTGCCGCCTCTGGGATGGAGCCCAACTGTACATTCCCCCCGCCAAGCCGTGTCCCTCGGCGCCACATCCACAGGGCGTTTAAACCCCTCCAGGGATGGGGACCCCACACCTGCCCTGCGCAGCCTCTGACACGGCCTGAGAACACTTTCTGTGAAAGAGTTTTTCCCAACATCCAATCTAACCCTCCCCTGGCACAACCTGAGGCCATTTCATCTTGTCCTGTGCCTCGTTACTTGGGAGAAGTGACCACACGCACTTTAGAACCATAGAACCATGGAATGGTTTGGGTTGGAAGGGATCTTAAAGACAATCCAGTTTCACCTCCCACTGGAACAGGGTGTTCAAAGCCCCATCCAACCTGATCTCGAGCATCTCCAGGGATGGGGCAGCCACAACTGCTCTGGGCAACCTCAGCCAGGGCCTCCCAGCCTTCATTGTGAAGAATTTCTTCATAATGTCTAATACAAATCTTCCCCATTCCAATTTAAATCTAAAGCCATTCCCCCTTGTCCTGTCACTGTGTGCCCTTGTAAAAAGTCCCTTCCCAGCTTTCCTGTAGACCCTTCAGGTACTGAAAGGCTGATCAAAGGTCTCCCCAGAGTCTTCTCTTCTCCAGGCTGAACAGCCCCAACTCTCTCAGCCTGCTCCCACAGCAGAGAGGCTCCAGCCCTTTGATCGTCTTTGTGGCCTACTCTGGACCCGCTCCAACAGTTCCATTTCCTTCTTATGTTGGGGATTCCAGAACTGGACTCCAGGTCGGGTCTCACAAGAGCAGAGCAGAGCAGAGAGAGAGAATCCTCTCCCTGGCCCTGCTGGCGATGCTGCTTTTGGTGTAGCCCAGGGCATGGTTGGCCTTCTGGGCTGTGAGTGCACATTGCCGGCTCGTGTTGAGCTTCTCACCAACCAGCACCCCAAGTCTTTCTCTGCAGGGCTGCTTTCCAGGAGCTGAAGAGATTGATGAGGTCTCCCCTCAGTTCCTCCACACTGAACAGCCCCAGGTCCCTCGGCTGCTCCCTGTAAGACTTGTTCTCCAGACCCCAAACAAAGAGGCACTGCTGGCTGAGGTTAGACAAGGGTAAGACTGAATCAACACTGCAAAACCAGGAGATGTCAAAATAAATGCCAAGAGTTACATCTTCCCAGAGCAGACTGTTAGACCAAGAAGATGTTCAAGATTTGACCTGGTACTGCCCACAGTAGGACATGTGGGCCTGTTGCCACCTTCCTCCAAGGTGTCTGGTATGAGAGCAGGAATAGCCAGCAAGGAAGGCCGTACCCTGGAAACAAGCCTGTCCTCCAAATTGTGACCCGAAATGGACAACTTACTTAATTTTCGGGCTGCTTTGGGAATGGGAAGTAGGATGAAGGTTGTTATACTCCTATTAACCTGCTGGATTTCAGTCGTGTGTGAATGAAGAGGTATTTCTCAGAGAGCTTAAAAAAATCATATCAAAATATAAATCAAGACTTGAGAAATTAACTTGAAGCCTACTTAGAGCATTTTAGTCATCTATAATATGAACAACTGAAAAAAAGTCTTTAAAGAGATTATCTGTGCAAGTGTGTGCCTGTCCCTGGAGGTTCACCTGCAATTCAGGAAGCCCAAGGTCCCAATAAACCTTTCCCAGCAGTGTGCCTCAGCTGAAATCACTTGTTGCCAGTGCCAGCGCTGCAATTCTGGAGCTTTGCTGGCAGAGCTCTCCAGGGCCTCAGAAACAACAAGCATCTGAGGAGTTCTGTATCTGAGTCAAAAGAACACATTAAAATAAATAAGATAAGGTAGCCTGACCTGGAGCTCCTAATGCAGCCCAGCTGGATAACTATAGTGAGCCCTGAGTTCCCAGAAGTGATAGCACAGATTGGCAAAGGAAGTGGAACAATTATGTTCAAAACACTTCACTGACAGATCTTAACTAGCCAGCCTGGCACAGAGGGCTCTGGCAGTGGCTTCTGTGCTCACAACCATAGAAAACAATCAATAGGAAAGCCTAACTTCCTGGACCTGTGCTGAATATCAAGTTAGCACAAGAATACCTCAATACTATTCCACTTTTTACAAGGAAGCTGTGGGCAGAGGAAATATGACTCACTGCAAATACGGGATAAAAAGGCACTGTGCAAACGAACAAAAAAAGCACTTGCACGTAAGCTCCGCTGAGTGCCACTGTCACATTCCTGTTGGGCCTTGGGATGTTTCAGGATCCACTCCAAAGTTCATAGTTATTCATAAGACTAAAAATAGGTCTTGAAGGCTAAATTGCAGTGGTCAGCCAAAGCACAGCGTAGCCAAATACCACCGATCCACTGATCACAAAACTTTGGACTCTTCTGAAAGGACAAGGTAGGTGAGAAATTTGTGGTTAAGTTGAACCAGATGTTGACAGCATTAGTTTTCATCCTCTGACTTAACATCTCTCCAGCCTATGATTTGGTAGTAATAATATTGCATCTAAACATACAGAAGAGCCCATGGCTGGAAAACTCTTGCCCTGGGGAAGTTAAAACAGAGATCAATCCCACAGATACTTTTCCCTTTCATTAAAATCTCTTCCAGAGTCTGATCACCACTCTGAAAACTCTTTTGAAAAATGTGCCATCTTTTTGCTCCATGTCTTCTCACAGTGGGCATCCTGTCTTGCCTGTTCTTCTCCTGAGACCTCTACATTAGTCTCAAAAATCACAACTCACTATTTTTGATACTGAAGTACGCACCGTTAGATTCCATCAGTGTTCAGAGGTTAGGATGCTCAGATCATAGTGCAGAAAGTATCAGAAAAGGACGTGTTATTTTAGTCTGTCAAGAAAAATTTAAAAAGTGAGAACTTTAAAAAGTCTATGGAGGAATAGAAAAGTAGAAAAATGGCTCTCTGTCACGGAGTGACTGAATGATGGTGAGATACAGAGGAGGAGAGACCTGCAGGGCAGAACCTTTCAGCTCAGTTTCACAGAACGTCATGCACTGACTATCAGTGGTCCTGGACGAAAGGGTATCAGCACCTTACCCTGTTTTGTATGACTCCATGATATTTTTTGAGTTTCCAAATTTGGGATCAGGTCTTCCTGTTCTTCCTTCTCATTGCATGAACATGAGTGGGAAAAGGCTTTATCCTTTCATTTTGTGCTTTCAACTAAAGGATGCAAAAAGCAAACCACACAATTCTCATTGTGTATTTCTCCTTTTTTTTCTCTGTCTTTTTTTTCCTTATAAATAGAAATAACAATCAGAAGCACCATTAAAAATGCTTTGAGCCTGCCATCACCCCGAGTTAGAATGGCACTCCTGACGGCTGCTTTGTCTCTTATTGTCGGCTCCTGCTTTCCAGAGCTGTGTGATTTACAATGTTTGTACTTACTCGGGAAGGTCATCACAAAATTAAAAGTTGATAAATTCAGACAAATATTGGCCAAACAAGCTCACTCACTGCCACTTACCTAGTCTGCTCTCCTTGTCCTTGAAGGGATGCTTTGGGGCTCAGAGGCTATAGCTGAGGCTTTGCTTAAGGAGCAACGTTGCCCAAATCCCAGAATTGTTCCTCTCCTCCTCCTTCCAGCACACCCCAGAGCTAAAGTAGGCTTCTGGTGAGGGGGCACTGCCAGAGGCTTTCATCCTGTCTGAGATGAAGCCGAGGAGAATGCCCTGTGTGTTGTTCCCTAAACACATAGGAAACCTTCCTGGGGCTGAGCTGTGCCCACAGCCTGGGGAACGTGCAGTGTCCTTACTGTGGCATGAGGGACGATGGATGAGATGGCAAATCAGGGCTCCCTGCTTTAAAGAATCGGGAGAGTTTTTTAAAGTAGATACTTGTGTTTAGGTTACAAAACGCTGCGAGCTGAGGGAGCTGCCACAGGAGACTGGGGATGCTGTTGAGTAATGTGAGAACAGGAATCAGCTCTCATTGAAGGCCAAGATGCTACCAGGTGTACTGGTGACCACCCCCTCCAGGTGTTGGCTGTGTGTCCCCTCGAGCAAGCTGCAGCTCATCATCTCATTACCCAGGGCTCAGCTCTAGGAGCCCCTTCCCTGCAGCTCATTTGGCTGCAGTTTCCCAGCACCCTGCTCACCTCCCAGCAGATCTATCACAGCCAGTTCCTGGAGAAAGGTGAGCTCACTGTGGCCAAGTGACTTAGTCTGGGTTTTCTTTGTGTCTCTTCCCCAGTTTCCTGAGCTGGTTTCCTGCCCTGCAAGAGTACAGATAATTAGAAAACTTAAAAGAATAGATATTAAGTCAGATTCCTCTGTCTTTTGTTGTCACAATGTGTACCAAAAGGTGTTCTGGGGAAACATCCTTAATACAGAGAGAACCAGGCACTGTGAGGTGTAAGTCCAGGTACAACTTGGTAACAGAAATTCAAGGGTTGTTTGCCTACCCCCATGTCTCCAAGGTAAGGTTTCAGGTGTGTTCTGGGGGCCCCTTCTTGGGGTGATGTTGAGCTTTGGACTCTCTGCTGAGAAGACCTGGCTTCCCCCAGAGGGTTAGTGCTGGGGTCGAAAGCTGTGGTGGTGATATTGCTTCAATTGTGGTTCCTCTTTCGAACAGAAAAAAACACTTCAGTCTTGCTCCAGAATGTCTGTTCTCTCCTAGAAGACTTTTTTTTTCAGTCTATATTGTAGCCTTTACTTTTCTATGATTCTATGATTTTTGGATCTTGACTGTGAATTTGGTCGCCTTTGTGATTTTGCCTTTCAGTGAGTTGCTGGAGCTGCCTGGGCTTTCTGGCACTGCTCCTGAGGCAAAGAACCTGGCAACGTGTGCTCTGTGGTACTGTCAGCCTAGGAAACTCCTCAGATGTGCTAATGTCCCTGGTAATTAGTGTGTGTCTGCATAAATGTCGGTTCAATTTGCTTTGTGATCTGAAATTCTTAGAGGAACTAAATCATCTTGTTCTTTCCTATGATAACAAATCTCTGTCTATTAAAACACTTTTTGTCCCCACGTCCACGGTACCTTTGTTCCTGCCCGAAGACAAACGCCTCTGGTGTCCCTTTGGCCTTTCCTCCAAGGGTCTGGCACAGCTTACCCAGCACTTCTGGGTGCTTTAAAATATGGCATTTAGAGTGCAAAAAAGCTCTATTTTTGTTCTTAGTATGAAAAGTTTAACTTTTCTTTTCAACTTTTTTTTCCCCCCAAAACTTTGGCACATGTGTTTAAAGAAAGCAGAAATCAAATCAGAACCAGCAAAGCTTTCATCTTGTCTTCTGAAGGCTCACGTAGATTTCTCATACAGCTGCTCCTGCTATTTCTACAAACATTAAATGAAAAATATAAACTTATGCCTCCGGGTAAAGAAAAATTCTAACTATAGTGTTTTTTTGTAAATTCTTTACCCACCAAACCCACAACAACAGCAGAAACAAGCTCGCAAAGGCGCTATTTTTGAAGGGAACTGTTTGTGTTGTCGTTAGAGGACTCTTTCTGTCACTGGGATATAAGAACCTGCCAGGGCCCAGGCAGGAGGGGGTGGCAGAGAGTGATCAGTGTGAGGGACATTTGGGGGGCCCTGGCCAGTCCTGCTGCCCTCACAAAGCTCTACCAGCACTTTCCATGCAGCAAAGACCTCAGGCACTTGATGTAGAACCCACGTCCCTGAAGTACTGGATGTGGCACTGTGCCCTGGCGCCAGCTGGAGCCTTGGCACAGCCAGGCTGGACGCGTCGTGTGGGCTTGGGGCTCCAGCACACCTCGCTAGGGGTGAGGATGGTCGTCTGTAACCACTGCATGGGGCAAAACAATGGATCCCAGGGCTTCTGCTGGAGGCTTCTTGCCAGGTCCCCCAAATCCCTGGGATAATTCAGAGACACAGTAAGTTAAGGAAAGAGACGAAAGGGATCAAAGAACAGAGTATGTGAAGCCAGTGTGACAGCCGTCAGTCACACAAGGCTTTCAGTGTTCTATGAAAAAAGCTTTTTTAGCTTCTAACACAAACTGTCATTATCAGTCTTAAAGTAAAAGAATTCTGGGTGAAAAATATTTTCCAGTGACTTTAAAGAGAGATTCTGCTTTTATAATATTTTCCTGTTGCAGACAACTCGCTGTCTGCTTAAAAATTGTTTTGCATAGGGACCTTCTGCTGTTCTTAGCAAAGAACTTGCTGTGTGTCTCTTTCTCTGGGACACAGACATCAAAGCGGGTGAACAAGCCCAAACCAATTTTTTCCTTCCTGTCCCTACTCCGACTGCCCATGACAGCTCTCTGTGGCTTACACCAACCTGTAGGCTCATGAATCTTAGTTTGAAGGTTTCCTCAGTAAACTAGCAGGTCCATGATGAAATAAACACTTCCCCCTACTTCAGATGGGCCTTGTTCCTGCTCCGCAGTTCTTTCCCTGGAAAATCACTTCCTCTGGGGCTGCCTGTGAAGCCAGGCAGGTGCTTGCCCCATTTTCCTCTGTAGCCCATAAAATGTTAAATGTGTTGGTCACACTGCAACTTGACTTTATTAATTTTAAAGCATTCAAACTTTATTATGAGGTCTTGGCTAATGAGCAGGCCAGCCTAATAGCAGTGTGATCTCCCTTGGCTTCTTCAGGGAGCATTTGGCAGTAGAACGGAGGCTGCAGAAAAAAGACGGATCTGGAAGGTGAAATGCAGAAAAAATGGATAGGAAGAATTATAGGAGTAATGGTGGTGGTTTGCTAGGCATGGTGAAGCTCATGGGAGGATCCCCATGGCCTTTTATTACTTGATTTTAAAGCCTATGGTAACAAATTTCCATGAGCTCTGATCAGGGCTTTAAAAATCCTTGCAAAATTTTCCCTGAGTGTGGGATCAGGGAAGAGGATTCACCTTCCCCTGAGTGTCAGCAAGTAGCAGAAGCTTCCTTTTGACTGGAGTGATTTCCTTGGTTAGGATGCTGTGGGCCCTTTTCAGGAGAGGTGCTGCAGCCAAGTGAAACCAACACAAGGCAAGTGAAAACTTACTGTCTCTTGTCAATGTATTTTACTGATTTGTCAGTCATCAAATTCTAGTATGAAGTTAATGGTTTGAAGCAACAACAAGCAATGCCAGGAGTGTTGTCTATGTGGTCCTCAGACTTCCGAACAAACGGGCAGGTCTGCAGGATCAGCCCTGACTGTGACTCCTCAATATTGCCTACCTCCAAAAATGGCCAATCTCCAAATAAGCCGCTGGCACAGAAAAATGTCTCAGAGGAGAATGGGTTTGAGAAGCTTGGTGAGACTCCTGAAAAGGCAGAAAAATGGGTTTCTGGAAAGAGTAAATTCACGGGAGAGAGTTAAGAGTTTAAAAACCCATTCCGAATAAGCATGTGCTTTACCTCCTGAGCTGAGCCAACATTAGGGTGGCATGAAGCCTGTGAGGAATAAATAGAAATGATGCTGTGAGCACGCCATCAGCTACAAGCCATCAGCATTCCTCTGGTACTGCATCATAACGGGAGCAGAGTGTCTGGGCAGCTCTTGAAAGGTTGATCTTGAAAGGGCTGAGCATCTGTCTGTCCAGGCAAAACCTCTCTCTTCATTAGCCCTTTTAAACCAGGGATGAATCCCTCTCTGTGCTCTGAATCAAACACAGAGTAACATTAGTCTCTTCCATGGTGTCAGAGTGCGTTCCCCCTCCTGAAAATGCGCGTGTGTATACATGTATGTTATGTACATAAATATACAAGCCTTGCTCGAAATGCAATCCCCTTCATGGATACTGAATGTGAAGGGCAGAACTCCTCTGCCTTCACAGAAACTAGAGGAATTAGACCACAAATAAATTTGTTCTGAGATCCTAGGAGATTGGATCACCTATTGGCAGTGGTTGCAGTCACCACCCTTCCATGATGCCTTGCGAGTCAGGATAAATATTCTGTGAACTGATACTGCTGGGACTTTTCCCTGCTCAGTCGTACCCAGAGGCTCTTCACTGCTCTCCCTAAGTTTACACATATTCTCTCAGTTTCTAGAAACTGAGGGATGAAATCCAAGCCACATGTAAAGAACTTGTTTCTCAGCAGCTTCATCTCCTGTTGTGATCTGTTGAGCTGATGTTCATCCTCAGTCAATCACAGCTTGAGGAGGACAAGAGAGGTACAGACTCATGGCCAGACTGAGTAGCTCGTTTTAGTAGTGGAGAAGTTAAATGCCTGTGACGCAGTAACAGGATTAAGCATGGCTCATATGAGAACTCTGAGACTGTGTGGCAGGTGGTAAGGTCCTGTCAATGGGGCAACCAGACCTCACTCCACCCAGGCTCTAAACTGCTCATGTTTTGGAGCAGGACCTTTCCCGTGCTTTTTTCCCAATCCAGGCAAAACTTTGAAGACAGGCAAAGGTTTAATTGTTTTCTAACATTTCTTTAGGTCTGGAAGCCTTGCAAGCTACTTCCCATCTTTCCCATCACTTGAGGTGACTTTCCTGTAATGGCACAAACTTTCCCCGTGGGTCTGGTGGCCCCACATCTTTTCTGCCTCATTGTCCCTCTTTTCTTCTTTTCTCTTCTGTTGATGCTGAATGAGTCATCTCAGGAATAAAGCCATCAGGGGGAGGAGGGTGCAGTGTTCCTTAGCAGTGATTAATGGGCAGCGTGCTTGGAGCTTGTAAATGAGATGAGTCTTTAAAATAACATTCATCAAAGGGAAGAGCTTGTTGGTTGCTAATTTATGAGGGAGGGCCACCACCCTCCTGCTGTGGGCTGGTAATCTGGAACTGACTCACTGACTAAAATTGTTTAAAACATCATATTCCTGAAGTATTACATTTCAGATCAAGGCTTAAAGATGCAGGAGCATAACTGGCTGACACCCTCACGCATGTGTCACCATCTGTCTTGAGGGAAGCAGCAGCTGGAGCAACCTTAAAAAGCTCTGCCCAGCGAAGGTGCCTTTCCCGTTGCTCCGCATAACCCCAGTTTCCTCTATTTTCCCATGAAAGCCACATGCTCCGGAAAGAGGCAATTTGGATAGGACACAGAAAAGAGACTCTTCCCACCAGTCTCTTCTAAGAGGCTTGGCCAGGTGAGTGCTTTCAAGGCCTGCCAGTTGCTCACAGGAGTGACCCTCACAGCTGTGCTCGTGCCAAAACAGTGCAATTAAATCACTCGCCTGGGACGGGGAAAGCCATCCTGCTCGGTGGGAAAATCTCCTCCAGAGCCATAAGGGACCTTGGCTTGTGCACCTTCCCTCTTTGGAGAACGCTGTTGCCTCCAGCAGCTGCCCACACAGAAAAGGCCACCTCCTGGAGAGCTGGAAAACTTTGTTTCTATGTGGAAACGAGAAACCATCTAAAAGTATTGGTTACTCTGAAGACTAGTAGAGAACTCATCAGCTAATTTTGCACCATGATCACCTAAGCAGGAAGAGGTGCACCAATTGCAAGCTGGTGGGGCTGAGCAGGCATTCCTGGCCTCAGGAGCATCCCATCTGCAGGCAGGGCATTGCCAGTGTTCCCCGAAGGACACGGAGAACAGTAAAAAATACAGGATCTTGCACAGGAATCTGTGTGGTACCACATGTCTGGGACCTTGGCAAGGACAAATATTTGCTCCAATACTTGTTTCTAAATCTGGCTCCGGAGTTCCTGCTCCAGTTGTCCCAGCTTGGTGGATGGTCAGTTATCTGGGAAGAGTGAGCCCTGGCAAGGTCAGCAGTGAAGCATCCCTGGTGTTCAATGAAATGGGACCCTGAACTCTGCCATGCATCCAGCTTTGTCTTTTACATCTTTCGGCACAACCAGTCACAGAATGGATGGAGTTTTGAGGCACCCTCGTCGGCTGGCACAGCCCCACGCTAGCACACTGGCTGTGTGTCAGTGGCAGCAGGGACAGGCTGGGCTGGTGCCCCAGGGGAACGCTGCTGTTCGAAGGTGAACAAATGGTATTAAAGCAGTCAAAGAATGTTCAGAAAAACCTTTTTCATTCAAGTCTTACTCAGTTTTCTGCAAATTGCTTAACCAAAACTTAAAGCACTTGAAAATGACCCCAAAGCTACAATGAATTATGTGTTTGGGTTCCTTGATAGCCTGGGAATGGAAACCTGTTGCAACCCAGCTCTGCTGTTATTGATACTGTCTTAACTTTCACTTTTTTATGTGGAAAAAGCATTTCATGTCTGAAGAACTTCCCCTTGCCCATATCTGGTTGTGGCCTTGGTCATGCACAAGTCCTGCACAGGGAAGAAGTCTCATTAATTGTGCTCAGCCATCAGTGGTCAATTAACAAAATTATTTTTACAGCAGAGGATTCTTTTGGTGGTAAAGTCATGCCTTGGTCTATGAGAGTAATCTTTTAATGATGCATTTCTTGGAAAACTAAAGACATATCCTAAAGATCAGGGAGAATACTGAATAGAAATAAAATCCCCTTCAAAATGAGAGAAATGGAACAGGAAAATTGTGTCTTGGTTGTATGGTGAGATAATTTCCCCCTCTTTCAAGTCTGAACAATTATCTGAGGCATCAGGAATGGGAAAGTGTTCACTAAATTGCTGTGCATGCTTTGCTGTGTGTATTGGCTCTATTTGAGGAGCACAGCATCCCCTGTGCGCAACAAAATCCATCTTCTGTGCAAAGAGGTTTTCCTAGGAATTGTACCTCACTGACTGAGCTTGTCCAGAACTTCAGAAATATCTTTATCCCCTCCCCAAGCAGCAATGTGGTTTTTGGCAATCCAGGCTCTGCCAGCAGAGATAGGATTTTTCAGTATGTGCAGCATTAAACCAGGATGCCCAGCGATCACTGAGGAGAGCAGAGCACTTGTCTTGTTCCAGCATCAAAGCACTGCCTGTGGCGCAGCCCTGTGACGGCTGGGAAGCAACAGCTCATGACTCGGGGTGTCAGATGGGCCACAGTCAACTGAGAGAGCCCTACCTTCTGGGACACCAGAGGGTGCCTGTGCCCATGAGAGCTCCGGCGGTGATGGAGGGCGATGCTATAGCTTCACCTTGGCACGAGACGTGGGGTTTGGAATGCTGTGCTCCTGTAGGCATGGCAAACCTTGCCCCAGGCAAGGCTGTGCTGTGCCCGAGGTGTGGGCAGTGCCCAGGCAGTGCAGGGCTGAGGCAGCTGGTCCTCCTGCAAACAGCACCTGGCCCAGGCGATGGATGGAGCGCACGCTTGCTGCCACGAGCATGAGGAAAAGGGGCACCGGCTGCAGGAACTTTGAGGGCACATTGCTGCTGGTCTGCCAGAGAGAAGAGGGGATGGCAGATTTCTCTTGTTGTTCTAATGCCTGGGAAACAGTGGTGTTTATTAAAAAGGTGATGTGGAATAAAACAGAAGAGAAGACGTCAGTGAAGTGTGATGTAAGGCTCTGTTGGCAACCCAAAAAAGGACACCTGGCACTCGGGATGCTGAGGAGAGGGACAGTTTGGCGACAGGATCTGTGAATTCATACTCCCACGTTAATACTGGTTCTGCCTCTTTGCTCTCAGTAAATCACTTGATTTCTCCCCTTTCTCCTTTCCATAAAATGAGGTTAATGGTAGCAATTGCTCTGCTTCACAGGAGGGTTGGCTATGAACTAACTTTTGCCAAATAATGTGAGACCTAGAAGATGTGATATTAATGTGGAATAAAATTGCTGCAGAGGAAAAGGAATTTTGAAATTGTTAGGCTCACAGGAGTGAAATAGCTGGGCATTATGGGTCTGGAGTAAGGAATACAAACTAATGTCAAAAAGACTGGGAGTTGACCTGGCCTGAGCTGGAATGGCTACGGGTGACAGGCTGGGGGGGTTAAGGAGCGAGGCTCTGATTTTCTGCAGAGTGTAGGAAAGTGCTAATCCTGTTTCTGGAAATAGAAAGGACACCCAAGGTAGCAGCAAGGGTCCTATTGATGAGGATTTTGCCTTCTTTTTTGCATTGACAAGTTAACATTGAACATCAGGATTTTGAGATAGACTTTCATAGTAGCAGACAAAAGTGATCTCCCTTGCTTTCTGCCCTGGTCTGACATTTATCCCGTACTAGCACTGCGGTGAGGAAGATAAAGGAGAAATTAGTGTTGCTGGACTAGGTTGTGTGTCGGTCAATAATTCCAAGGTAGTTCCTGAATTAGTCTGTTACTAATAATCTATTTTCACCATAATTAGGAGGACAAGAAGTTCTGGCAAGCAGTGCATGAGACAGAGGAGAAAATGATTAAAACAGAGCCGAAAATATCGCCATACTAGAGCCATGAGTCAGATCCTGACCTTTCAAATGAGCACCATGGAGCCTGAGCTCATGTGGATACGATCCCAGTGATCCAGGTGAGAGTAACAGGGCAGCTCAGCCTGGCTGGCTTTTAACGGGGCTGGGGTGGGGTGTGAAACTGGGAATGTCCCAGAGGGGTGCCGGTGTCCAGAGGGAAGGGGGAACTGGGGGCAGCAGTGCTGCCCTTCAGACCGGTCTCTCTCTTGTGATCTTCCCAAGGGAAAAGTTTCCCCCATGCTGTTGAGTTTCACAGTTTTACAAGGCACCTTCTTGTAAAGGGTGTTCATCCCCTCATTAACGTAGTCATAAACAGTAATAAATTCAAGATTCCTCTTGGTTAGCATTTTAAAAGCCCTTTAAGCTTATGTCAAGTCACATTCTCTCAGGACAGAGGACTATTATAAGCTCATTTCTTATGAAATGCACATTTCTTTGTGAAATGATGTGGTTGCAGGAGGCAGGATTTAGAAGAGAAAGTACCTGTTGCAAGGCTTGCTGGAAATCTCCGCAGCGATGGAGCTGCTGGTGGAGCACCTGGCTCGGCTCCATGTCACGAGCAGTACTCATGCCCTGTACTCCCCATACACTGGGAGCCACTGGTGCCCAGTGCCACCCCCAGCACCCACTTAAGTGGAGCAGCCTGAGCTTGACTGCCCTGGAGCCATTCAAACCTCAGGAGTGCAGACAGAAGGCAAAGCCCAGGGCTGCCAAGGGCAGGATCCAGCAGAGCACTGGGTGAGCCTGCTGTGGGGAGACACTGGGAGACAGGAACCCTGATGTGTGGCTGATTTGTGACTTGGGAGTGCTCATCCCCAGCTCTACAGCGCAAGACTCGTTGAGGGCAGTGGGATGGCCCATCCCTTCCCAGCGCCGCAGCAGTGCCATGGCCAGGAGGGGTGTCCCTGCAGTCAGGAACAAGTAGCAGAAACTAAGGCAAGAAATGTGCTTGATAGGAACAAAATACCACCAATGTCAGTGTGGGTTTCTTCCTAATTTTGGCTCAGGATCCAGACTTTCACCAAAGTCAGACCAAACCTGCCTGGTTTATGGCTCAGGCTGTAGCGGGCACCGAAAAACCTGCTCAGAAGGGGCGAGAGGTGTCAAGCCTCATACCCACAGCCCGAAGCTGGGAACTCTGCAGAGCTTTGTCCACCTGTCACCTCTCCTTCCTGCTTCCCAGAGAACTGGGAGAGAGCTCTGGGCTGTGCATGCAAAGCTGTGCAGACAGCTGCCAGCAGGAAAGAGACACTTGTCTGCTTTCGTTCTCTGTTAATGAAAATGTCTTTTTTTTTTTTTAAGGTCAGGGCAGAGGAGTTGTTGTGTCACATCCTGCTCTCTGTGCCTCCACAGCAACCCTTAACTTTCCAAACATGCAGAGCAGCAGTGGTCTCTGCAATAAATTAACTCTTCTTGTCATCCCAGCTTTGCAAGGGCAGCCCCAGCAGGTCCCTTGCCAGGGCCGGGAGCGTGTGGAGCAGCAGTGCGTGACAAAATGGCACGGTGCTATCCAGGTGATCCTCCGTGCTTTGGTCTCCATGAGATGATGTGTGTGCACCCCAGCAGAGCCTGCAGGGTCTAATTTGCTTGCAGGGTCTAATTTAAAAGCTGATAAATGGTGAGAATAATGAGAAATTTGTCTCGGTATTTGGCTCCCACGTCCTGAGTCGTTTGCCTTCCCTGGGCTCTGGGGGTGTTTGACAGCGGATGTTTCATGGGATCATGGGCAAAACTTTCTCCCTCCCAAGAACAAATTACTCAGCCAGACAAAACAAGCACAAGATATTGGTTGTGCTGATTCATAAGGAAGCAATTTCCCTTCTATTTTAACCAGACCAGCAGGAAACTGCAGGGCGATTTGCCAGAGGGGCATAGAAAATGAGAATAGGTCCAGATTATCCAGCATTTCCTGGGTGTCTAATAATTCCTTTACAGCCTTAAAACATGAGTAGGCTTAAGCTGCAAAATATGGTGTGGAATAAAGAGTTTCATCCTCATCTTTAGTAAGCTCCAGTACCAGGAGGAGCTTAACTAAAACAGCTTGGAACTCAGGAGAGTCTAATTGACATCACTGGAAAACGGTACCTGCAGGGAGGCAAATCCCTGTGGCTTTGGCCATGCTACGGTTTGTGCAGGAGCTGTTGGGTTTTTAATAAACCTTCCCTGCAGGCAGGATTCCTGCCCTTGGCTCCCACGGCTGTGGCCAAACAGAGCAGCTCTCCTGGGGCATCACGGCGCTGAGTGGCTGCTCTGGCATCCAGGCCCTGGAGGTGTGGAATAGCCCAGGCTGTGCCTGGGCTCTGCGGACGGTGGAGCCTGGTGTGTGTGTGGCCAGGAGGAACATTCCGAGTGGGAGGGAGCCCTCCTTGGCTGCAGGAGCTGCAGCTGTGGGAGGCACAGCAAGGGCTGGACACGTTTATCTGGGTCCCTTCAATTCAGCATCTGCACCTTGCAAGTGGCTCTGGTCTTTGCAGAGATATAGCCAGAGTTTCAGTTCTTATATCCTGAAGCACTGAGGAGTGAATTTAGACTTCACTGCTGAAAGCCTTATTTGCTACCTGGAGAAGGATAACTGTCTGTTCTTGTCTGCTTTCCATAGTCACAAAGTGGTTTCTCTGCTCTGTGGATCTTCTCATGACTCCCCTCCTCTGTTGCTGGAGAGGCACAATCCCACTTCTCCAACCACAGCTGCAGTATAATGGGAGTTCAATGGCATAGGATTATCCTGCAGCTGCTGAAGCCCTTTTTACCTGTGCTAGCCTCCCTCGCTATTGCAGTAAATCACCCAGGGAGATGCTGATTCAGATCTCATGAAGGTTCCACCCTTCACATGTTCCTCCCAGCTCCCCGTGGTGGGGAGGAGGCCCCTTGGCCCCTGGGGCCTTCTCTCTGGGTCCCAGCCCTGCTGCAGGATTTAGATGGCGTCCACCCTGATAAGACTGTTCTGTTCAGGAGAAAACAACAAAAGGTTCTTTAAATAGGGTGAGCAATTTTGCTTTCTCTGAGAATTAAGTAGGTTCTAAACTGCTTCTCCACTTAACAGCTCCAAAATATGTTTTGCCCCTTTACTGCGCTCCTTTTTCTGAGGGTGCTGTGTGGCCGGCAGCAGAGGGATGCACTGAATTAGATCATTTGTGTCCTGATTTTTCCCCGTGTCAGAACCCTACTATTTTGAGCAGGGGACAGCAGAACATTGTGGCTTGGTTGGATGATGGGAGATAGCACAGGGCAGGGCAGCGGAGAATGCTTGGAAGGGAGAGGAATTATGTAGCCATCACTAAAAGCACAAAATGAAAGACATCTGCTGCCTAATTGAGTAATCCAGCATTAAAGACATCAATCTTGTTAAAAAGAGAATTCAGTGTAATTCTGTGTTGGTATTTATCTTCTTGTTTCTGTGATGATCTCACTTCAGAGGTGAAATAGCCTGCACATTGAGGTACAAATTTAACAGTTTGTTACAATCCATTGCCTACAGCCCTGAAGGGTGATTAAATTCTCAGGAAATACCCTGCTTTCTAGCACCCTTCGAAGGGAAGGATATATGGTCTGCAATCATGAAAGGCATCCTGATGAGTACACAGATTGGCTCTTCTGCAGGTACCTTCACTTTTGATTATGGAGGTCATGGTCACCAACGTCCATGTGCAGTTTTTAATGCTGAGAGCTTAAAAGGACAGTACATTCTGGGATATGAAAAATAAAACCAAGTGACTGGGTTGTGTTTAAAGGGTGCAAGAAAAGGAGGCTGAGCCTGGATGAAGGGACTGGAGGAGCAGCACAGCCTCACCAGTGAGGTCTCCTCCCTCCCTGCATCCCGGCTGCTCAGGAGCTCAGCATCACCAGATGTGCCCCACCCCCCCATCCATCCTTGCCAACTTCTGACACATTTATATAAATTTTTAAAGAAAGCTTGTTTCTATCTGTCCTGTTTGGGAAGAAATGGACAGTCCTTCTATAGAGCTTGAGGCAGAGGAGTGTTCCAACTGGGGGGGGTTCTCTGGCATCCAAAAAAACGAGGCCTCTGGCTGCTGGCAGGCATTCCCAGGAAACCTCTCTTCTACCAAAGCTGCCTGAGCATCCAGGAAGACTTTAATTGAAGTGACACCAAAGGCACTTTCACAGCCTGTGAGGAGCCCCCTCTGTCTCCTGGTTCCCTTTCGTGTTTGATACTGGTCAGAGAGTTTGGAGCAGTATTAATGGCCCAGCCCTGTAGAAAGAGAGTGTTCTGATGCAGTTTGCAAACTGAGACCTCTTGTATTTCAAAGCATTTAAGAAACAGGCAGACCATCACAGATAGCAGCATCAATGCCAGCTTTATGTTCTTCTGGTGTAACACACAGCATTGGGTAGAGGACAGGCTGAGACAGTTGAGGTTGTTCAGCCTGGAGAAGAGAAGGCTCTGGGGAGACCTCATAGTGGCCTCCCAGTACCTGAAGGGGCTCCAGAAATGCTGAGGAAGGTCTTTTTACAAGGGCCTGAAGTGATAGGATGAGGGGAAATGGCTGTAAATTGGAAGGGGGAAGATTTAGATTAGATGTTAGGAAGAAATTCTTCATGATGAGGGTCGGGAGGCCCTGGCACAGATTGTCCAGGGAAGCTGTGGCTGCCCCATCCCTGGAGGTGTTCAGTGAGCTGGCTTGGCCCAGCATCTGTGTTCCTCATGGAGGAGAACTGGCGATCGCTTGCCAAGGGCTGGGGTTGGAATTTTTTAAAATGATTTTGAAGTTCTTTGAAGTACCGTGGCACTTAACAGCTTTTTGTTTCAATAAATTGACTTATAGAAAGGAGGCAAGAGCTAACATGGAGAATAACCACTGTTTGTTCTAGATCTGAAGTTTTGAATATTCATTGTTTATCTCCAGGCCACCCCAGAGTCTCCAGGATGGCATCCAGTGGTAAGAGCTACAGATTAATTCAAAGCTTTGATCAGAAAGCTAGATACTTTTGAATAAAAATGCCCATATAATAAATTTGAATGTCACCCAGCAGAAAGCCTCTGTCATGCCATGGCAGCTCTTCTCCAGAAAGAACCGTGAATCGATAAAGTACTTATTGAGTAAACATCCAGTGCTGGTGGAGAAGAAAGAGAAGTCCTGGTGGGGAAGCAGGACTGGAGTGAGTAAATGAAGATTGTCACAAAGCAGACCCGTAAGCAGCAAGGATTCCTGTTGCATGGGACACCTTTGCTGTGGCACGTGTCAATTGCTCCATCTCTGGCTTTGCAGCCTTCCAAGTGCTCTGCCAAGGCTCCTGCCCAGGGCGGCAGCTGCAGATGAGCCTGAGCTCATGCTGAGCCGGGGAGGGTGCTCTGAAGCTGCCGCACTTGGCTGCTTTGCTGCAGGGATCTGCCAGGTGCCACTGGCCCCTGGAGCACAGCTGGTTCTGCAGAGCAGGAGCTGCTGGAAGATTTGTGGTGTGCTGTAAATTACAGCACGTTGTTATTTTGCTGTTCCCCACCCATACATACACAATAACACTTTCTTTCTTTTTTGAGCTCTTTTCAGTTTCACGGTCAGCATGTGTGATCCCAATCCTATACTAAGGAGAGAAGAGAGGAAACTGCTTGCTCAGCAGCCTTGCAGAAGGATCTCACTGGTTAAGGTCTTCACAGCAAAGAAGGTTCTTGGGTAGCTTTGTGAGTGGTTTCCATCACCTCACTGCACCTGGTTCAATGGAGCAGAAGCTGTAACAGCTTTGCTGGGCCTTCCTCTTCTTCCAAGGTGGGCAAGTATTTTGTCCTGAATCAGAACGGAAGGGCTAAGACTGCAGAAATAGGTAGGTGGCAGCAGACCCGTGGCATCTCTGCTCACACAGGAAGTTTCCAGTGCTGACCACAGCTGACTTTTCACGCAAGGGTTTTGGGGTTTGGGTCCCCACTTCAGTTTAGGCTGGTCTGTGTCAGCCCTCCCTCCCCCCGGCAAGGCACAGCAGCGGTCGGCGTCAGTGACCTGTGCTCTCATTTCATTTCAATTGTGCCTTGTTGATTAGCACAAATGAGCTGAATAGAAATAGGAAAATTGCTCCCTAGGCTCAGTGCTTTGCAATAATTTTTCTATATGAAAAGGAAATGCCCGTCTCTTCAGTTTTAAGTGTTCACATTCTTAAGCTAACAAAGAGAGGTTCCTGGTATTCCTCCTCTGCAGCCACTCGTTTGCCTCTGGGAAAGGTTTGGCTTCTGTGCTTGCCAAGCTCATCAGTGGAACAGAAAATGCAGAACATTAATGTGCATTTAAATCCCAGGCACTGTACAGGCACACAAAATAAGAAACCATGTTTGAAAGATACATCCACCTGATCCCCCAGGCTACTTGAGGGTGAGTGCCTTGGTCTGGAGAAGGAGAACAGGGAGGTTGTCTCAGTTGGAAGTTTCCTGACTGAAGGATTATACCAGCTAGAACAGGAAAAAATTTGGAAGAAAAATGGGTAGGACCTAAGTTCCAGATTGGATAAGCCCCAAATGCACAAATTAGTCCATCACCCAGTGTAATTAAGCATTGCTGACATGAGCAGCGGGTTGTCGGGGCAGCTGATGAACAAACAATTCCGGCAGGATTTCTAGAGGTGCTGAGGGTGGCGTAACGCCAGCCAAAGGCTTTGGGATCCTGCTCTGTGCTTCCTCTTGGGAAAAGCCCTCAGCAGTGGTGTTTGGTTTGGCCTCTTTGCCCACCAGGAGACTCCAGCAGCGCACGGGACTCCTGTGCTGGCATTGGAGTTTTGCAGCCTCCCACTGTGTGTCAAGGATTTGGGAACACACTGGATGCAGCGCGGTGTGTGGAGGGAACGTGGGCAGGGAGCAAGGGGGCCCCTGCAGCCCCCTCTCCCAAAACCCTGCTCCCTTCAGCCCCCTGTCCCTTGGAGAAGCCATGCTGTCGGCAGCAGAAAACACAATGGAGGTTGGTGCTTCTCATTAGGAAAACATTACAAAAGCAAGAAGAGATTTCGTGATTTTTTGCTCTCGGATCTGGAAAGGGAGGAGCCCCACAGGACTGTGATTCAGATTAGTCCCTTGAGCAAGAAAGTCCAACAGAAGCAGGAAATTAACATTCCTGAAACCTCTCCTTGTATCAGAGGTACCTCTGCTTCAGAGAGGACAAACCACCTCGTGTCCGCCCTGACGCATTCTGAACCGCAGAGCAGAGTGGCCCTGAATCCAGAGGGGACTGGGGGGGGTCACAAATGTTTTGAAGCTTCATTTGAGCCCAGTGGCCAGGAGAACATTCTCCACCTTGGCTGGGGAGGGGGCAGCCCCTGCAGAGATCCCACAGTGGAAGGGTAAGAGCCAGGAGGCAGCGTGCTGCTCCGGCACCACACATCCACACTGGCCGTGGAGGGACCCAACTGCCATGGGATGGCTTGGGGACCTTTACCTGCTGCCCTCACTCATGACAGGTGTTTTGCCTCTGCTTTGTGAGAACCTGATCACCTGGTGCAGTGAAGTTGTGTGGTTTTCCCTTCAGGTGGGTTAAGCAGGGATTTAGGAGAAGCTGGCAAATGCTTGGCATTTCCCAGGAGGTGCTGAATGAGCGTGGGTGGATGCCCAGGGCAGCTGAGCAGCCCCGGGAGGGTGAGGCTGCTGGTGGGAGACCAGAGAGCTGTGACCCGGTGAGAGGTGGATGAACTTTTTGTACCTTTGCTGGCACTTGTTCCCTGATCCCAGTTTCGGGAGATTTACATTTAAAGTCCAGAGCAGCAAGGGTACAAAATCCACCCACAGCTGGCTTTGTGTCTCCCCTACTCCGAGCATGGAGCTCTGGCTGGATCCTCAGGAAGGAGAAGAGGAAGAGACCAACCCAGTTTAAGCTCTCTAATTTCTTTTGAAAAACAACCTACAACAGGAAAAATTGTCTTTATAAAAGTTGTATTTATGCTTTTTTTTCCCATAGGAAAAAATACACTGATATTATTGTGAAAAGGAAAAATATTCCCCAACTTTACCAGCAGTGAAATGGGTATTGAGGGGCCTTAAATTTGCTCTGGGTGACTGTTTCCATTTGAGCTGTACAAAACAGACAGGTAAAAGAGCCAAGGCTTGCACAAGTAATGTGTTTTGCCCAATAATTGATGCTGGGAGCAGCCTGCCCAGAGGATGCTGGCTGGCTGTGTTCTAGAGCCATAGGGTAACTGGGTGGTTTGTGTGTTTATTTCTTGCCTGGATTGCTTAGGATTCTGTACCAGTAAGGAAAGAAATGGAAAATTACTACCTTGTCCACAACTGTTAAAGAATTCTAAGTCTCCAGACAGGTCTGGAAATCTTTCTGTATTGTTTGATGTGAGGTCTGGACCAGAGATCACTCCCTACTGCTCTCATTTACCTTCTTAGAGCCGTGGTTTGTGGCTCCGATTTTATCAAGCACTGCATTTTGATAAGACTCTTTAGCCCCTGAACTGTTTGTTTGCTTAAAGGCGTCACGGTGAGAGCGTGCTGCTGCTTCACCACACGCCCGGAGCTGCCTTACTTTTCCAGCACAGGAAGAGCAGCCCTTCAGGGAAGTCCCAGCCCTGCTCAGCCAACCAGAGCCTGCTCACCACACCTGAAATCAATCCCTGGTGATTTCCCATCAGTGAAGTCATTCCTCCCCTGCTGCAGCAGTTCCCCTGAAGCCTTTCTCTGAGCCCAGTGTCTGTGTGTCCTGCGCCGCAGCTGAACCCCAATCCTGGGACGGCAGAGCAGGCGGCTGGGCCATCCCTGCCCGCTTTGTTCATGCTCATGGTCCCACATCAGCTCCACATCTTCAAAAGCCTTTAGGGAGAAACCAGGCTGAAATCTTCCTCGGGCCCCAAGCTGGCCTTGCAGAGGGGTCCTCCAGTCAATCACATTTCTTTGTGAGCACACTAATCTCTTTATTCAGGCTGCTGGGAAGGGAGATGGGATGTAAAACAACCAGGATTGCCCCCAGAGCCCATTTTAGAACAGATGCCATATTGTCATTTTTTGTTCCCTTGGTGGAAAGGCAGGTTTCACCCAGAAATTGAAAAGGATGATAATTGGTAATTTTGTAGTTGAGCTCTTCAGATCTCCTGGGGAAGTGCCAGTTAGAGCACACACTTCCCATGTCATTATTATAATTTCATAAAGTCTTTTGACTGAATTAGCTGAAAACTAATTACAAAATGTTCAGAGGGAGTGACTGTCATGCCCCCCCCCCATATGTTTTTGCTGCTGCTGCCTCTTGTTTGCAAATGCAGAGAAAAGTACTGCTTGGACCCCCCGCTGTCCCCTGGGTTGCAGCTCTGCCAAGGCTTTCGGCCCCAGCCTCCTTGTGAGCTCCCCACTGCACGCTTGGTATTTTTGCTGTTCAGAAACCCCAGCACCCTCTGTTCCCTGTCCAGTGCCCCAACCCGGGCCCCCGTGGCCCCCCACATGCCATGCGGGAGAAGGGTCAAGGCACACTGCTGGCAGGCCAAGGGGTGCTGCGGGAGGATTCCCATCCCTGAGGCTCAACCACCCAGAAGATGGGGAAAATGTAGAGAGCCCCTTCCCAGCTGACTGGTTGAGCTTTCACCAGAGCTCCACAGCTCCAGGGTTTTCTGACATGACGCATCCCTTTACAGCTGCCCATAGACATATTGCCACCACATCAAGGAGCCCAAATCAGAAGCTGGGTGGGTGACTTAGACCCAGCCAAGGCTTGGAAGGACACTGGTTGCCGTCAGCTTCTCTACATGACCATCCTTTGCTGGCTTGGGCAGCTTCTGCCTTGGTCCCCTCTATTCTTTTGGCCAGAGCCACTCAAAGGGACAGAGTTTTGAATAAGTGTATATTTTACCACTATTTTTGAGTCTCATTTCCATTTCTCACTCCCTTTGGCACGTGAGAAATCCCTGCAAACCTACCAAGCCTTTGAATTAATCAGGTTGCTAAAGGGTACAGCGATGACGGGCCCTTACAGGATGCTATTATTTAAAAGCCAGGATAATGTACAGCAAATGCTAGGGTGCTGCCAAGGTTTTCCTCACCTTGTCGAATGCCTCCAGATCTTGCTCTTTGCCTCCTTCACTCCTGAGAGGTGAGGTGCAAATCTGATGACTCAGCAGTGTCTGCTGCTGTTCCTGCCCACACCCAGACACTTCCCAAAGGGCTTGGAGGGACAGTGCTTCTGTTGCCTGTGGAGTTCTAGCTCCATGGTCTCAAAACAGCAAAACACTTGTAGATGGGCTTAGTTCTAAGGAAGGATGGAAGATTCCGGCCTGTGCCATGAGCTGGGCTGGAGCACTTGGAGACACAGGTAGGAACCAGCTGTCTGCCAGCATTATCCACTGGGCTTTACACCACAATGGCAGTGTGCGTCCAGCGGCCAGGCAGGAGCTGAGAGTGCTGCACTGGCATTCTGCATCATTTCAAGGAGAAAAAAAGGCAAAAAATAAAACTGAAAATCAAGGCTGAAGACCCAGACCCCAGTGGAGTCATCAGACAATTCCCATCAGCTTGGGGAGAGGGCAGATTTACAGTGTCATATTGGTTTTCTTTGTTCTGTCACCCAAGCCTTTCAGCAGCAAATTCAAGGACTATCAAACCATTTTAAAGCCTTTCTTTTCCATCCGCTCTGAAGTTCCATTATTAGTAGCTCTTACATACTTGCCATTTGTATTTTGAATAATAAATTCTAAATTGTAACTGTCCACAGAAATCAGATGCAATTGTAATTGCATTGTTGCTCTTCTCTTAATTCTCCTATTGAAGCCCATTCAGTAAATCCTACTCCTCCATCCACTTGCTTGTGATGAATATAAATGCTATTTAAAGTATATGCTAGTGGCAGACTTTAATCTGAAATTATGTGTTTGAAAGCACTGTTCCCATTTCTAATGCCAGATCATTACTGATCACTCTGGCCCTGGGGAGATTGTCCCTGAATGTCACTGGGAGGGAAGTTTGCACTTCCCAGTTCTCACCATCTGAATTTTGATTTGACTTAACACAGCAAATACATTTCAAATCTGGCTGTAGTTTCTGTTTTAAATGTGAAATGGCAGCTCTTCAAAAATCTGTTTATCCCAGGTAAGGAAAGCCTCCGCGCAGCGGCTGTGGAGTGGTTCCATCCAGAGGAAGGCTCCTGGTCCCTGCTTGCTGAGCTGAGCTCAGGTGGAGCAGAAATAGGAAGGGAAGGGGCCCGGTGCAGAGACCCTGCCCTGCAGTGTGGGAGTTATTGATCCAAGCCCTGGCTGTGCTGCCAGAGGAAAACCCGAGCTGGGTTTTGAAACGAGTGTCTCGGGTGCATGACCCATACGGGCCTGTCTGTGCACCTTGAACAGTGCATGCAGGTGTAAGGCTCAGTAATAAATATTTCAGGGATTCAACTCGACATTTTGTGCCTTAAAATCTTGTGGTGATAACAGAGCAGACACTGATATCCGAGCGCAAATGCGGGAGTTCTTGCTGCTCATAAGTCACGATGCCTCGGGTGCCTCTGTAGCTGTGGTGTTATTAATTCATCTGTCTAGAGGGCATCCAGCCCTCCAGGAAACAAAAAGGCCTTCCGACATTTAAAAGCAAGGCACAAGAAAGATACTGAATGTCTTTAATATCTCCAGGCTACAAAGCCTCCCAGTACCATGCAAGTAGCTTGAATTTTGCCCAAGAAAAACAGGCAGAAAACTCTAGGTCATTTTAGTCCACACCACAGACATTTCTGCTCCTAAAATGTTTCTTGGTAGGTAAAAAGCAGGCAAACATCAATTAGATCCTTGTCTAATGACATGGAAAACAAAGGACTGACAGCTCCATCCAGCACCCATGACACAGGAGGTGGCTGGCATGAAGCAAAGCCAAGAATGCGCAGTGTCAGCATCAGAGCTGTGGGAACTTCAAAGCAGAGGAAGGACCATGTCATGGCTATGGCTTGGTTTCAATCCAATCCTTTGAAACTGTGACCTTGGGAACACGGCTGACAATGGTTTTGGTCTCTGCTTGGATTCTGAGATGCTCACCAAGACATTGGGGCACACAAAGGAACATTGACTGCAGCCAAACATCAGAGCTGCCACGGCACTGGGACTGGTGGACAAGGCTCTACTGAGGCCCCTTGACCAGTGACCACCAGCAGGAGCTGCTGGCACCTGCATGCCAGTGGAGCACGGGTGGTCAATATTAGTCACCCATGAATCATACAGAGACCAGGGTGGGGGAGTGGCTCCTGTACAATCCTTTCCTATTCTCCCTTCACCGAGCAGAGAGGCAAGAGGAAAAACCAGGAGGAGGAGCAGGTATCCTCAAATCCAAGCAAGTGATAACGTGTAAATGGGTAGTTGTGGGGCCAGCGGCGAAGGGAAGGGTCTCTGTCCCCAATCGGGAGGGCTGGCAAAGACCATCGCTGTACTGGGGCAGGTTGATGCAGCGACTGTAATGCATCAAGTTTTAATTCTTCAGTCAGTGAGGGACAGAGCATTTCGAGCGGTTCCAGCTCATACCTGTAATTAAATAATTTGCACCTGGGGAAAGATAACATGCCTAGGATTTTGCTGAAAATTGGATTAGACTAAACTTGTACCTTTCCTCTTCAAACAATTGCAGTTATAAAGCTGGTAATAATACATGCCAGGCAAGAAAATAGGAGAGGATAATGAAATGATTCTTGAGATGCATAAGAATCTCACAGTCATGATGAGAATGACTTCAGGGGGAATAGAGTAGTGGCATCTTGTTTTAATGGTAATAAATGTACAGTGTGTCCTTTCTAGAGCCCTCAGGCAAGAAAACTGTGTACAAAACACAAGACTTTGCTTCTGGTGAAAGCAACTGGAGTTGCACCACAGCCTTGAAGTGGAGCAGCTTCGGGACCCTGGGAAGCAACAAACAAAATTTTGAGCAAAGAACTGGTTCTCTGGCAACACACATTGGAGATGCTGATTTCTGCCCACAGAAGGAATTCCTGTCTCTGCCTCAGCTCTCTTTCCCTCCTGTTTACTGGGAAGATCCTGCTGGATTCTCAGAAAGCCTCTGGCGGATGCAGCGCAAGCTGGGATGCTCTGTTGGCTTCATGGCAAACAGTCGAACTGGAAAGAAATGCAAACCTTTATGTTCCCATCTCTGCTCACCTGCCTTGACAGAGGCTGCAGATGTGGCTGGGGAGCAGGGCGCGTGCTAGAGATGAGACAGGGAATCCCAGCAAGACTCAGGAAGTAGCTGGGAACACAAGAACCCATTGCTCCAGCCCCACAGGTGGCTCCAGCAGCTCCGGATCTGGGCAGTGGAGGAGGGAGAGAGAGAGGGGACACATGCTGAGTTACCTCTTCCCAGCATGACCTCAGCATCCCAGGTTTGGGAAACTGAGCTTGAGGATCCTTCTGTATTATTCATTTTTAATTCTGGGTAGTAGCATCTACCAGAGATGAGTCCGTCTTCCCAGAGAAGAACTGTGGACACAAACTGCTTGCTTTAATGGTACACAAAAAAGGGTGAACACAGTGCCAGAGAGGAGGACAGGTGTTAGGAAGCTGGTGTACACCAATTTTAAATGCATGATTGATTGATTGGAATTATCAATAACTGGCTCATTTGAAAAATAAGACTTATTATCACTGTAACAAAGAGGATACCAACAGCTCTTGCTGAATTGAGCTGGATTGTTATAACCTTAGACTTAAAATGAATCTAAATTATTGGCTCCACACATCAGTGTGTGACTCTTTTACCCATACACAAAACTGAACCCAACAGGACACGTTTCCCATGTACCACATCCCTCTGTTCATTCCCGTCCTGGCAGCCAGCCTTTGCCTTGGCACAGCGTGGCTGTGATATGGCCATGATGCAGCCAGGCAAGAAATGGGCCGTGAGAACAGAGCCACAGGCAGGACCAGAGATCACAGGAAAAGGATGGAAAACAAAAGTTACTTTTTTTTTTTTAACAAGGTGTGAGTGGCACACACAGCATGCACAACGAGAAAGACATCTCCAGTTTAAAAATATGTCTTCTAAAATCTTTGTCTGAGATCTCAACTGGTTTTTTATTTTTTATTTTTTTTTTTCACATTTCTGTCAGTGTCTGTCAAGAGGAATCCAGACTTGGGAAAAACATTTATTTAAGAACAATCTGTCACTGCTGCCACTCAGCAGTTTGGGCTTGGGGGTTTTGCAAGGATATTTTCCTTCATTAATCACATCGCCAGTGTCTCTGCACTCACAGATGCTCCACACTAAGAAGGTGGTGAAGGAGCCGTGCTCCTAGCCTGGATTCGTACTGTGGCCACGGCTGGCTCTGCTCCGTGGCTCTTGCCGCATCCTCGCTGGGTGGCTGCAGGCACTGCAGCTCTGCCTGTCCCTGCCCGAGGCCTTCATCCGGGGCCCAGAGGAGCCAATGCAAAAATCTCCATTGAGCTCGCTGGGCTTCAGATCAGGCTTTTCAACGATGCCCTTCCAGAAAGGTGGCACAGGTGCTGACTGTCCATGCCAGCTGCTCTGGGAGTTCATGTGGGGAGGAGATCGGACTTTCATCCCCAGCATCAGCGCATCTGTGTTCTGACAGCCCGTGTGGAAGAAAATAAGGTATTATTCTGTTTTCTGTTAATGACTCTCAGAGACCAGACAAATCTCTCAGAAGAAGGAAAGAACTTGTTCCTTTTTCACAAGAGCTCATCTTCCAAAGGAAGAGTGACAGATATTGAGCATTCTGTCTGCTGTTTCTTACACTTTTAAAATGAAAGAATAACATGAAACTTCAAGTAGCTCTTTACCATGCCGAAATGCCACAGAGGAACATGCGATTCCCACAGAGCTCTCTAGGCTGTGAACACCTGTCTCTGCCTGGACTTCTCTTTTAATCCTGTAACGGGTACACAAACCTGCGGCACAGAAATGAACTCAGGCAGCATTACTGACAGCGCTCCCTGGGGCTCGAGTGAGAGCGAGCGCTGGAAACAGGGGTCTGTGCTCACAAGTAGGGGTGTGTCAGGAGCCAAGGGACTGCAAGGGTTGGTGCCTCGGGGTGCAGCTGGGACAGGCGTGGGGCAGGCCCCTCCTGGAGACACCTGCGTCTCATGAACCCCATCCTGTGTCTGGGGCCGGGGATGCAGCGGGGGGAGCTGGGGGACAAGCACGGAGCTGGTTCCACCTGCACCCAGCTGAACCCCGGCCAGTGTTTGGAGGGGGCAGGTAGGTGGGTGGGTGGGTAGGTAGGTAGGTGGATCCACGCCCCTCCCAGCCGCGCGGATTTTTATGAATGGAGCTCCCCCGCCTCCTGCCCCGCCCTTCGCCCCGCCCCGGCTCCCGATTGGCCGTGCAGCCGAATCGGGGGCGGGGCGAGAGCGCGGTGAGTGCGCGGGGCGGGGGGGAGGTCCGAGGCTGCAGCCGCCGCGGGGGAGGTGTCTGTGCACGGGTCAGGGTGGGAGGAACCGGGGGCTGCAGCAGCTCGAGCGTTCGGCCAGGAGCTGGGAGAGCTCGGAAAGTTGTGTCGAGGTAAGCGCATCCTCTCTGGTCCTTCCGATAGTGTCAGGTTGTACAGTTGAATGGTAAAGCCTGTTATTGCGTGAAACCCGCTTTTAAACACCCCTTCTTCAGGAGAACAGGAGGGTCCTCTCCGCTGCACCTGTGGTCTGGTCCAAGGTAGCAGCCAGCGTCGAGTGCTTCAGCAGCCGCAGAGAGTGGTGCTTTACTGGGTACAGAAAGAGCTGAGGAGAAATTCCCTGTTAGACAATCAGGTTACAGCTCCATCACCTTATGCTCTTGCATTGTCCTTGGGCTTCCAAGGGAGGTGGTCACAGCACCAGCCTGTGAAGTTCGAGGAGGACCTGGATATCATACAGTGTTGGGTAGTCCTGTAAGGTGCTGGAGTCAATGGTTCTTTAGAGTCCCTTCTGACTCAGGATATTTAATGATTTGTTCCTAGAGCCTTCCCTGGAAAGAGCAAGGCTTGGCCATGCAGCTGGTTGGGGCGGAAAACTGATCCAGCTGAAAACACTGTTTGTTTACTTTTCAGATGGATCAGCTTTTTTACTTGGTTGTCCAGGGGCCTGGACAGGGCACCAGAGAAATACCTGTATGTAGTCAGGAAGGAGAGATATCCCCATTTGTAATCTGCATTTAAGGCCACAGTTCTCCAATTGCTGTGAGTTACTGGAGAGTGCAGGTCCTACAGGTAGTTCTTGAGGAATAGGCTCTCAAACACATGGGCACTTGAGAAAACCTTCTTGGCTTTTTAAAATGGAATAATCTATGCAAGATTTCCTCTTGGGATCCAGCAGTCTGAAGCACGTGAACTGCAAATCTGATATGACCCATGCATTAGAGCAGTTCCTTGAAACGTGGCCTTGCTTTGTGGCAACAAAGAATTTCCACGAGAGCCCAATGCAACAAGTGGTTTCACCTGTCATATCACAGCATCCTCTCTCCAGCTCAGTGATGGCATTGCAGTGTAGCAGGAGCGTCTCAGCTGTGCTTAGTCAAAGATTAAAGTGGTTCAGCTGGAGCTGATTACAATCACATTTCTTTGTTAGGCAGTTGCTGCATTACCCTCCATCGCTCTCCCAGCTCATTGCAGCTGCCTCGCACCACTGTGAGTGCTGCCCTGCACCAGGAGTGACACCTTCAGTGTGCAGCACAGCGGGCAGCGAAGGGATGCAGAGTCCTGTGCACCCTGCCCAGGTGTGGGATAAACCTCGCAGGTCTGATCAGGCCCTCCGTGTCCATCTACTCTCCCACCCCAGAAGCCCCGGCGGATGCGGTTCTGGATTCTCTCATTACCTGTGTGAGCATTAAGTCCTATCTGACTTGTGCCCAGCTCCTACTCTCAGAGGTGTTTTCGCTGCACTGACTTCCATGTGCCAACAAGGTGAATGATCCCTTTTTCTGGTTCCAGCTTTGCTTGTAGTTTCATGGAAACTCCCTGGGATCGTGTCTTGTGAGAGAGACAGACTGGGACCTGGGCTGGTCCTGATGCTACCAATACCATTGAAACTGGGAGAACAATAAGGAGCTGAACCTCCGCTGCCTTACAGCTGCTTTGCTCTATTGGAATCCACACTGTCACACTGTCCTACCCAGGCTTCTTTCACTCAGAAACATGCCCAGGAAACAGCCATAGCTTCTTTTCAGCATTTGCTCTCCCATCTGTCACTTGGATGATTCCTCCCTCCTTCCACCCCACCATACTTTAACGCCTGCTTGCTTTTGAGAGATGTCCTCTTGTACGTCCTCTGGAGTTCCCAATGCTCCCTAGGGTAGGCAGACATGCCAAGGTGGAATGTGTTAAGGGAGTACATGGGTGCAAACACACTCAGTGCCCTGCACCTGAATTCCATCAGAGACCAGCCCTTCTCTGGCTCCTGCTTGGTGTTTGCAGCGGGGCCGTGGCCGATCAGGTGTGGGGGCTGCGGGACATCTGCCTCGCGCCGTGGGCTGGCTGCCCCGGGAGGCCGCGCTCGGCTGCGTGGGACTGTGTTGCGGAGCCTTTTAGCACTCTGAAAGCTCTGTCTGTTAATCCCTTGCACCGTGGGGTCCATTGATCCGTGTGCACAGCCACGGTGCTTGATGGGAATGGCACATCCCAGCCCAGCCAGCCGTGCTCCCGCAGAACCTGGTAGAGCTTCAAAACCACTTTCTCCTCCCACGTGCAGCAGATCTGTACATTCCAGAGTGCTCGGTTAATAGGTTCTGCCTAACATCAATAGATCAATGCAATTTAAAAATCTACTTAGAAATGTCTAAAAATAGGTATCAGTAAAGGTGGTGAAGCAGAGCTTTTGTCTCCGGGGAGTGTTATGGTGTGTCTGGTGCTGTGTGTTTGTATGTGGTGTAAGTGGCTCCTCTGCGAGTTGTGTGCGTCTGCTGCCAAGTCTTGCTTTTCTGCAGGAAAGATCTGTTGTCTTGCTGATACTGGAAGCAAAATTCAGTTGTTGTTTGGAGGAAGAAATATAAGATAAACATAAGTCAGCGTCTGATGCCATTTCTGGGTTCTTGGTTGCTTTAGGATAATTGCTGGGGTTTAAAGCAGACAAAAGCTACCTGTGCTCTTAAAAATGGTCCCCTAAGTGGCTCTGTCTTTCCATTTCAGCAGGAAAGAACCAGGTATTTTGAAGTGGAGGATGAAAGCACCAGCAGCGTGGCCTTCTGAAACTTGGAGAAAAAATGGAGTCAGGTGAGAACAAAGAAGAAAAAGCTGATGTGGGATTGAACCAACTTCAAACTCCATCTGAGGTTTTCCTGCATTTGCAATGTGTAATAATTAGCTCTTCTTCCCAGCCCTCCTGCAGAGCTATTGCTGTTCTTGATGTATGAGGGGTCAAGAGTGTTCAGCACTCTTTCCAACGTGCCAGTTGGAACTGCTCCCCAGTGCCTCCTCTGCCACTGGGGAACACATCGCACCTTAGAGGCTCCATTCAGCTTTGTGTTTTAACGTTTGTAATGGCAACTGCATCTTCACCAGCTTCCTAGAAGCCAAGCAGATGAAGCCTCACTTGCTCCTTCAGTCATACAAGTCAAAGATGGTTGGGTTTCTTGAGGAGTTTGACCATTACTCTTCCTTGGCCAAACTCATGTCAATCTACCAACCAAACAACAGGACCACCTTCAACTGGACAGACAGCCGCATTGTCGAGTGGGAGAAATTTGCTGAGCTGGCTAAATACGAGCCGGAGTCCCAGAAACCAATGGTGAAAGCTCTCCTAATTGTGGCATACTCGGTGATTATCATCATGTCTCTCTTTGGGAACATGCTGGTGTGCCACGTGGTGCTGAAGAACAAGAGGATGCACTCAGCCACCAGCCTGTTCATTGTCAACCTGGCAGTGTCTGACATTATGATCACGCTGCTCAACACGCCTTTTACCCTGGTAAGTGGCCCAGTGTGCTGAACCTTCAGCCAGGAGAGGAATCTCTCATGAGAAGGCTCTGCCTAGTGGTCACACCCTCTCTGTGCATGCTCTCCTAGGACTGAGGCCTGAACCCAACACAATCAAGTCCAATAGACAGCTCTGCCAGGCAAGTAAAGCGCTGTCCAGCAACCTGTGGGCTCCCTTTGCTCCGCTAGACTCTGTGTCTGCTAAAAGACTCTTCATGCATGCCACCAAACCACAGCAAGAGCCTCTTGGGGTGTGCAAGATAGGTGCCTGGATGAACTTGCCCTTTTAATGTGCAGGAGAGCACTAGAGAGTCACACTTGGAACTTAGTGGGAACAGAGCAGCTCCAATGCCAGTCACACTCGGGTGATGGGAAGGAAGTAGTCAAGCTTTTCAGTTGTGCCAGTTGGGTAAAGTCTTCAGTGAAAGCTCACCAGACCTGCAGGGGGGTTTGTGTGACCAAAACGTGGTCCACTGTTTCCAAATGTAGTTGTTAGTGTAATCAGAAAGCTATTTCTGCTGTTCACGAATGGTGTTTATACGAACAGGCCAGAAGGGCTGTGACAGCACCACTTGCTTAATCTGTGGGGTTTGACTCTATAAATGCTTACATAAAGGTGTTGCAAAATCCACGTAGCTGATGTTTCTTTGGGTTTCAGACAGTGCTGCCCAGCCAGCCAAAAGGTTGTGCTGGCCAGGTGCAACCTAAGGGGTTCCTGTGGGTTCGTTTCTGGTACGTTTGCTGGATGATGGCCCTCGTTGTTGTGCCCTCAGGTTCGGTTTGTGAACAGCACATGGGTCTTTGGGAAGGCCATGTGCCACGTCAGCCGCTTCGTGCAGTACTGCTCCCTGCACGTCTCCACGCTGACCCTGACGGCCATCGCCCTCGACAGGCACCAGGTAAAACGCTGCTCTGCGCGCTTCCTGCCAGGCTCTTCCCAAGCCTCCCTCAGCCTCAGTTGAGCAACACGACCGAGGTGGCTGAATCCTGGGGGTTAAGCCCATGTCCAGTGAGAAGGTTCTAGAGCTGAATTCAAAGGTGCACCTTGTGTGTTGGAGTAGGAGGGCTTGATGGACTTCTGTGGGGTCCCAGGTATACTAGGGAGAGGTGAAACAGCACAATGCAGCATCAGAGGTTTAAAGGACCTTCGGTGGAGAAAGGTGATAACACTTTTTTCAGGTAGCTTTTAAAAAGCCAGGTCTAATCTAGCCCCAGGTGTGGCAGGGCAAGTGGATTTCAGAGGCAGTTTTTTACATGGGGTGTCTTGAAAGAGCAGTGCCAATGCTGAATGCAAAGGTTTACTTCAGCTACAGGGATCTTTCCCCAACTTTGGAGTTTCCCAAACCCCATAAACACCAGCTGGGGCATTTGCTGCACCATCACACTGCAGCCCACTTGGAGCTGGCAGCAGGTCTCAGCTCGCTGTCTCAGGGAGTAAAGAGGAATTCTGAGACTGGAGTCCCATGGTCCAACTATGGGACTGATGCTGGACTGGTATAAAGGGAGTAAGGAGGGGGGGAATCTCTGTGGGAAATACTGGCAGCTGTGACAAGGTGGTGCCCATCACAGCGTGCGGGACGGGCTGTGCCAGCCTCTCGCTGCATCTATAGGTCAGGAGAGGGCAGCCCACGTGCTTATCTAACGATTGCTCTCCTTTCCCATCAGCCACTTAGTGTCTTCCAGACTTATAAAATCTAGGAGCTCTTTACAAACAGAATTTCATAGATGGCGAGTTAATCCATCTAAAGAGCGGAGGAGGGCTTAGCTGCATGGGTTCAGCTGGAATGGGAGACCATTCTTTATGCAATTTGTGTAGAATAAACAAACATACCCACAACTGAATAGACTTGTGTAGATATCTTTTTTTCCCTACCTAATGTAACCCAAATTTAAGGAAAACGTTCCTCGCAGAACAAAATAGAGGAAAAACGTTAATCGAAAGCACTTCTGGGCAGACTGAAAGTTCAAGGTTTCCCATTTTCCAGGTCGCTCTAATGAGCAGGACATTTTCCTAACCATGCCTGTCATTTTCTTAACAGCATTAGATCACATCAGAAAAGCCTCTGCTCTGTGCACTGGTGAGGGGGCTTCCCTTTCCCGGGAGCTGAGGGTCACGGTGCAGTCTGTGTTGCAGGTCATCCTGCACCCGCTGAAGCAGAGGATGTCGCCAACGAAGGGAGCACTGAGCATCTCTGTTATCTGGCTGATGGCAACCTGTTTCTCCCTGCCCCATGCCATCTATCAAAAGCTTTTCCAGTACAACTACAGGTGAGTTATTTCCCCCTCCAAGTGAGCATGAAGTGGTCTGACAGTCCCTGTGGTGGTGGTGGCTCTCAGTGGTGAGAGCTGCTGGGGTGCTCCTGGGCTTGGGGAGTGACATATTGGGGTCAGTGAGTGACCCTCCCCACGGCAGAGGCTTGGCTCGCCTGCCTCGCTGTGGGCACACACATCCTCTGGACATGGGTTTGCTTTTGTCATCTCTCAGAGGCCTGAAGAGGGTGAGTTCCACCCACTGCCTGATGCTGCCAGGGGGTCCCTGAGCCAAACCTGCTCCGGTGTCACGGTACTGTCAGGAGGGACTTTGTCCCCAGGAGGCTGTTTTCTCCTGAGGGCCTTTCCTCTCTCCTCCTCACACTCACTCAGCTCCTCAAACCCAAGAAGACCGTATCTGGCCGCTTGCTCAGCATGAAGGAAAGAGAGAGATGAAGCTGCATTCTGAAAAAGAAAGAAAATAGAATCCATGGTGTAAACATCTGGTGCTGGGATGAGCGAGGCTGCGCAGAGAGAACAGGGCAAGAGGACCTCCTAGTGAGTCAGCGGGGCCGCCGTCCCCAGGTCTCTGAGACCTCATACGCCGATTCACACGTTTTAACCTCCTTGCATTTCATCCATCTGGATTTATAAAACAGCATCAGCCTTCATTAAAGCTTGAGGCTCCTCTGCCCAACCTTACATAAACCAAAAAAGCAAAAGAGAAGCCCCCCTCTTCCTCTGCAGTGAGGGATTGGAGAGAAGAGCAGTGCTGCAACAGAGAAACCAGCTCTTCTGTGTGCGCTGCTGTGCTGTGCCCAGCAGGGAAGGGAGCTCTTTTCTTGGCTGAACACAACCACAAAAGCTGTTAGAAAGGGATGAAGTGGAAGTTCATATCCACATGAGGACTTGTGAAGCATCAGAAGAAAGTGAAGTTTCTGATCTAGAGGGGAAATGAAAGAAAGAAAGAAACAACAACCCTTATCTTGCCCGAGTTCCAGCCGGTGTAGTGATGGGATTCATTGCTGGGAAGTCGCTTCTGGACCCAGGTAGAAATAAAGAACTCAAAGTTTTGTGTTGGTTGCCCTTGCAATCTTTTCTCCTCTCATTTCTGATGGTGTTGCTGGCTCCTGGCCAGCAGACCCACAGAGCTGCACAGACCAGAGTGCGATGTGTGCGTGGTAGCGCCAGTGCCTGCGCGCAGGAACGCTGGACTTGAGGCCAAGGGGTCAATCTCACAGCGAGCACCATTTTCAGCCTGAGGTAAGGAGGCATCAAGAGGAGACAGGGAAAGGATTTCTGTTGTACGTGGTGCCTCTGTATAAAGGACAAATACCTTCCCATGGCACAACCACCATTGAGGTGGCAGGGAGAGAGTTGGACTGCCCACGCCGGCCTTTTGTTGCTGTTTGTACATGAGGGGTTACGTGAAGCGAGAGTGAAATCCAGGGCTCTGCAGCTCTCCTGGCTGGTGCTTGTGGTCAACGTGATGGAGACACCTCCCTGGGGACATGAGATCCTCAGCTGCTCTGGCACTGTAAACAGAGTGCTGGGTTTCTCCTGCGCTCACATCGCTTCACAGCTGCGCGCGGGGCATTGCTGAACAAATTGCTTATGAATGAACGAACGCGGTGTCTGTTTCGCGGCACCTGTCTGCCCTCATCCCTTGGCACGGCTGGAGGAAACCGAACCTCGTGGCGGCATGAGACAACTCAGCACTATAAGGACTTCCAGGACGTGCTATTCTCGTCCCTGCTTTCCATTGAGTAAAAAGCACAGTTGTAATGTAGCTCATAATAGCTCCTGCCCAGCCAGAGCTCCTGAGGAGTCCCACCCGGGAGCTGCTGGGGCCTGGGGACCCAGCATCAAACACGTGTGGCTGCAGGACGGAGCCTGTGTCCATGTCATGAATATAGTCATTCCTGAATTTACCAAAATACAGTGTCCTGATGGGTTTTGCTGTTGAACAGCCTCTTCTCTGAAATAACTCTGAGCCTCTAATACAGCCCTGTGCTCCTGCTCTGGAGGGCAGCACCGGGGGTTCGATTACCTGCAGCCTCACTCTGCTACCTGCTCCATTCAAAGGTGTTTTTAAGCTCCACCAGCACCAAAGCATCACCCTCACCAGGATCCTGCGGAGAAAAATGTCAGGAGCATGGTTCAGGAAGGATGCTTTTCCATTCTATGTCAGTTCCTCTCTCAAGCAGCCACACTCCACATATCTCCCATGGCCACACTCGCAGAGCTCTCCTCCTGCGGTCTTTGTTGTCCCCGCAGCAGGCACACATGGGCCCTGTGCCCCTACCCTGGGCCCTGCATCCGGTGCTCCGCATTCAAGCAGCCTCTTTTCATGGCACAGAAGTTCCAGAGGTGGAAAACAGGATATGAAAGATCTTAATCAATACTGCAATGAACAATTCAGCTTGATGGGAGCTAAAGTCTGTGCTGAACACAAGCAAGCTGAGCATGAGGATTGAAGGGATTGAAGAGAGAAAGACAAAATGGAACAAGAGAAAGACAAAATGGAACAAGAGAAAGGAAAAAGAGTGGGGGGGGGGAAGGAAAGAAAAGGGGAAAACATCCACTGGAAATAGATGTGTGTAGGCTCCTATCTGCTAATGTTTGATCACTTGCAGTCACCTGCTGTGGGATGTGGTGGGCACGGACTGCAAATCCAATGCAGCGAAGATGAGCAGAGATCTTGCATGATGTTCCCTTTTCCTAGGGGCATAGGAATCACCTGTGAGACTAGAGAAAAGCAGGAGCCAGGTGGGTCTCAGCACTTGCCCTTTTTCCTTCTGCGCTGGGTTTCTGGGGGTGAGGAGGTGGGCACTGCCAGGCCTCTGTGCCCACACACATGGGGAAGGGGCAGGTGCAGCCAGGTCAGTCCTTCTTTCACAGCAGCCGCTTATGTAAGAATGGCTCATCAGGGGAGACCTGTGCCCTGTTAAGGGGGTATGAGAGACTCTTTCAATTAAAATCATTTGCAGCTTCTAAGAGGAAACTCCAGCTGTTCTTTCTAAGAATCTCTTTTGTCAGACAACTCAACCATTTGAGGGGAAGGGAGATAACCGTGCATGGTAGCCCATTTTATCCTCAGCGAGACAGGAACAGAGAACACCATGAGAACACTGCTGGGAAGCAGAGGCTTGACCGAGATGTGTTTTGTTGAGCTGAGTGATATCTCACCCTCTCTGTCCACGCTGCAGATCTAAGGAGGAAGCTGTGTGTTGTGTGGAAGCACCACTGTGGTTTGTCGAATCAGCAGCATCTGTTTGCACAAAAGCCAGGTGCCACATGTGTGTTTCTTTCTTTTCAAGGGAAGCCACTGTCCGGAGTTTGTGCCTCCCCGATTTTCCGGAGCCTGCAGAACTGGTCTGGAAGTATCTGGACTTGTCTACTTTCCTCCTTCTTTACCTTCTGCCTCTGCTGATCATCACTGTCACCTACACGCGCCTGGCCAAGAAATTGTGGCTCCGCAACACCATCGGAGACATCACCACACAGCAGTACATCACCCACCACAAGAACAAGAAGAAGAGCATCAAGATGTTGATGCTGGTGGTTTTGGTCTTTGCTATCTGCTGGTTCCCTCTCAACTGCTACGTGGTGCTCATCTCCAGCCTAGGCATCAAGACGAAGAACTCCCTCTATTTCGCCCTGCACTGGTTTGCCATGAGCAGCACCTGCTACAACCCTTTCATCTACTGCTGGCTGAACGACAGCTTCCGCTCAGAGCTCAAGTCCCTGCTGTCCATGTGCCAGAAGATGCATCAGGCTCAGGACAACGTGCTGCCACCTGTGGGCATATCCTGCCGTGAGGTGTGGATGGAGCAGGCCAGGTACAGGAAGGGCCCTGCCTCACAGACCATTTGCTCCACCGTGAACATCCAGACAGCCAACACAGACCTGTGAGCCGACGGGCTGAGGTGAGTTACCTGGATTTCCTGGACATCAAAGGGTATCGCCCTGTTTCTCCTCAGGAATCAGTGTTGCTTCTCTGGAGTTTCAGTGCTGACTTTTGACTTGCGTGACACTAGGAGTCCCTTTACTCAGTGCATTGGGAGCAGAGCCTCTCTGGCACCCTCCCTGTGAGCCTGCAGCTGGTCCAAGGAGCAGGTGTGCATGCCCAGGGGACATGGAGTTCCATGGACAGGGAGATTTGCTTTTGGGGTTTCCCATCTGGTGGGAAGAGGGAGTGGGAAGTCAGGTTTCCATCACTGCTCGTGTTGTCCAGGGTCGCTGTCCTGTCTCAGTGCTTCTCACGTGTGCCACGACACGACACGGGGGCTTTGCAGAGCAATAGATAAGGACCACACCTGGAGGTGTTCAAGGCCAGGTTGGATGGGGCTTTGAGCAACCTGATCCAGTGGGAGGTGTCCCTGCCATGGCAGGGGCTGGAACTGGATGGGTTTTAATGTCCCTTCCAACCCAAACCATTCCATGACCTGTTCTGATATGTTTGAAGAACAGACCTGGATACCCAGGTTGACTCTGTCCATACAGAGTTCTACCAGATAATTTATTCCAAAGCCTCCCAGCAGGGAGGTAAGGGGCAGTAAAGAGCAATCTCCCCTTCTGGTGGTGCTGCTTCTACTCCTCTGGCTCCCTCTGCCCCAACTCTGGGCCACCTCTCCCTCTGCCGCTTTGGAACCTGCAGGACCAGCAGCTGAAAAGCAGCTGAGCAGGGAGCAGGAATGCACGCCCAGCAGCAGCTTCTGACAGAGCTCAGGTGGACAAATGCAGTCCATTGAGCCTTATTTTTGTTTTTATTAAAAATATATTGATTGAGGAATTAAACCTGTGATAAACAAAACCTGGCCTAAACAAAAGGCCACATAATATTTCATCAAGGCTGCACCATTCACCAACTGCAGAATGAAATGGTTCTGCATAATTACTAATTGCTGTAATAAGTTTCATTTAAACAACGAATTGACTCAGTCTGAGAGGGAAGGTTTTGTTTACAGTCCTGGGAAAAAGGCAGTTTAATTTAGCTCTGCATGGAGACAGGTGAAGAAGAGGATACAGAACAAAGAGCAGAGTTAATACATAAGACGGAAAGAGAAAAAAGCAAAAAGACAGGAAAAAGAGACATTAAAGGCAGAAAGTGGAATTGCTGGGTAATTTTGCAGGCAATGTGGAGCAGTGGCTGGCACTGGGGAGCAGAAGCTGGAGCACCCCCAGGCCTGGCCAGCAATTTCTCCATTACTCCATCCCTCTTTAAAACTGCACCAAGGCCAGAGAGTCCAGGCTTCTCCTCCCAGCTGCCCCAGTGGAGTTTGAGTGAGGGGCTTCTCTCACTTGGGGATGAAACAAAATATGGGAAAACATTTATTACTGCTCAGACTTGGGGTCATGTGGTTGTAAGTCCTTTGCAGGAATAAAGCTGGCTGTGTTTTGGGCACTGACAGTTCCTGGGAATCCTGCAATGGATTTGTGCTGCAATGGGTATGGAGCAGCTGGGATGGCACTCGCTGTCTGTCAGGCCTGAAATTCATAGACAAGCACTTAGAGCAACAAAAACCCCAAACAAACTGCTTTGGATACAAACAGCTCCACCAAACGCCAGTGCACTGGGAGGTGATGGGCAGAGGCTGAGCTCTGCCAGCAGTGCAGAGGGGTTGCAGCTCCCCAATGGGCATGGCAGGACCCACAGCCTGGGCACCCCGGGCACCTCACCTGTTCCAGTAACCCTGCAGAGGGGTCTCAGCAGTTTAGGGGCCGTCCTGGCTACTCAGGGGCAGGGATGTTCCTTGTTTACCCTGTCCATATCTTGATCTGAGCATCTGCCTGGGAGGGATGAGGATGTGCTCCCAGAACCTTCCTGGGGAAGGATGAGAGGGGCTGGAGAACAGGCACTAAAAATTGACTTTTTTGCTCCTTTGCACAGTGAGAAGGAATGAGAGAGAGAGGAAGCCACCTGACCCCACTCGGCCACATCCCTGTGCCTCAGGTGAACATTACAACACCTGCACGAGGAGGAGAGAGCGGGGCATCACGAGTGGCAGCAGAAGTGAATGAGTGGATCCCTGAGGCACCACACTTGGGAGTGAACAGCTGTTTGGGAATTGAGGATGAGCTGCTGCTGGGCACAGGCACTGCCCTGCCTCTGCGTAGAGTCCTGTTCATTTGGAAAAAAATAATTGTGAATTTTTTCAAAATGTTAAAAGTGTCTCTAATTAATGAGCATCACCTCATTTAATTATTAAGAGAAGTGGTCCTTTGCCTTTTTACCGTTCCTCACTCCTCGTCAGCTTTCAGTGAGTGGCTCTCAAACCACCATGTATTCCACTTCATTACACTATTATTTCTTGGAAAGGGTGGATGTCAGCATGGAGTTTTCAGTCTCCCCTGCAGAATTGTAGCAGCCCGTTTCTACTCAAATATCTTCAGAAGTTTAAGAGACTTTTTTGTGACAGCAGCATCTGTCAGGTGTGAGCGTGGCCACAGCGCTTGGCTGGCTGTGGGTCATGGGGTCATTCACAGTTGTTCAGCTGATTCAGGTAGGTGCTCATGGAAAACAGCACTGATGTCACCCAAAAAACATGCAGAATTTAACAGAAACACTGAATTTCATCCTGGATGGGCATATTCTCTATTTTGTGTGTTTTACTGTCCTGGAACAAAATTTTCCAGGGCTCTTTGAATAACACCCACAAAGCAAACCTTTCACAAAGGAAGAACAGACAGTGGAAAATTGTACCACACCCCCCCAGAGCTCTTGGTGATGGCTCAGGGAGCTGTGGTGACCCCGCACCTGGGTGGCAGTGCTGGCATTGACGCTCAGCTCAGTGCTCTCAGTGTGCCTTTCATAGAGAAACGCTCTGCACTCAAGACTTACACCCTTTCTATAGAGAGATTTCTATGCTTTCTTTCAATATATGTAATTATATCTTGGGCTTCTATGGAATAACCATAGCAACACTGCTAACACTGATATCTTCCATTAGAAATATTAAGCTATGGCTCTCACTGGGGTTCTGAAATGAAATTTCCTACTCTGCTGGCAAAGTCTGGGGTACGAGCCAAGGCGAGGATTAAATCCCATCCCCAGGGCTGTTTTACAAGATGGATGGACTGAAGTTTTCAGCAGTTTCTTGAGCTGTTTGTCCAAGAATGCTGGTACAGAGCAGCTGCTGGTTTCCTCGGAAGCAGAGAGATTTCTGGGAAACAGCACACAAAGCCTGGGGCTGTACCTGCCCAGCACTCCTTCGCTAGGAGAGCCCTTCTGGGAGTCCATCGTGTCTGGTGGCTCTGGGTGGAGCAGAAGTCTCTTAACCTTGTGTTGAGTCCATCTTTAATATTTCTTAGAAGGGTTTTTTTTTTTCTCCTTCCTTCCTTTCTTTGATTAGCTGCAAAATCTTTTCTCTGGAGGAATCAAAGACCTCATTCCAAAGAAGTGGATCTCTCCATACTCCCTTGATCTGCTAATCTGTGTAGTCATCTATCTCTTGCTGGGAAAAAAAGAACTTAGCTGGTTTTCCTTGGATCTGTCAATTGTAGCATTTCTTCATTGCTGAATTTTTCTCCCCTACATGGGCACGATGAAAGAGCTGACTGCACTGACGCTGCGTAATGGCTGAGATATCTGGGCTTGTAATTATCAATGCCTGAATGAGATTCAAAGCCTCGCACGCTTCACCCAGTGCCTCGAGGATCTCGTACCACTTGAGGATGCCCTGGCTAAGGCAGCAGCGCTCTCAGCAGCATTCGGGCAAACGATAGGATGTGCAGCATAAAATCCAAGACAAAATGGGCTTTGTTGTTTGTTTTGGGCTGGGCACGGTGACTGAGGGGCAAGAGGCTGCCTCCCGGCTGAGTGGCGGCAGTCGCCGAGGTCCCCTCGGCAAGGCCTGGGGAAGGGATCAAAGAAACTCTGATCAAAGTCCGAGCCAGCTCAGCAGGTAAACAGATGCTTAGCGGCTCATTAATTTGTCTTCAATCGCACTGCTCTCCCCTGGGAATGGCTTCCAGAGAGGCACCAGAGGCAGACTGGTGCCCGAGATCAAGAGCACAGAGGGAGAGCATCCAAAGGCAGGACCTTTGCTGCTCGCTGGAGGTTGTCCCTGCTCCCAGCCGGGCTGTGCCGCGGGCTCTGCCCGCAGAGAGCCGCCCTGGCCGGGGCACGGTTTGCTCCCCGCAGCCCAGCGGTGCGGCAGCCCCGAGGCTGGACGGGGGCGTGGGATGGGAGAAGGGTCCCTGGGGAAGCTCCTGCTGACGCGCTGGGACCGAGCCTGTGCCCTTGGCGATAGCGGTGCTGCTCCCCTCGGCAGGCAGGTGGCTGGAATCTGTGCTGGAGGAATAGCCCCTGGAGGCAGGACCCGAGGGTGGCTTTGCAGGGCGGATCATTACAACAGAGTTACCAGAAGTCTACTGCAGAGAAACTATTTGAGCACACACAGATCAGTATGCAAAGATTCAACAGAGACATGTCTGAGTGATTAACAACCCAGATTTATTAATGTGAGCTCATGCCAAATGCATCTGCCTGCCTTCAGCACAGTTACCGATGGAGATGATAACCGAGAACATAGCGCAGGGGATACCTGAATTCCAGAGACAAATCCCCTTATATAGCTGCATCGCATAATGAACAAAGAAACCACAAAATGCCAAATAGATTAGCAAAAAGCAAGCAGAAAAATACCCCACCATGAGTCAGAAAATTAGCTCAGGAAGGAGAAACTGAATACAATTATCATCAGTTAGTTCTTCAAGCAGAAAAGAGTAGCAAGGGGCTGTCCGTGCATGCTGGAGCGATACGAGGGGATGGCTTCAGTGAAGTCCAGATCAAGCCCTGGGAAGTGGGGATGTGGCTGGGCCAGTGCCAGAGACCACCCTCTTGCACTGAGGGGTAACTCAGCAGCCTGGGTCATTCCCAGATCAGAGAAGAAGGAGGAAAGAGCCTGAGCCTCACCCAGGAGGCTCCAATATGAGGGGCACACCCAGAATTAACACTTGGGAGATGAAGAACAGACACCCTCTGCCATGGGCAGCAGAGCAGAGTCTCTCCCTCAAGTCAGGGCAGATGGTTCTGCCCTCTCACCGACTGAGGAGTGAACACGCCCGCTCCCCTCAAGCCATCGCCTCCCGCGCTGTGGTGGGGAGAGAAATGCTTCTGATCTCCCCAGACTTTGGGTGCAGCCCAAGCAGGAGTACTGGCAGGGTGAGGGCAGGTTAGTCAGGCCAAGTAGCGCTCCAGTCAGCTCTCATTTCAGGACCCAAGGCTTTTCACAAAGCTGCCCTGGCCAGCCCGCCAGCAATCCCTGCCCAAAATCCAGCATTTATTCTGACACTGCTTCCCCGAGGTTGCTGTCCAAGCACTCCTGTGCATGCACCTTCCCAACGGTGACCGTGCAACCCAGCTCATCCCGAGGAGCTCTCTGTGCTGAGTGGGTTGGCAGGGGCTGGCCTGTGCCAAGATGTGGTGGCAATGCCGTGCTTTGGGTGCCCGTGTTGTACCAGGCCTGAGGTCACAGGAGCAGATTACCAAGTGCTGCTGTGGCTCAGGGATGCTCTGAGAGGGCTGGTGGCAGTGGGGAGGAGAGAAGTGAGCTGACAAGGCCAGAGGAGGGAGGTCTGCGAGGGGCTGCGCCTGGCCCACTGCAGGAAGCAAATCCTTCCCTAGGAGGTTGCTGGAAGCCTCCCCAGACATCAAAGTAAAAGCGTTTTTTGCCCTGACATCAGCCACCACCCCCAGTATTTTTTCCTTTGCCCCAGAAATAGGGGTTGAATTAATGCATTTGGCCCTTGTGATGGAGTTTTATCTCCCATGAGCTGATCCTGGCTGATAACGCTATGTTCAGCAATGCTAAAGCGCATAAGGACACTGCAAGGAGCTGCCAGTGGAGATTTGCTGTCATCAGAGGTGAGAGGAGAAGAATAGCAATAAAAACAACTAAAACCAACCAGCCAAGTCTTGCTGAAACTTTGTGCCTGATGTCAGAGCACAATAGTCTGTCACTGGAAGAGACTCTTCCGTGACAGGCCTCATAAAAATCCCCTTGGCAGATAAGAACAGCCAAATTGCTTTATAAAATCAGATTGATGGACCATCTGATCTGTCTACTGGAGACAAAACCAATGGCCTTCTGGGGCATCACAAGGGATAACTGGAGGGAGTGTCCCCCTTAATGGAATTTCTGCTTATTGCTTGTGTTGAACACTGTCTCAGAGCGTAAAGGTTTATATCTTCCGCAAGGGCTATCTCTGCCTACCACACCCATAGGCTTCTGTTGTACATGGAGGCTCTAATCCTTACTGCGTCCTGGAGAACCTTGCTGGCCTCTTGGCCCAAGGAGTTGCCCTCTGCAAGGATCCTCAGTCAGTGTTTGTACCTGAAAGCAGGGACAGTGATATTTCAAAACATCGGTTTTCTTGTTTTATGCCATTCTGCAGCACATTGCTCAGCCAGGGCTGCAGAGTTGTTGCTTTTCCACTTCACACTTGCAGCCAAGCTGAACATCATAATCAGTGTGATTTCAAGGTGCCCCGACTTCGGGTGTTTATGACATGGAATAAAAATGATGGCAGGCAAGTTTTAGAGGAACAGATCTTGTTCCTGTGTTTGAAACAGAGATGATGTTTGCCTGCTGCTACATCTTGTCTCAGGCAATTTTCAACAGGAATTAAGCAATCAATTAATCAATAGCCTAAATATTTTGCAGCTTCTTCTTCTTCCACAGCTCATTTTGGTCTTTTACTAATGTCAAACAAGGCAGGATTCAGAATTTTAAGGAGTCCTAGATCCCACAGAACTTCCATGCTGGATTCCCCACAAAGCTCAGTTACTGAGGAGCCATGATGAACTGGGTGGCTCTGGGCTGGTTTGGAAGTTTTAGTTTCCTTCTGAACGTGATACATGGCTCGGACCCTCCACATTGAGGTTAATAAACCAAGTCCCTCCTAAAGCCTGGAAAGGAATTGTACTAGTTTTTACCATTGTGGTATTCCTAGAACATCCTCCATAGTGCATTGTCTTTCCTGAAGCTCTCTTGGCAGGTAGGTTATTTAACAGATGATCTGCATTTTCCACCCTGCTCTAGAATTAAACGCACCAGTGGCTCTGGCTGACGAACAGTGAATAAGCAGCTCCCTGCGTGGAGATGGCAACGGCTCCGGCTCCAAAGAAACACCTGTAACACACAGTATGCCCTCTTCATGTTCACATCTCTATTGTGGGCTACAGACTTCTTTCTCTTTAAGTATGAAAGTTAATTTTAAGAAACCTAAAGCTAAATGCTCAATGACTCTAGCATAAGGTTGCCCTGTGCTCTATTTTAAAAAGTTGTATTAAATCACATTACCTTGCCTTCCATTTAGTGGAATAAAAGTGTCCGGTTGTCCTTCACAGCTTGCAGGGCACAATGTGCTATGGAAGCACATTCATCCCCTAGGTGAACTGCAATGATTAACAAAGGTAATTAAGACCACAAATATTTAACAATGCACTCAGACTTATTAGTTATAAATGGGAAAAGGCTGAAAATGAACCTTAAGCTTGTTTGACCCTCTGGGGAGGACCCTCTTGGACATGGCCAGGGTGAGACCTCAGGAAGGATACCAGAGCAGTTCACAAACCATCCTGATCCCGGCGGAGCTCAGCTGATGGAGTGGTCCTCACCGTGTGCCCTGGGTCCTGCAGCATCCTCCAAGAAGCACTGGGGCCAGTGCAGGACAGAGCTCCCTGGCCTGGGGTTGTGCCTGAGTGATCCAGCCTTTGGATGTGGTTGCAGTGAACGCTCCAAGGCGCTGGAAGGGACAACTGTCCATGAGAGCCACAAGGCAAGGGTTAGAGCTGTCCCTGGAGACTTAGCCTGGCCCTTCCTGAGGCATTGTGTGCTCATTGCTCCTACCTGTTTTAAATTGACTGTAGGAGGTAAAAAATCACAAAAATTGGCCCTATAGTTATTCTATTTGATTGGAGCATTTATTTGTAATCCAATAATTTGTTATAACCACCTCAGTGGAGGATGTGAGGAGGTTGAAGAGGTATTGAATGGGTTGCAAACACACTTTATTCTTTTGCTAAAGCTCTGTTGCCCAATGCACCTGCATTCGAATCCAAAAATCAACCCATTATCCAGTCTGTTGGCTTCTGTTAACCTAAAAATTGCAGCACAGAAAGAGGCTGGACAGTCTCAAAAAGCCTCATTTAACACCAGGACTGAGGGGAGGAACACAGGGACTTCTCTGGGATAATAACTTGGTTTTGATGGATAGCAATAATTACTGGCATCAGGCTGCCCCTGAAGACAAAGCGTGTTTGTTTTTCCTCATCAAGGCTTTATGACTGGAGCTGCAATGTTTTTTCTTAAAAATGAACTTCTGCTGCCAACAGGTTCCCTTTTTTTTAAAGGGTTTTGGTGGCGATTGTTGTTGTTCCCACTTTGGTTCCATCCAAGAGTCTTTGTTCTCCTTAAGACCCCTCCAATCCTCTGAACACCCTGCCCAGTGCCCTAGCCCTCCATCGGCACAGCCAGGGCAGCGCGACCCGAGGTGCGGGGTCTCCGGTGTGGAGGGAACCTCATGGCAAAGGCACCCCCAGGCCTGGGTGCAGTTTCACCCAAAGGTGCGGGGTGAGTCTGCCTTCTGTGCAGGTGACGCCGTCACTGCGACTGCACTCGCAGCCTCTACCTGCAGTTTGAGGGCCGCAGCTGGAGGACCCCTGCGCCAGCTCCAGATCTGGGAGGTGAGCTTGGAAGGTAGAAGACGACTTTCTGTCTCCTGGCAAACATGCTCCATGATTCAATAATGCCCTGTAAAATGTGTTTTCATTCGCCTGCAATTGCCCTCGTGCCCTGCGGAGAAGCCAGAATGTGAGAGCCACACACACAGGGGAAAATTTGTGGAACACTCAAAATGGGAAAATCAGAGAATAAACAATAAAAAAATCATGTGTGGGAAAGGAGAGTGAAGCAGAGAAGAAAAGAAATCAGGGCTGGAAATGCAGTTCTCTCTAATGGCTTTAAGTCTTCATTGTCAGTAGCTGAATTGCAGCTCCCTGTCCGCCAGTCCCTGTGCAGAGAACAGGCAGAGCAGATTGAAAAGGTTCAGCGTCACAATTACCCTGTCAAGGAGAGCATGGAGGTGTGGGGCTGAGCAAGATGAGCCCAGCAGGAGAAGTGATTTATTACAGCCCTAAATGCAACCGATGCCTACAGGGATGAGTAATTCCAGGCGAGGAGCAGCAGCAGAGCACAGGGGAGCTGAGCATCACCCAGACATGTTGCGCCTGACATATAAATGGGATCACCTCAGACCAGAGATGGACAGGCACAGGACTTCAGGAAACAGGCCTTGCTCTAAACCCACTTGCTCTGTGCCTCCAGCATCTGCACACGAAGGAAACCTTAGAGAGCTCATCACTGGTCACAGACCATGCAGCCACTGTTAATATGGGGCTCATTAATTAGCCTGTCTCTGTCTGGAGCATCTCATTAGTGCAAACATCTCCTTCAGCCTGGCCAGACCTCTCTCTCAGCTCCCCTTCATAACCCCGTGCTCACTGGGCAAAGGACCAGCCCTCAGGTGGGAATCCCCTGTGAGAACAATGCAAAGACCCCACCTGACTGGCACCAGCACCTCCGGAGTCTCAGACAAAGCCTGCTCGCGCCTCTCTTGTTTGCACAGACACAGTCACAGTTTCTACTTCTGCAGTTACTTTGTCAGGGGACACGAGTGAAGATCTCAACACCCCACACATTTCAGTCAAGTTCCTTAAAGGAAAAACCCACTGATCAGGCATATTTGCCTTGGCAGGATCACTGGCTGCAAGCTGTGGCTGCTGCGAAAGGCAGGACGCAAGTCTGCATTCCTGCTCCAAAGACCAGCTCTGGAGACTGCCCTGTGCACGTGCCTCCTGCAGGCCAAATGGCATTTACTGGCATCCTCCCCTGGAACTGGAGGTTTACAAAGCAGTCGGCCCGTGTGCTTTGAATGCCTTTCTCACAGCTTTGCATCCCAGCTGGAGATGTTCCTCACAGAGGCAGTTGAGGTGAGGCTTGCCTGCACCCCAGCGTCTTGATCTGCTGCCAAGCTCTCTGCAACTAAGCTGATGGGTCTCCAGAAACTGGAGAGGCCAGAGTCAGCCTTGTTCTGACCACCTGGGAACTGGTCTTCAAACCCACGCTCCTCTGCTTGCACGGAGTACGTGAGACCCTCCTGCTGCTCTGGTCTGCCCGTGCCTCCCCCTGAGCACAGTGAATCCCAACTACTCGGAGGGGAACAGTTTATCATCGCTCCTTGTGCATCAGCCAAAAAAGGGGCAAGAGCAGACAACACAAATACTCTGAGGCAACAGGCAGAGCAGGCTGTAAACCTCTTCACCAGGAACTTCTGGTTTTGGAGAAAGTGTCTGCTTTGCATGCTCCAGAAGAGCAGACCCTTGAGGTAGGGCCAAGCCTTCTCACACCACACCGACTGCAGCGTGCCCAGTCCTCAGACCCCTGGGAATGCGAGGTCCTGGATGGCTACAGCCCCACAACCAGGAGTCACTCAAAGGTAAGGCAAAGAACACTCCAAATTCCCGTGCAGGAGGATGCTCTTCCAACAACGCCACCTCCCAGTGAACATGGCCTTCCTGCAGCGCACCGGTGGCCTCAGGCAAACTGCACCGGCCTCACACGCGCAGGGCAGGGCTGGGATCCTCCCGAGCCTGCAGCCGCCTGGGCTTGGTGTGGGCAGAGGCACTGGGATCACTTACCTCTCATGGGCTCTCAGCAAGGCTGGTTGCTCACAGCACAGCAGCAAGTTCATTGCAGTGTGAAAATACAGGCTCCACGCACCCAAGCAGATCCATGGAAAAGGCTGCTTTGGAAACCACGCATGCCAAGTGCCTCTGCCCATACTGTGGCTTTGCATTCATGTTTTTTCTGGGACCTGATGGCAGTGGCTTGTCCATCCGTACCCACTGTGCTGCGTTAATGGCAGAGGCACAGCTGGCGCTGCAGGTGGCTGTTCATCACATTGGGAATGAGCTATGGCAGCACCTGCACCTGTAACAACTGCCAGGGTTTGAACAAGTGGCTTTAAAGATGGCTTTAATTGGAAAAGAAAACCATCACATCCTTCATTCCAATAGTGTTTTAAGGAACAGACCAAGTGCAAGGGCATGAACAGACTTAATGGGCTTCCTGCCTCCTCCTCATCCCCAGGCCAGCAATGAACCCTGCCAGGGCTGTGACCCTTCCAAGGAAGGCCAAGCCCACACAACACAGGGCAGCAATGCCGCTGTCGGGGCGGGCGTCTCGCGGGGATGGGGCTGTGGCAGCCCCCCTCCAGCAGCCCCCGCGTGCGCTGCTCCTGCGGCCGCCCCACACCAGCATCGGCAGCCTGGGATGCATCAGCACTGCCGGGAAGCGCTGTGCCCCAGCCCCACGCGCCCTCCGCCCGAGCCCACGGCCAGCACGGCCAGCTGGCTCTGCACCACGGGCAGGGGGCAGCGCATCCCGGTGGGCTCCTGCCCACTGACAGACCCACAGGCAGGAAGGGAGAGGAATCAAAATGCACTGAGCCTCAACACCTCCAGCTCCACAATTTATTTATCTACAAATACACAGTATTCAGGAGCACCAGGGCTGGAGGAACACAGGGCACACACGTTCCCCTTGGTTAACAAAGAGCGCAGGAGCTTCCGCTGCTGCTCGAGCTGAATACAGGTGTCACCCCAAAAAACAACAGAAAACTATTTCAGAATTACAATGGCAAGGACACAGAATTTACAAAAATATAAATAAACTGTTTGTAACCTTAGAGAAAAATAACATCCATCATAAAAAATACCATGTACTCCTCTAGGGAAACCATACCTACAGAAATGTATTTACTATGTGTTTTAAAAAGCACCAGTCTGCATTGTTCAGTAACCCCAAACACAGGGGCTTTTCCCCTGAACGCTTGCAGAGGTTTGAGAAGTGTGTCCAGATCATTTAAAATGACTTCCCTTCAGTTCTGCCTGCTTCTGTAAAAGCACAGTGAAGGTACAATTCGTACAAGCACCTTGTTCAAGAAAAGCACCCAAGGATGTCCTAATTGTTTATTTTAATGAGTGAACACTTTAATAGGATCAAGTACGTGCCTATTTTTAAATCTATGCTTAAGAGCTTTCCAGAACAGGGCTGGACTTAAACTTATCATATAAATTCCTCTGCAAATGAGACTTGCAGACAAGAGTGGTGTCAGAAACAATCGTCTGTAAAATAACAATCCCTCTGCACACTAGTATTCCCGTTGTTCAGCAACAGCTAAAGTTTGCACAGATGCTGAATTATTTGATTTCCTTCAACTCTTTCTGAGCCACACCAGATTGGCTCCAACAGCTTCCTGATGCTGCAACACGAGATCCAGCACAACAGGAATTCCCTTCCCTTATGTTACATGTAGTGTGCTGAAAATACTATCAAAATGCAAAAGTCAAGTATGAAGTTCATTGGTTCCCAGATAAAGAAATTCCCCGCCCAGAGTCTGCACTGTTGAAACTGCAGCATTGTGCCCCATTTTTCAGGCTCTTGTGGTTCCCCACCTCCTGAGGGCTTGTGGAAATCCAGCCTAAGGGGTCCTGGGTGTGGGGGGTTAAAAGCTACCTGCAGAAATTTTGGCCTGTGTAAACAGAACTGATTTGTCACCACAGCTGGAAGGAGGGCACCAGCGAGGGTGGGGAGCAGCCTCAGGTGGGAGCTGGGGGGGGTTCCACTGCCGAAAAGCCCCATCCTGCAATGCTCTCATGCGGGGCTGAGCCTCCCTGGAGCAGCAACCACAGCACAGCCACCCAAGAGGCCTGCATGGGACTCGCAAGTTAAACCACACCTGAAGCATGGCTAAAGCCACCCCTGCCTCGTGCTGCCAGCCCAGCACCGCAGGGACAGCACAGAGGGGATTAAGGGGCAGCACCTGGAAGGGCAGGAACTGTGGCACAACACAAACCCACCCCACGCATCGCATACAGCACCGCACAAACACACCCGATGTGCTGCCTCCTCAGTCTTGGAGCAGAGGTGAAGTTTTGACCTTAAAAAATATTGCTCAGACATCTGAAAAAGAAGAGTTTACCTTAAAAACGATGAAGCAAATGGGGTTGATTTCTTTTAAGAAGGGAGAAAAAAAAACATTAAAAACCACCCCAGGCAGTGGGTGCAGTGTCCACGCAGGGGCACAGCAGAACTGCTTGGCACACATGGGAGGGACAAACGTGAGGGCCTGTGGCACACACAGGTGACAACACTCATATTAATGGCTCTGCCTTCACAGCCAATCCTGCCCCTCACTTGGTGGGACAGGAGGAGGTTGGCTCTGCCATCCTGACCGGCTGCCCCAGCTCCAGGCACGTTGAGGGACCACTCACAGGGGCACTGGTGACACACAGGGACATGCAGGACCTGCCACCCAGAACAGTCCCAACTCCAAAGCCTGTGAGCTGAGCCGCACGAGTGCTCTTACTCAGCTGTAGGTGAGTTTATCCTGATTCTTGCTGGAAGTGACTAAGTGTGTCCACAGAGCAATTAAGTATTCATTTGATTTCCTTAGGTGATTAGTCCAAATGCTCCCTCCCTCCCATGGACAAACCTCCAATGAAAGAACCCTGGCCCCACACTGCGTTTGCTTTAGCAACAAATTCCCTGCCTGCTCCGTAACAGTCCAAGCACGCGAGAGCCTGACTGACAGTCCAAAGCAGGCATGTGGTCCAATGCTGCTGGCTGCGAAGAGCCAGAGAACGACCTTGACTTTGGAAGCAACAGCAGGGGAGAGAAAGTGTCACATCCAGCTGAAACTGGCCATGCCTCCCTTATCTAACCACATCCTGAGCACGGTCAAGTTTTTAAAAGCATCTAATGGGGAAAGGGAGAAAGAGCAGCAGCTATTAATACCCATGTTCAGCAGATCTGAGGAAAGGGACGCCTTCCCAGAAAGGCGCCTGCTCTTCCCAGTGCTGTGGTCAGATAAAAGGCAGAGCTGGTGAGCAGCAGGGATGCCCGGCGGGTGCCAGGGTGGAGTAACATTGCCACTTGCTGGCGGTCGGCACAGCCGAGGCCCCGGCAAGGGGGAAGAGCAGAAAGCGCTCCTGGACCCAGTGGCGACCTTGGGATCAAAGGAACAAAGTGCTGGAGCGAGAGCTGCCGGCTCAGCCCTGGCGCTGCTGCCCAGGGTCTGGGGACAAGCTGGGGTGACGCTGATGTCACCTAACGGCGTTGGAGCCACGGGTCGCAGCCCTGCTCTGCTGTGACCTCAGCAGAATCGGCATCCACAGGCACCGGGGCAGCTCCTGCATGCCTGGCCACCCCTGAACCTTGCTCTGCGCGGGGCATCGCCGTGGCACCCACGCCGGCTGCAGGGCTTGGCTCCCGCAACAGCGTCCAGCCCCCACTGTCAGGGGGCTGGCGCAGCCCCACGCGATGTCCAGGAGCCTGCAGAGATCACGGGGCACAGCCTGGCTGCCACCAGCCCCAGGGCATGACGCCCAAAATCATGGTACCCGCACAGGCAGGACACCTGCAAGCTCTGACCAATTCTGCAGGAAGAAATTCCATCAGAAGGGAGCTCCCCCCCCAGCAGATGCTCCCAGAAATGAGAAAGAAAAGGCCTTTTTTAGGCAGGAAAAAAAAAAGATAACTTTAAAACAAGCCGGCTCTGCTGTAGCTGGCACAGGGATGGCACTGTTGACGGTGACCCAGCCACTGGCACAGGTGCTGGCACACACTGGCTATCCCCTGGGCACAGCCATGGGACAACCCTGACACTGACACCCAGCATGGTGTTGGCAAAGCCAGGGTGCTCGGAGGCAGCCGGTGGGCAGTCAGTGCCCATGGGCCAGGGGCCCAGGGTGGGAGCTATCACTGTCCCCAGGTTGGCAGCCACCGCACCGTAACAAGGAAAGGTGTCAACTCATCCCAGTCTGGACCAGTCCAAGACTCCTGCAGGACAACTGCACCACTTCATAAAGAGGAGGTAGAGCAGAGGGCGCCAGGTGCTGGGATGGCACAGGGGGATGGAAGGTCGGAGCCCAGGGCAGCCACCATGGCCAGGTCCTCTGCCAAGGACCGACTCCGACACAGAGGGAGAGGAGCAAGTAAGAAGTAAACTGGGGAAGTGACAACTGGCACTCAGGAAAGTCAAGCCCAGGCCAGATAAGGGACGGGAAAGCTGGAATGGGAGGGAGGTGATGGCTGGACCCACAGGGCAGGAGGGTGGCTGCCTGCAGAGACTGAGCCCCATGGCCAAGGGACCCCACTATGATAGCATAGCTCTCGCTGCACCCCAGTGCAGGCGGCACCACGAGCGATGGCACCGCGCTGTGGGACAAGGTATCAACACAGCCAGAGAAGAACAGGCTCCGCAGGGGCCTGAGCAAAACCTCCTGCACAGAGGCTGTGAGGAGGCACGGTTGTAGCCCTTGGCACTCCCCGAGGAGGTATGCTGCCCCTCGCATCCTTCAATCCCACAGTGCAAACGCCATCTGCACGTACTCCCCACGTGCACAACAGAGAGACCATGTGACCGCAGAGCTACCGGATCCTCTCCCGTACCAGTAGACACAGTGCCTGGAGCTTCCTCCGACCCTTCCCTGTCCTCTCCTAGCGTGGGCAGCCCTGAGCTGGGCTGAGTGTGAAGTGGTTGCAGAGCAGGAGCAGAGCGTCGAACCGTTGGAGCTGCTGCAGAGCTTGGGCCAGCAGCGGGACGGTGACTGTGGCTCCCGAGCAGGTGAAGTGAGCGACGAGCTGCTCAAATCCAGAAATCCGTCCCAGCAACTGGGGCGTGACCCCCAGCTCCAGCGCCACATGGCTGAAGTTCTTCACTCCATTCAAGGACGGGTCCAACAAGAAAGCCAGCGACTGCACCAAGGAGTGGGGCAGCTCTGCTACCTGCAGACCTGGGGCAGCAACACAGCAAAGCAGGGTTAGAACCCAACCTGTCCAGATGGGATAAAGATAAACCCAGCAGCCGAACCCAAGCCCTGTCCCTGTTGAGCAGGTGAAGTGCCACCCTGCCACTGCAGGTGTCTCCTTCAACACTGCTTTCTGAGCTCAGCAAAACGGTGCTGGCTCAGTCTCAGGGAGGCTGGTAACTGGTGACAACTGGGTGTCCACCCATCTCCCATCGCAGACTACTCTGGGCAGCAACACAGAAAGTCTGCCCTGTGGCCTTGCACCAAAGACCATGGAGGCAGGTAAATCCCTGTGACCAGCAGCACCTCCACGCAGCAGTGGTGGACTTCTGGAGGAACTTGCTTCCAAGGATCTGCCTCTCTCTGCTACACCAATATTCAGAGAACAAAGAAGAGGCTGAAAAGACACTTACCCTTTGCTGTGCTGCTGATCTGAGTCACGAGGCTCTGGGCATCACCCACCTGGCAAGACAAGGACCCCAAGGTTGTTGGTAGTCTGACGGGAACAGCACTGCCTGTCACTGTTCCAGGGCCATCAGAGGCTCAGAGGGTCAGCACCTCTCCTTTCAGCACTACCATCCCATGGAGCCAACAGACACTCTGGGATGCTCCAGGGCCTCCCAGCTTCCTTTAATGGTCACCTGAAGCCAGGCTATTAAAGGGATTTCTCTGCCAGATCTTTTCTGAGCTTTGGGGGTGTCAGTCACTGAGATTGTTATGAGTGTAGCAGAGAGGGAGAGGGAACCAGCCCCTGTGGCCAGGTCCCCTTCTGGAGAGCAGCAGGACAAGAAGCGCTGGTGAGCACAGGTATGTTCACTGATTCAATAAATCGACTCCAGTCTTTTGGCTGTTTGCAGCCACCCCAGCAGGTCACATCACTGTGGCTGATCAGCAATGTATCACTAAATGTGGCAAACTGGGTTTTGTAAGTCCCAGGTATTAATGCACCTTAGCCTACGTTCCCGACCCACCAGCAAGCCCAGCGCCCTGTGCCCGAGCCTTGAGTGCCTGGCAGTGGTTTGGAGGAGCGATGAGGCTGGAGGAACTTACCGGCTGCTCCCTGCTTTCGGCAGTGGAATTCGGGGAGGTGGAAGGTGGGTGCTGGTTCCCCTCCCACCCCAAGCCACTGCTCTCTGCTGGGATCCTCTGTACCATCCGGCTTGCCGCCTCCTCTGGCCGCTCGCCGCCCACAAACTCTGCCTGGGTGGAAAATTTCTGCAGGTCCAGCTCGGTGCACTCCACCGGGGCATGGGGCCACTTGTGCTGCATCTCGGAGGCACAGGAGGAGAGGGTGGCCAAGGCCTCTGCCGTGCCTGGCTGGCTCTGCCTGGGATCGGGGGGTGGCCGGACCCCAGCCAGGCAGTCGCCACAGCCCGAGGCACAGATGAGGGGCTGGCTCTCCAGGAGGCTCCTGCCCAGATGGGCTTTGGATGCAGCGCTGGCCGCCACAGCTGGTGGCAAGTCTGGCTCCAGCTGGAGAGGGGGGAGCTGGAGCCCCACAGCTTCCCCGTCTGAGACGAACTGCACCACTTCCACAGGGCCTGAAACCAGAAACCACACGGCTCAGCGAAGCCCTTCCTGGGCTCTGCCCGCCCCACCGCCAAGCCCACTGCCCCGGGGCCTGCGGGCAGAGCTGGGAGCGCCCCACCAGAGGCCTGACCACTGCTCCCGCACCGTGGCCGAGCAAAGCTGCTTTCCTGCCTTCCCACAATGCTCCAAGTGGGGACGATCCCAGCTGCAGGGAGGGCAGGAGCAGGCTGGAGGGCTCAGGAGTCTGTGGTGGTTGACACTTCTGGCACCTTCTCACAGAAGCCATCCCTGTAGCCCCCTGCTACCAGAAGCTTGCCATGCAAACTCAGAACAGAGCCGCAAGGGCTGCATGTGACCATTTCTGGCACAAAGTCTGCAACGGATTAAAGAGAAGTTCCAAACTTCATGTTGGTGGGACTCGGACACTGTTCAGCTCCGTCCTTGCTGCCCAAGGACATCCCAGTAGGTCCTAGGACCGTGCGAGCTGGAATGCAGCACCACCCTCCCTGCCCCCAGAGAAAGGAAGGCAGTGGGAAAAGGTACCTTCTGCCTGCCTGTAGCAGGGGCTCAGGTTCTTCACACCCAGGCAGCAGGGACCAGACATCTGCTCCTCGCACAGGAACCTGCTGGGTGCTGCTGCGGTCGGGAACATTGCTCGCTGGCCCGAGAAGTTCTGAGTCCTCAGGAAGACTTGGAGGCAAGAGGAGAACCAGTCTGAGCGAAGACTTGGCAGCTTCCCCAGCATGTCCTCAGCCGCATGGTATGTCTGCCGGCAAGGAGCCAGCAGCTCCCTGGCATGCTGCTGGATGCCAGTGTACCCCAGCCAACAAACCCACTGCCCTCTCCCCTCACCAGCCCCACAGTCCTGCCCTGGCAAGAGCCCCTAGGCCTCAGCCTGCCCCCAGGAAACCCCAGGCAGAGAGGATCACCAGTTCCCACTGGGAAACAATATTCTGCCGGTCAGGCACTAAGGAGGATGGAGGCTCCTTGTGTCTCTGAGCAGGCAAGGCCCAAGGGAGGTCCTGCAGGTGTGAAAAGCAGGATGAGGCATTTGCTCTGTATGAGCAGAGGGACGTTTGTGTCCTGCCGGAGCAGCAGCAATGCGTTATCCAGCAAGGAAGGGACGTGTGAATGGAAAGGGAGAAGGAAGAGAAGCCCTGCAGGCATTGCCTCACCTCGCTGGCACTGGCTCTTCCAAAACCGCTTGCAGTAGATGATGGAGAGTGCTAGGAGCACCAGAACGATGATGACCAGGGCACTGCTGGTCAGCGCAAGCAGGGCCGTGTCCTGTGGTGGCACAGTGGGGACTGCTACCTTCACCAGCTTTATTCCGGACTGACCTGTAAACAGAAGATGTTGGAGCATAACCCTGAGGCCTGGGACAGCCCCTCTCTGCCCATCCCCTTTCTTGTGTAATGACCATGCCTCCTGCAGCAGGTCTGTGGGGCAGCAGCTTGTGCCACAGCCAGTGGAGCAGGCTGGGTGAAAGGATGGTGCGTATCCAAGTGTGTGCCTACAACACAGCCATTGCAACATGGCTTGCACCTGGAGCCTGCTCCTACCCTGCCATGCCCTTGCCACCCCTCCCTCCCAGAGCTGGCGAGGGACAGCCCTTACACTGGGGCTCGGAGGAGGGCGTCTGCTTGGTGCAAGGGATGCACTCCCAGTCCAGCTGCCCGCTGATCCGTGCCTTGCGGTAGAACCTGCCAAAAGAGAGAGGGTCTCAGTAGCGCACAGCCCCACGGTGAGCCCCGCACCCGCTCTGGAGACACAAGGGGGTTGTCTGTCCCATAGCAGGGCAGGGAGAGCCCCCTGTGTGCTCCTGCCCCAGCAGGTGGGACGCCCAAGGCAGTCGGTCTCTCCCTCACTGTCTAAAGCCGTACCCGCAGCTACTCTGTCTTGCCTGTCACCACTTTGGCCAAGGAGAAACATTACCCAAACATCCTCTGCCCACCGCATCCCTAAAGTGACCGATAGCCCCAAGAAGGCACAGAAATGTCCCTGTCGGCAACCGCACCTGAGAAGGGGCTCATAAACCAGAGCCCCGATGAGTTCCTCTCTCACGAGCGATGCCACTTGCCAGCCCGCGGACATTTCCCAGGGTGGCTGTGTGCAGCATCACACAGCCACTGCTTATATCATTGCCCGAAACACGGGCTGTCGTCTTTGGGGACCACCAATGGGAGTGGTCTTTGGCCACTCATCGTCAGGGTTTGGCCACCCTGGTGTCCACAGGGACAACTCAGGAGTTTTCTTACACTGCTCGTTCACGGGAGCCTTCAGGTTCCCTCTTTGGAGCTACAAGGGGCCCACCAAACAGGTCTGACTTCCATGTCACAGAAGTGTCCTCAAAGAGGCAGCCCTGGGTCACCAGGGCTCTTCTTACGTCCGATGTTCTGAGTGGCTTCAGGTAAAGCCCCCTCTACCCATTGCCCCCACATGCTCCCAGGTGCGATCACAATGGCTCTGCTCGAGCCAGGATCCAGCCCCACTCACTCTGGCAGGCACTCCCCACAGACTGCGTTGGTTGTCGCCGTGCAGTTGGACTTCTGGATGCGGTTGATGAGGGCACAGGAGAGGCAGGGCTTGCAGCCATGATGCCCCCAGCTGTCCTTGAACTTCCTGGGACGGCAGGCAACGCACTGCGCATCCCCCCCACTGCCGTCACCACAGTCCTGCAAGACACAAAGCCAGGAGCACGGCTGCGGCACAGAGCCACTGCAGCTCCCAGAGGGGTACTGAGGGGAATGGTGTCCCATCTCTGGGGCAAAGCATGGAGGGGTTACTGCTCACATCCTCAGAACCCAACTTGGGCCTACAGACCAGGAGGAAATTTAGATTTCCACCAGGAAAAACAAAAGAGGGCACCCTGAGCAGCAACCTGAAATCCCTTCCCACCTCCTACTTCATCATCTCGCCCGCCTATCCCGGGTGAGTGGAACTGTTCACTGCCTCTTCCCATCAAGTCCCAGCTCTTCCCAGCATGCCAGGAGCTAAGATCATTCTTCCGAAGGAAGGCTGGCAGAGGATTCACTCGGTGCTGTAAAAGCCTCAGTGCCAGATGATTCCTGGCTGTTCCAGGGCGGTCGATTTACCTTGGAAAGCTCCTGCCCAGGCATGCACTTTCTGCAGGGGGTGCATTTCCCATGCTCATCCAGGTACTCGTTCTCTTGGCAAACCATCGGGGCCGAAAGCCTAAGAAGAAGAGGAAGAGAAAGCAGAGAGGTCACAGCCAGCTACAAGACTTTTAAGATGAGCCACACATCATTTTTGGGGCAGAAGTTTCCACTCTGGCCAGGACAGGGTCGGCATCACAGCCGAGGAGGCTGTGGCAAGAGGAGGCTGCTGGCTCCCAGCTCAGGAAGGGTTTCCCAGCAAGGCTGAGGACTGACCACCTGAGCTTGCTGCAATGCCACAACCTCCATGATGGAGGAAGAGAAATTCAATTTCCAGTATTAATGCAGATCACTCGGGTCATGGACTCATGGGAGTCCAAAGCCAGCCCTGGAGAACTCAGTCCCAGCAAAGTCCCAGCTTTGGGATCCAGGGTGGCTGTGCTGGTCTGACCGACCAAACACTGGTGGCTGCTGTGTTCCAGGCAGAACAGGACATGCAGACACACACCCACGGCCCCGCTGGCCTGGAGCCGTGCAGGCTGCCCAGGCTCTTGCTCCACACACGTTCTAACTCAGCGTGGGCTTGCCTGCAGCAATCTCAGAGCAGAACAAGCCGTCACCTCCCTGGAAAACACTATCCAGAGCTTTTCCTGGGTGAATTAACAGCAGAACCACCCAGGCTCCGTGGAGCCACAGCGTGCATGGGAACAGGGACACCAGTCTTGCTGAGAACAACCTAGCCTGAAGCTACAAAACGGAGTAATTCATTTGGAGTTTTGGAGCTGCCTGTTCATTTCTCCCTATTCTAGGTGGGTTCTTAAGTGATGACAGAAATGGAATAAGACCCACCCCCACCAGACCAACCTTCACCTTGCTTTCTCCCTAACCTTGTGCAGCACACCAGGAGAGCAGCAGTGCTCAGCCAGTCTCGGAGCACGGCTTATTACCTCCTGAACACTCACGGGGACCAGGGGACACCTGGAAATGTTCTTTTGAAGACCACAGAACAGCCTGAAGCACCTGTGAAGACCCAGCATCTCACCTAAAGTCACCCTGTCCACAGCCTCGTGACGACAAAAGGCTCAGCTGGGATGCCTGTCTGTCCCCTGCAAGGCTCTGGCAGCAGAGGGGGGAGCAAACTGCAGGGGTCCTTGCCCCCGAGCACCCCCAGCGCCTTCCCGGGTGCTGCATACCCACGGCAACATTCCTCCACAGGCTTTTTCTGTGCTCCTCTGCCTAATCCCCACCACTCCCTTGCCGGCTGCCTTTTGGAAGCGGACACTTGGCCAGGCTCCCCAGGCTCTGAACAACCGAAATTCATTGGAGATGAAGTCTGCCCCGGACGAGCATAGAACGTGAGTCACCCTCACGCAGCTCCCGCACAGCCGGCTCCTGATAGCTGGTACAAGGAGAGGCAGTGCAAGCCAGCGAGGACGGGAGATGAAGAGCCAAGGGGGATAAATTTATCTTGCAAACATCTCAGGATGGGGATGATCACAGCCTATAAATAGCGTAAAAGTTACTGACACTACTGAATAAATAAAGGAGATTTGTCACCATCTCAGAAGGTGGCAAAGAGGGAGCCCGGTGCCAGCACCCCAGGAGAAGCACAGGGTCCAGCTACAGCCTGAATGCAGCAGGAAAAGCAAAAGCAAAAGCCGGGGGAGACAGGCCCCCAAGGGGTGACACACAGCCTCTCCGGAGGGCTGGCATGTAACAGCCTGCACCCCAGCTCCTGGGGAGCCCCAAGCCCGCAGCTTCTCAGCCCTGCTGGTGGTGCCTCTGCCCAGTGCAGCGGGATCAGTGCTGCTGATGCTCTGGTCCAGAGCTGGGGTTGGTGCAGGCTGTCACTTGACACAGCAGCACAACACAAACGAAATGGAGCTGCAGGCAACAGAAAACGAGCCAGGACACCAGCATCTGGAGAACAAGGGGACCAATTAAAATGGCTTTAAATTGAAGGTGGGAAGATTTAGATTAGACATTAGGATGAAATTCTTCACATTGAGGGTTGAGGAGGCATTGGTACATGTTGCCCAGGGAAGCTGTGGCTGCCCCATCCCTGAAGGTTTTCAATGCCAGGTTGGACAGGGCTTTGAGCAACCTGGTCTGATATGAAGTATCTCAAACTACAATATAACAGTGGACAGAATGAGTGCTTTCTTGAATATCTGCATGAAATTCAAAGCTGAGGGATTGTTACACTTCTTATTTTAGCAATACCAGAACCAAGATGTTCAAATTGTAAGTGCAGCACACATTCAGACCAGAGCACTGCTCTGGTGAAGCAGCGATTTCCGATAGCCTAATAACCCACTAAAACAACTGGTCCTAATTACCTGAAAGTAACAAACAAAACCCAACAACTCCTACCACCCGTGTGGAAGCTCCCCAGGATCTCAAGGTGATGGCCAGAGCACTAGGCTGCACTTGTCAAAGAGGAATGACAAGGTATCAATGCGCTGTACATTGGAGGTGAGCAAGATACACTGCCAGCATTTCAAGGCATATGAAATCTCCTGACCTGGCAACATATCATTTGTTAATGGACTTTTATTGTCTGAATGGGATAACTCTTCTGCGCAAGGCAAGAGTTGTTACTCAGGACAGCAGATCCATGAGCTGCTGAATGAGTTTCACTGTACAAGACAAAAAGTGTTTCAGCAAAGCTACAAGTTGGTTCACCTCTGAGCCAGTCCCAGAGCTCTGGCACTTTCATTGCTGTGAAAATGTAATTTTCAAGACAATTCCACTACATGGGAATCTGAACTATTTCTTTTGTGTCCAGCTGATGGATTGCGGTAGGGAAAAGAGCGTGAGGAAATCAATAGTGAAGTGCCTCTCCCTGTCTGACCCCAGCCCAGCAGGCACCGGGGCAGGTAGGGCAGCACAGGAGATGGGTTGAGCTGGTCCCTGCTCCAGGCACCGACCCCAGCCCCTCCAGTCACCCGGGATGGGGAGCCAGGACCCACCTTCAGGGACTCTGACCCCCCCACACACGGAGCAGCTCTCCCACATCACCATGTGAGCCAGTGGGATGTCATGGGAGGTTCCTGTTCCACTGCAGGGCTGCCCAGCCAGGCAGGAACTGCGTCTCAGATGAGATACTTGTATATATTGGAACATAACTGGAGAGGCAAAATCCTAAATAAGAACTGCAGCGAAAAGGAGGAGGGAAAACGAAATCTGGAAACTATGACTGCATGCCTTGCATCTGGCAGTGTCCATTCCCAGTCTCTTGCTCAGCCTTTCCTCCACTCCTGCTCATTAGGCTGTTCTTGTTTTGCCTGGACAGCATCTCTGTGCTTCCCTGTGCGACAGACCATAATGGGAGTGATTCTGCCACCCTGGCAGGATGCTCTGATGAGCAAAAATAGAGAAAAAAAGGCTGAATCTGAGTCTTTCTATGTGGCTTGGAAATCAGCAGGTTTTCAGCATATTTGGAAACTGCTCACAAGATTGTTCCCTAATTGTTCAGCTCCGAGTGGCTGGGAAGTTGTGTTTTCAGTAGGTGAAAGCACCCCAGACTCTGTTGGGAAGTTTTCCGGGCTGGTCTCGTGTCCTGTTACGGTGCTGCAATAGCCCCTGGTCGCAGTGCTCACCTTCCCCTCCTGCCTGTCCACTCCAACTGCAGAGGGAGGCACTGGACATGACCAAAATCCCCAGTACAGGACAGAGAGCATCGATCCTGGTTTTGCTGCTGTTCCCATTCAGCTTTGCAGAGACCTGGAAAGCATATACCCAGAGCCAGGTTTATGCCTGCCCAAATGCCTGCCCCCAGACACAGGGAACGCTGGATCCCCCAGGGAGCAGGAGCTGGGCTACAAACTGCTGGTGGACAATCCTCGAGAAAGGATAATCCAGGGTCCTGGAGGACAGTGACATCCCTCCAGTATGTGGGTGACTTCAGCCCTAGCGCCACGGGGATGCGGGTACAGGGCTCTGGTCCTGCATTCACTGCCAAAGTCTGAGATATAATTATGGACTGGGACATTAACTAGTTTAACTACCATTAACTAGGTTCTGGCTGTCCACCTTAGGCATCCCACCCATCCTACCAGGTATCTCAAGCCAGACTTCCAAAACTCTTACCAATTTTCATAAACTCTCTGAATTGTGTCTAGATTTTGCCCCACGCCTGCTCCTCAGTAGCTGTCACTGCCTTGCTCGCGGCAGTGATTCATTCAGTTTCCCCCGCCTGGCTCTTTGTTCAGTTCCTAACACCATTATAAATAAAGTCACCACAGATCACGCTGAGAAAACCATCCCGCAATCTGCATAACGACTGTCGTTAAAAGAATTTGCAATCAGTGATGATTCTGGACTACTTAAACCTGCCCTTACAATAGCCCGACACCTCTCGAGAGGTGAGAGCGCGGCGTGTCCAGGTGCGAGATGCCCGCTGTGAGCCCCGCAGCGCCCTCCGCCCGCAAACCCAGCCGAGTGCGGGCTCCCTCCGGGTGCGGGACACTGCGCGCTGCATATCCACCCCTATTCCGAGTGAGGGGTCCCCGCCGCGCCCGCCCCCGCGCAGCTGCCCGGCCCGGCAAGCCGCAGCTCGCCCGCCGCCCCCTTCCGCCGCCGCCCCCAGCCCCCGCAGCGCCCCGAGCCGCCCGGCCGCGGGAAGGCGGGCAGCGCGCCGGGACGTGCCCGGACACGTCTCGGGCCAGGGGCTCCGTGCTCCGCGGCCGCCCCGCAGCCCCACACCCGGCAACCCTCGGTCCCCGCATCCCCCTCCCGGCATCCCCATCCGGGGCGCCCCGGTCTTCACATCCCCCGGTCCCCGGCAGCCTCCAGTGTCCGCGCGTCCCGGGGCCGGCTGCAACCCACGTGCATCTGTGCCGCTGCCCTCCCGGGTGCGGGACCCGGCACAGCCCCTACCCGGCGGTGACACCGGCACCGGTAAGGGTTGGGACCGGCACCGTCACCAGCACCAAGAACGGGGGCGGGCGAGTGGGCAGGTGCGCAGACCCCCCGTCTTACCGGTATCCCGACGGCTCCCCCGGTGCAAGGCAGAGCCACAGGAGAGGCAGGAGCGTCGGGCGGTGCAGAACCCACAGGTAGGGCGGCGCGGCGCGGCGCGGCGCGGTGCGGGGCAGGCAGGCGGGAGCAGCGGTGCAAGCCGGGCACGCGGTGTCAGCGAGACCCGCGGGACTGCAGGATCCCCGCGTGCAGCGGGACCTGCGCGCCCCGGGAGCGCCCGCCCCGCCCCGTCGCCGCGCCCCGCCGCTTCCCATTGGCTGTTGCCCCGCAGGGGGGGCGGGTCTATGCAAATGAGAGAGTCCCGCCGGGGCGCCCGCGAGCGCCGCCACCCGCGGAGCGACGGGACAGGGGAGCGGGACCGGGACGGGGAGCAGCAGAGGTGGGGGGGGAGCAGGTCCCGGGAGCGGGGAGCGGCAGGACCGGGACAGGAGCGGCGGTCCCGGTATCAGCGTCCGCGCCGGGATCACAGAGCGTCACAAAGTCACAGAGTCACCTGAGCTGGAAGGGACCCGTCAGGATCAAGTCTTGTCTCTGCCCAGGACATTTTCTTCTCTCCCCTCGTCTTTCCAGGCTCATCAAGCAGCACCTCTCCAGGCGGTAAATGGGAAAGTTTCCCATGTTCGCCTGAGGCTCCGTGACACCGCGCCCACGGTGTGCGCCGGAAACCCCGGCAGCGCAGGCTCCCCATGCCGGGCTCCTCTCCCACTCACAATCAAACATCCAGCAGCGCGTTGGGTGTGACTCACAGTCCCAATCTTAGGGGCAGTTCAAGGCTGTTATCCTGGAGTTATCTCAGGATTATTGAGCAAAAGCCTTACTCCATTGTGGTATTTACCAAATCCTGTGTGCAATCGACCCACCTGGTGCAGGAGGGAGTTTGTTTTCCCTGTAGCTCTAATCCTGGCACTCTCTGCTCAGCCCGCTCTACAGTTGTCCCCCCCAAACAGCCCGCTCTACAGTTCTGGTCTCCTGGTCCCATGGCTGAGCCTCCCTGTCTTCCCAGGCTTCAGGCAGTGGACGGGAGGCAGAGTGAGTGCTGCTTAACTTCAGTGGCTGGGCAGGAGCTCTCACCAACAGTTGTTGCACGAGAATGTGTTCCAGAACTGTGTTTGCTTTAAAACCTGTTGTTCTGGGACATCATCTCTATTTCTCTCTCTTTCTTTTCAAAATTCAGGCAATCTCTCTCCAGCAAATGCCTTTGAGAAATCCCGGAATTTCCCCACTGTCACTTCATAACAGCTTTGGGGACCTTCAGCCTGCAGGAACTGGAAGGGGTTCAGATGAAATTTGATTAAGCAGTCACCTTCCTCACTCGTTTCTCACTAATTCTGTTTTTTTCACAGCTCGGCGCTTCAGCCAGGTTAAGTGATGCAATCTCCAGAAGAAAAAAAGGCTCTATGGGGGGATAAGGATGACTTCATCTTTCACACGGGGCTTTTTGCCTCATGCGGGGCCACATCTGGTGCAACACGTGCTGCAGCGCTGCTGCCCCTCTTGCATCAGGGGATGGCAGCGTGCGAGCAGGCAGTGCTGGCAGAGGGGCTGCCTGGCATCGAGGCTTGGAGCAGGTGGGACAGCCAAGGACACGGCCACCGGCTCCTGCACTGCAGAAGGTAGAGACGAGTTGCTCAACTGAGAGAAAATACCTCAGCAGAGGTCACCTGTAGGGCTATTTTCTGCTCAAAAGCTGATTGAATCAAGGTGAAGGATTTGCAGTAGAGCACATGGCACAGCACGCCGGCTGCTGCCGGGTGCTTGTTCACAGGGCTGCCCTGAGCCTGCTGTGGTGGCTGCTGTGGCACTGGGAGGGGCGCGGCAATGGCCCACCGGCACTGCAGCCAAGGCTGGAGCGGGCAGCCTTGCTCTCACCCCGGTTTCCTTGCTGCAGGTTCTGCTCCCTCTCCCTTTGCGGCCTCACAGGGGCCGGAGGAAATTGCCAGTGGAGCTGGAAATGCTGGTATTGTGGTGGGGCTTTTTCCCAGTCAGACCAGTGCCTCGGGACAGCCATGCACGTGGGCACTGCGCTGTCCTGAGCTCAGCCAGAAAGGCCGACAGAGACCCGGAGAGGAGGCAGGGCTGCCCTTTTCACAGCAGCACAGGCTTGGACTGGAGTTAGTGCCTTGTCAAACTGCACCAGGGAGTGGCTGGTGGTATGGTGTTTGCCAGGTGTCTGATATTCCAGATGCAGGGATTGCTGAGTCAGGTAAAGTGCAGGACATCCAAGAGATCTGGGTGCATTTTGCAGGCTGCAGCCTTTGAGGTGTTGGCTTCAGCCCACAGAAATGCATCCTGAGGTGTTTGGAGTTGTGGCTGTAATTACCCGATATGCTGGGGTGACTTCATCTCCACTAGGCTGTAACTACATGGCATAATTAACAGAATTACTGTGCTAAAACTTGGCAAACCCATGAATTCTGAGGCAGCGAGCCTGTTGCAGTTTTTCTGTTGTACTGGAGTATTCACAACACCAGAGGGCACCAAGTCCAGGCAGAAATCTATCGTTAAGAGGAGCAGGCTGTAAACCCTGTAAATCCCCCATCAGAATACACAGGCACAAACTCCCTCTGCTGACACCGGGATCATCCACTCCACACGAAGAAGTCACGCCTGTACAATCACTGGGATCCTCTCCCCCTGCCCCTCTGGTTCAGACCAGCGCTCAGCCCGTCCCTGCCTGAGGCTTCACAAAACCGTACCTTAACCAGGTGTGGATGGGTTATAAATGGCAACAGAGACAGAGACAAATTCCCCTTGGCAAATGTGCTGATGCACCTGACCTCTGGGACCAGTTGGAGAAGCTCCATGGAAGTGCCCAGAGTGCAGCCGAACATGATGCTCAGCTGAACCCTCACCGCTCCCAGGCTGATGCTTCTCAAGTTTTAGTTCTTTCTTCACGGCCCAGGCCACCTCCTCAGAGCCCCTTTGATGCTGACCTTGTGAGAGAAGCTGCTCTAGGCCAAGATCTGCTGATTTTTCCCTATGAGAAAGTCCCTGTGGTTGCATCAGATAGAGCTGAGCAGTGGAGTTTTGAGGTGATTTGTGCTTATTTGCTCTTTGACTCAGTGTCCTTTCCACCTATGGTTCTCAAAATGATAGTACTCCAGAGCTTGAGTCAGCCCTGGGAACTAGGCAAGCCTTTCCCAAGGCAGGAGCATGCTTTCCAGTGCTTTTCCTCCTGCTGTAAACCTGGGACGTTGGACACTGCCTGGAGGTACAGCCTGTAGAGAGGTTTTAAGGTTCCACTTTAATCCAGATTCAGCGGTAACGCTCTGAAACACAGACCTGTGCATCTGAAACCATCCAGGCTGCCCTGTCTGAACCAGCATTTCATATTTCCATACCACTCTCCAAGGCAGCGGCACTCGCCTTCTGGACACAGCCTGAGGGAAAGAAGAGCCATTAGCAAAACTATGTTTACGTAAGGGAGGCAATCACACATGTGTGGGCAGCAACGCAGAGATGGTTTTGGTGGAGTCACTCTGGCAACTTAAAGCCTCAGTGTTCTCGCCTTCCCACCGCAGCCCGCAGCTCTCCCGGCACAGCGTGTGCTTTGCTCCCCTGCGCTGGCCAGGATGAAAAAGCAAGGAGGCAGTCGTCCACCAGATTTCCTGCCCTCTGTCGCTGCCTCTGCTGCAGAGGAGGTCCCTGAGGCAACGCTGTTTTGCACTGGCAGAGCTGCAGAGGGACCTGGAGAGCTTTGGCAGCAGGGAAGAGAACAAAAAGAAACTACATTAAGAGTAAGAGGATAAGGAATGATTTTAGCTTTTTCACATTCCCAAGTGGGAAGATGAAGAGCTCCCCCTGTTAAAAGCTGACATTTACTTAGGGACGTCTCATGGCGCTGCATCTTGGCCACTGCCACTTTGGTAACATAACACACCCACTGAGTTGCTCCTCAAAGCCCCCTGCACCTCCATGGTGGGTTCCATGCAGGTGTGCACCTCTGTGAAATCATTCCAAAAGATGATATTTTATCTAATTTATGTCTCTTCTTTCTCATTTAAAAACACACATTCCATCACAATCATGCCGTTTTTAATGATCTGTAGTATTTTGCCCACAGACAAAGCACTGTGGCAAGCAGGGATAGAGCTGGACCACTGCTGTGAAGACAGAAAGGGCAGGAGATGCTGCAGCTGGGAGGCATTACGCAAACTGGGTTAATATGTAAAGAAAAGAATCCCTATGAATAAACAGAAAAACAACCACAAGCTTTGTTTTTACAAAGTCAAATTTGTCACACCAGCACAGGTATCAGCTGGTGCCAACTCTCCTGACTCCAGCCTGTTCCCCTTACACCTACACCACGCAACTGCCTCGCAGGACAGCAACCAAAACTAACATATGGTGAAACTGGATTTAGCACTTCAAGGCCAGCAGGAATGCAAGAGCGAGGCCTTTCCCTGCCGGTCTCTATGCTGTGCTGACACAGGTAAACCCAGGAGGGTTTTGGCCTTGGCAGCAGTTCTGCCCCGCTGTCCGGCACCCTCTGCTGCTGGGGCACCCAGCGGCTCCGCTGGAGCTGGAAGTGCAGAGGAGCTGCAGCCGAATAAAGGGTTTGGGAAAAGTGAGTGATAGCCACGGCACTCGGGATGCTATGCTGAGGAAAGGCTGGTGGCCAACACCACACTAGACAGAGGATGGAGATGAACAGCCATCAGTAGCTACAGAAGTAGGCAGACCTTTCTTCATTTTGGACTTTAAGCAGGGCTGGAGCAAAGTTTGCAGAAATGAGACAAAGAACTACAAAGCGCCCACAGCTGCCAGAGGGTTGTGAGCAAGGGGAGCCTCTTATTGGCAGGGCCAAGCTCCTCCATCCCATCAAACGAGCAACAGCTTTACCTACTGGGCACCTTCTGAGCCGGATGCTGTGTGTGAGAGAAAGCCTGTAGCTGTCTGCTATCCATCTCTGTATTTATAGCCTTCATTTACAGCTGTATTATTGTTTGGTGGCCTTTTGTCTTTTCTTGGCAGAGACAATGACTTTTCTGCTGTAATATAAATGAGAAGACGTGTCTGTGAGCATATTCTAGGTCATTTTCACACTACAGTGGTCACAAACATTGGTCAGGCTGCCTGCCAGGATGTCTCCACTGGTTTGTGTGGGGCAGGAAGCTCCAGCGCTGCCACGCACGCTGCTCTGTGGGGCTGCAAAAATAGAAAGCTGCTTAAAGATGTGCCGGGGTCAAAATTTCTTTTGATAAGTTTCAGGAGCGTCAAACTTCTCTGAAGGCTGGGTGGACACATTTGCACCAGGACCCAATGCACTCAGAGCTTCAAACATTTCTTGGCCCAGGCTACTGGAGCTTCCATGGAAGTAGTTTAGGAATCCAGGCAATGTCGCTGTTTAATTTGTTACTTCCTAGGCTCATTTTCTTTTGGAAGGTAGAAGTAAATGACATGGTTTCCTTTTCCTCTTGCCTCCAGCCTCTCTTCTGGCTCACTTAATTTTGAGCATTTTCAACACAGCTCTTGTTTTTCTCACCTAACTGCAGAATTCAGCTTTTCCAAATGCATTGTTTTCTCCAGAGAATAAAATGTGTCCATGTTCACGCACAACCTCAGACTCTCCAGATCAGGAGGACTTGGTGAAACCCAGCCTAGGGTAGCCCAGCAGGCAGTGAGGAGAGTTAAGCACTTGCATTTGGGTGTGCAGAGGAGTCTGACCCGAGACCCCCGTGCCCGCCTTGCCTCTGGTGGTGTGGAGGGCAGTGACCCTTTGTAGCTGCTTGTGTGACCTAGAGTCCTGCTGGCACAAGAGAAAACAATGGATGAATCTATCACTTCACTCTTTACACTTGGTTTTGCCCTTGACTCTGTTGATGTTTTCAAGGAAAATATAAAATAAAGCCACGGTGAAACAAACTGCTTCAGATTTCATGACTTCAGTTCTTAATTAAATTTCCCTTTTGTAGCTGCTCGCTCACATGCAACACTCAGCTCCACGGTGGGCCCAGAGGAAGGTAATAAATACAGCTTTGCTCTCCTCATGGGCAACTCTCCCTTCTGGCCTGGGGAGAGATCACTCATTGTTTCCTTGCTGAAAGAGACAGGTGAAGGGGACCTGGCTGCCCACTTCCCCAGCTCAAGGTTTTCCAGCTTGGTTTGACTGTTGGCAACAAGTGAGTCATGACAGGGAGTCACTCCGTGGTGTCTGCTCAGTTGATCCTGTGCCTCTTGCCCAGCAGCTGCCCCCCACCTGCAAACCCCTGCCCAGACAAGGCAGTGCTGGCTGGCGCCCTCATTAACGAGAAGCACTTCTGGGTCTCAGCAGCTCCGGCTCAAGGCAAAGCACAATTATGAGGTAGCTTCGAGGACACCTGGGGAGCTGCTGTCAGCATGGCATTTATTCCAAGTTTCAGCTTCTTACAGTCCCTACACACGTTCCAAGAAGAAAAGCAGAGGGAGCCCAGGGCCAGGTTCTCCCGGGGAGCAGCAGCCAGCGCAGCGGGGAGAGGCATCTTCTTGTCAGTTGTTGAAGAACAAGACCCAAAGCAGGCTCAGAATAAATACCCCTAAGAAATAGATAAGAAAGTAAAGAACTGTGAGGAAATGGTTCTATGAAGCATTTTGTGGTGTACTTTTGAACAGGAGAACTCCAGAGTGCTTATGCCTTGCAGTGGGTTTTATGGCACAGATATTTTTGTGGCAATACCCGCCCCACACACCTTTTGTGATTCTGGGCACAGTTCCGCTCCCAGTGGGACCTTGTCAGCATTCCTGTGACCTGCAGCTATCTTCTACACAGGGAAATAGCCCTGGAAGAGCTGGCTGGGAAGATGAGAAATAAGGCAATTACTTTTGGAGGATAATATGTGCTGGAGTTCATTCTACTTCTAAGAGTACACTGTCACCACAAACTGACCATTCACAAAACTGATTATCCTCTTTTTCTAGAAATGTTCTTGAACACAAATTTTAATGAGGTATTTTGGTTTTAAAAACCTCAAATAATGGCTCCCGTGTTGAGAGCAATAAATTTTCTCATTGCAAATTAGTAAAATAATAAATGAAAATATGAATCCTGAAAAGGAAATATTTTCAAAGAAAATCTGACAAAATATACTGCAAAACTATTACAGCACAATACTGCCAGCTGTTCTAAAGTAAACACTACTAAAATCATTTGTATCTAAAATGAGATTTTTCACTCAAAAAGAGTGTGGAAAGGCAGCAGCTGTTCCCTGTCGAAGGCTCCTTGTGTCAGATGTAACGGCTGAAATTCAGCAGGGAAGGCAGCAGGGGTGAGTGTCTCCCAACCGCCCTCCCCTGCTGCAAGGATACAGCTCAGACTCATTTCACCCAGTGAAGATTTTCCCTGCTCCCCTTCTACTTTCCGCTTACGCTCCCAGCTCAGGCCCCCCGTTTCCCCCTGGCACCGTGACCTGCGCCAGGGACGCTCCTGCCCACGCCAGGCCCCCGCGCCAGCAGAGCCGCCCCGGGGTGCTGCGCTACCCCCATCCCGAGCTCCAGCGGCACGGGGACCAGATCTGGGCGCGTGATGCTGCCTCCAAAGCCTTGGCAGCAGTGCTCTCTGCAAAGGGCAGCCCAGGCATCCTGCGCTGTACACTGAGGGCACTGGAATTGATGCTGCCCAGGGAAAGCAGAGCAGAAAACAACCCCAAGATGTGAGAAAGCTACTCACTGTAGAGCAAATGGGCCGATGTGCAAGATCAGACTGAGGTCTGCAGACTTGTTAATGGCAGCGTGGAGAGGCTGAGAGCATCCGCTGGCAGAGCCTCCTCCCAGTTCTGTCCTGATATTCTCCTGCATTTCCCTGATGCACATGACCTTTCCCTAGGTTATCTGACAGTTATTTCCCTTTTCACCTGGCTTCTGTTGACAGTGGTGAAGGCTGGATTTTAACAAAAGATTATTCTTCTGCAAATTAGGAAAACCAACAAAGTTTGCATTTCATGGACAATCGAGGGTGCAGAACTTTGGGAGGTGGCTGATTTTGGTTCTTAGTTCTTCAAATCAGAAAACGTTTCGCAACAACAGGTCCCTAGGCTCATCAGAAATATCCTTTTTATCAGTTCAGAGGAGGAAAATGTGCTGAACACCACGACTCGGCTGCACCTGAGAAACCACAGGAAAGCAAACAAGCACTGGCTTCAGGGGAGCTCATCTGTGCAGACCACGGCTGAGGGATCCTTACGCAACACAGATGACAACAAAGGGGACCTTGCCAAGCATGAAGATGGTCTGATAACACCATACATAACATAATGATAACAAAACTAGAAAGCAGCTCAATCCGGTGTAACAGGATATCCTAGGAGGGTGCTTGGAATCACAGACTTTGAGAGAGTTTTAACCTCCTCAAGTATCTGAATCAGATGAACACCATCTGCTTCAGCCATGTGCCTTCTTCACACAGAACAAAGGTGCTCATTATCCAGGGCAAAGCAAATGAAAACTCTCTTGGCCAAGGCACTGAAACTTTCTTCTGCACTCTTGTTGAAGAGCCGTTAAGACAGGAGGTGGAACATGAATTCTAACTAGATGGGGTTAATGTGTGTCTTACACAGTAACTGAAGAAATTGATGGATCCCTTGGCTTCCAGAAAATGGGAAGGGACAATTCTCTGCAGCCAGCTCTGTGTGGGACAGCTTTCCGTGGGGACAACTCTCCATAGGGAGCCACTAGAGTTATGGTTAGGTTTGGGGTCAGAGCTGCCCTAAACCCTCCAGAAAATACCACCAGGTTCTTCACAGCAGCACTCGGCTGCCAGCTACCATTCCTGCCAGTACAGACTCCAGTCTCTCTTGAAAGCAAGCTGACAGCCTTGTGGGGGCAGCTGGGTGTAGAAGAACGCCGCAGCGTGAGACGGAACGGCTGTTCAGATCCCACTCGAGCCACCGCTGAACCACAGTGTGAACCCACCATTCTGACTCCAGCGAGCAGTGCACAGAACACTGACCTCCACATTAGTTTAGGTGTTGAGTGGATGATGACAGCAGCAGAATTCCAATGTGTCCTGAAGTTCAAGAACTGTGAATATCCCTGCCAAACCACAGGAGGTGTGTGCGTTGGTAACACTCTCACAAATGCTTGAGCTGCAGTCTTGTACAGATAAAAGACTGAAGTGATCTTGCACATCTTTCCCTCTTTATGATAAAAAATAAGAGGCAGAAGAAAATTAAAATGCTTGAAATGTCATCTCTAATGTCTGCCAAGTAATACACAATATATTCAGCTGCTTTCAGTGAGGGTTAATGTTGTATTTTACATTTTGCATACATCTATAGATTAATAACCTATCCTTGATCAATAAATGTTTAAAGCACTGCTTCTCATAAAATATCTTTTCTGTGGTATTAGATCCTCTAAGAACCAAGGCATACGACTTCAGTAGCACCATCAGTTTGGCACTTCAGATGGTACCTCTTGCTGAATCTTTTAACTTGAGTCACCAAGAAAAAAAAAATCTGTTCCCTCGCTTTCTGTTTTACTTTTCACCTCAAGTCAAGCTGAACTGGAACTTGGCCAAATGGTAATAGTTAAATACTATTTTTTCCCAGTATGTCTGGCCCAAAGGAGAAATACAAGTGCCAAAACATTGCAAGGAAGCCTGTCTCCATGTGTCTGTGACCCAGCTGGAAGCAGGAAGTGCTAAAACACAGCAAGAAATTATTTTCACACAACTTCTCACATACAGTGTGTGACACCAAAATTACTTGGAGATGCTTATGACTGTCTTAAAAACACAACCTTTGGGAAGGTCACCCATCAACAGCTCTCATCGTGCCCTTTTATACCGAGTGAATTAGTGATTTTGCACATATACATAGAAACTTGAGGAATTAAAATAGCTTACAGTCAACTTAAGAGCATAGGCTTCACAATTTTGCTCTTTCTGGAGAGAGCAGTAGGACCACCTCATCTTGGCACAGTCAGCAAGGATCACTGTAGGAGCTAACAGAATATATTCAACCCATTCCAGGAGAGCAGGGAACGAGTGCAAGAGCCATGTCCTCACCTGCACTAGAGCAGACAATTGCTGACTTGCTGCTGTTTGTGCCCAGGCTCCACAACCACACAGAGCCTGGGGAGCCTGACCAGCTGCAAACAGGTTCTGATTCACACCGATGGGTTCCTGACCCATCACACAGGGAGATGCCCTGTGCAGCTCTTTGTCTGCCAGGCCTCTCTCCAGTTTATCAGTGCTCCAAGCTCCAGTTCCTGCCATGGTCCTGCTCTCCTGGTCCTTTGCAGTCCGTTACCTGCTGGCCACGTGCGTCCATGGGTTTGCACAGTTTCTGACTCTGCCTCATCCTGACCTCAGGGTTTGACTTCACCCTTGACCTCTGCCTGGTTTTCCACACTCTCATATGCAACACATGGCACATCCAGACAGTCCAAACTGGGACCTTGTGCTGTGCTTGGTATTAATGACCTGTTCTATTGTTTCAGCTGAACATTATGTGGCATCTCCTGGGTGAGAGGGCTGGAAGCAGGCATTTGTGGATGGGTGCAGCCAACTGAAAGCGATACGGCAGTGGCAGGAAGGTCTTGAGAATTCTCTGATGAAACAGAAGTATAGATATGGCCCTCCACACTCTGGAAGATGGAAAATCCTATCTCTCCAAGCAGCCATGAGTTGGACAAGCCAAAGAAGAGACATCCAGAGATGTGTTTTCCTCTGAACCAGAGGAGCCTCTGGCTGTCGGTCAGCTACCTGTGCAACTGAAACCAAAGAGATGTCATGCTGGCAGCAGTGAGTGACCTCCTCCTCTCCTCTGGTAGCAGGGATTGCTGGAATTCCCTTATCAGAGGGAGATGTATGAAAAGCAGCCTAACAGAAGCATATGCAATGAAAGATGCTCCACTGAAGGCAGAAGAAGCAGTTTTTCACTCATCCCATCTTAGGGTAGATTAACACCTACACTAATAGTTCTTATGGCAGTCACTGATAAAAATGTCAATATGGGAACAGTACAAAACTGCAGAACAGAAGCCCTAACAAGGGGAGATATTTGCTGCCATTAATCCAGAACTGACCCCTTCTAAGCATTCGCCCCTGTGCACGCACAAGGCAAACCCCACCGATGCGCTGAGGCGTAGGGTACCACTGCACAAGGAGCAGGGAGAAGGGTTAGCACAGTGTTGTACAGCACAGCAAGAAGCCTTGACTTTTCTTCCTGTTCAAAAGGTTAGGTAACATCTCAAGAAGTGTCTCAGTGAAGGAATGATTCATTGAGGAGGCTGGGGCTGCTACAGAGCTGTCCGCTGCGAACAAAAGCTCCACACAGCACGAAGCCCCTTGCAGAGAACACCAGTTCAAATGTGCTAATCATCACCAGTGTCCTTCCAAAATCACTGGGGGGCATTTCTGGCTGTGGCTGGGCATGTGACTGCCATTACTCATTACCAAGTGCTGCCACTGCCCGTTTCATTGGTCACGCATCCCAGCAGCTGACCCTGTCCAATACACGTGCACTAAATTAGGCCTCTGTTACAAAATCATTGCTGTATTTTTCATTGTGCATGGCCATCCTTGTAGCATATTCTTGAGAGGCACCATAGCCTGCTTCAAGCTTTGCTGCTTGCTGCAGCGTGCAGCGATGAAGATAGTCCAGGGCAGAGGAGGTCAAAGGAGCAGCATGAGAGGAGATGCTCCTGGCACTTCTCCACATGCACACTGCAGTGAGCGCCTGTCTTCACTCAGCACGCAAAGGGATTCGACACTTGGGGGATTATCCTACAGAAGATACTTTCTGTTGGCCAAACTTTGCCCATTACCATTGCTGATCCTTTACAGGAGTGTTAGGTATCAGCAGTTCCAGGCAGTTGAGCAGAGCTGTACCAGATAATCATGTTTTTTCAATCAACAGAGATGATCAAAGCCAGAGGGTAACTCACAGGTGTTCAGGGAATGCCACATTCAAAGCTAAGAATAGCCTGAGCACTGCCTGCTGCTTCACACCCTGTGCCAGGGCTCGTGCCAGCCAGGCTGATCCACTGATCAAAAAGATGGATCTGTACTTTCACCTCTGACCCAGTGGTTCCTGTGAAGTGAAGATTCCAGCCCTCTCTGTTCTGAGACACAGAGTACTCGAACCTTCCAGCAGCCATAAAGAAAAAAAACAACCAAAAGGCAGTCTAAGAGTCAGTGCTGAGAAGACTTGGAGAGGGAGAGGTCGTGTTCCAGAGTAAGAGAATAGAGCATTTGTGTACAGGAGCGTTGCTGCAGTACTGGAAGCCCCCGTCCTCACTGCCCCTCTCCTCCACCTCGAGCACCCTCCGTCAGCCTTGTTCCACAGAACCTCAGGGGCAGCAGGGGCTGGTCTAGAAGGCCTTGTTGAGAAAGTTTCTTTTTCTGAAGGATCATTTTTATGTACCATAAGGGCTAATCCATGCATTATGTAATCAAGAAAAACAACATTAGAAGTGTGTGTGTGTAGATTCCACACACCCATCTGCACACGTTTAACTCAAGGGGGCCTCTCTGGGCGCGCTGCAAAGCTCGGAGAGAAGCCCCTCTGGCTCTGCCTCTCTCCCTCCCCACTGGCTGCCTGGGACACTTCCGGGAACTGGGGACCCAAGCTGGATGCCTGAAGCAGCTCAGGTTTTAAGCCCTATGTGAAAACACTGAAGAGCTGGAGAATAAGCTGAAGTTCATTTACATCTTTTATATACTTAAGGAACAAATAAGAAACTTTCACCTTGCTGAGATTAATTTTTGATTTGAATGATGAAACAAGAAAGTCTTGGCTGCTTGACCTGGGGGTGGAGGTTCTGCAGCACTCTTGTGTCACTCCTCTGTATCACATCTTTCTCCAGAAATCAGTTGGTCTTGAATCTCATACTATCAAACATAACAGTTTAATTATGACTTGTGAGTGATGAATATCACTATGAAATAAAAAGTTCTAGCAGTGTGAAAACTGTGCACCCTGTACTTCAAACAGTTATGTCAATATTTAACAGTTATTTCAATATTTAACAGTTATTTCAATATTTAACAGTTATTTCCAGTAATAACCAATAATCACAGGAATTGCTCCTGCAGGTGTAGAGCATAAAAATGATTAGCTCATTTCCATTTGCTCATTAAAACTGCACAAAAGAATAACATTGTACCCATATTTCTCCCTGCTATGCATGGATTAACACTGATTTAGGCATCAATATCTAATATACCCCCATCTATCATTAATGTAGATAAAATCCTACATCAGATTAAGAAAAATAAAGAAATTTATTATCATTCCACAGATTTTTGTTCCATTTTCTTGATATCATATAGGTAGAAAAGACCCTGCAGAGTCACAACTATAAACATAGCGTAAATTAAACCTTAAAGAAAAGGAAAAACCCAAACCCAAATAAGATAGTAATAAAACCCCCAAAAGATTATTTTCAATGAAAGTTCTTCTTACTCAGCATCATATATTGTTTTGTATGGAGAAAGAACCAGGTAAAAATTTTGCAGAAAGAGGAAATACTGAGATTTTTAAAGGAAGAGGGGAAGCACATAGAGATACCTGTGTGAAACAGGGGTTACAGCTGGACCCTCACTCACTCTGTGCCAACAACACCCAGAATTTCATCATTAATCATGCAAAGTTCAGGCTTTACAGCTTCAGCTCCCGGTGCCAGATGACTACACTCAAAAATCAGTCTCATTGTTTTGAAAGCAAAATTTTGAAGCAAAGCCCTCCCAGCTGCAACCAAGAAGTGATCTGAAAGCTCAAAAATGATGATTTTTTTTTTCTCCGCAGTGCTCTTTTCAGAAATACAAATATAAAGTGATTCTGAAGTGCTGTCCCCTGATCACTTGGAGCCTCACCTATGATTCCAAAAGACTGGAGAGCAGCATCACTGTTTACATTCCCTGAAGACCACACCAGCAGCAACTGGTTGACAGCAACACCTCTTTTTAACTTGGCTTGCTAAGTGAATAAGGCTTGTCTGATCATATTGCCTTTCTTCCTCACAGCTGTTTGTTATTAGCCTCCTCCTTACCTTCTGAAGCCCTAGCTGACTTCACTCAAGTGTGGCTGCACAGCAAAACTCTTACAGAAAGGAAGCTGCTAGGAGTTAGGGTAAGGGAGCTGGGGAAGGAACAGGAGCACAGGTGGTTCTGGAAGTGGCTGAGGGACCTGGGGTTGCTCAGTCTAGAGAAGAGGAGGCTGAGAGGACTTCATGGCTCTGCAGCTCCTGGAAAGGAGGTTCTAGCCAGGTGAGTCTTGATGTCTCAAGTAACAAGGGACAGGATGAGAGGAAATGCCCTCAAGTTGTGCCAGGGGAGGTTTAGTCTGGATATTAGGAAAGATTTCTTCACCAAAAGGGCTATCAAGCACTGGAATGGGCTGCCCAGGGAAGTGGTGGAACCGCCGTCCCTGGAGGTGTCTAAAGGTTGTGTGGATGTGGTGCTGAGGGACACGGTTTAGTGGTGGAGTTGCACTGTGAGGTTTATGGTTGTTGTTGATCTTAAAGGCTTTCACCAACCTAAATAATTCAAAGCTTTCTGCAATCTGTGGTGTCAGTGATAGATGGGGAAAAAATCCCAGGTAATGGTCTCGTGAAAGGAAAAGGTACAGTGTGAGCTCAGGCACGGCAGATGGGAGAACGGGAGGGAGTCAAGGGGATGGAGTAGCAGAAATGCACTAGATGGTGTGGATGTCCTCTGCAACCGAACCTGTCAGGATGCTGTTGAGAGAGATGAAAAGGGTTGTGGAGTGAACAGTCAGGTGGCAGTGCTCAGAAGAGGGCTTGTTTCCAAGGGATGGTGCCTTTTGGTCTACATGGCCCTACCCAAGCCTCGCGGCATTGTTTCTGTGAAGAGGTGAAAATGGTGTTGAGAGTCAGGTCTTTTTTCAGTTTATTCTTTCCTATTCACAGGTATCAAAAGTTCTTTTCTGTAAACATAGTAAAAGCCAACAAGAGCTGGAAGTTTCCCCTGACAGTTTCCAAGCACACTTAGCCAGCCAGTTCTGTGCCCTGAGGTGCTGTTTTTGTTCTCTCCCTGCATCAAACTCCCAGTGAGTTCTCTCAGCTTTCCAGCTGCCTTCTGACTCGAACACAAAGCCAGACAAAGCTGCGATGCCGCACAAGCGCTGGCAGCCAGTTTCCTAGGAAAATGTACTTTTTCACCACAGTAACTTCTAGTTTAGGACTTGGAAACCAGCATTTCATCTTGGACAGTGGTTTCTGTTGCTTATAGTGTTGTTGCAGAAAGGTGCGTAGTGATGTTTTCCTCTTATCAGGATGAGAAGTAACTACACCTCCCATTAGCTTCATCAAGAATTTTGGTTTCCAACATCCCAGGTATCTTTTGTTGTAACAGCTCTTTTTTATATGGAAGCAGACTTCAGGTGTGATTTTCACCCTTCTTACGGAGGTGTTGAGTCAAAGACACTTATCGCACAATTACGGAACTGGAGAAATAGTAAAGTTAAAAAGTTACTTATTTAAAAAAAAAAAATTCTTATCATGCTCTGCAGCCAAAGTGTGTGATAGAACATGCAGACAAGTCATAGATAATGGATATTCTGACTTTGGATCATCATTTACAACTAAATAAAGTTGAAATGTAAACCCAGTAGAAATTAAACCAGAAGGGTACAAGAACATGTCAGTGGTGGCAGAGCAGAAGGTATCAGGATGTCGTGTTATAGTTCTGGAGGAGACAGAAGACCCAGAGCTGAAAGCAAGAGGGCTTACTGACTGCTTTGCTTCTCAAGTTTCTAAGCAAACCCCAACTGTGATGAGGCAATCAAGGAAAACTGCTTTTTTTGTTGTTTTTGTTACGGCTGAAGCCTTCATATTGATCTTATACAGCAGAACCTCTAAAGATGAGGCAAATAACCTGTGCTCCCAGGCTGGGCTTGCCTTCCAGCAGCACTGCTCCATGTAAATACGCTACAGATTCATGCCTGAGGCTTGCCTGCTTCCCCTCAGAACTAGCAGCAGCGTTGGAAAAAGCATAACTTTTGACTGGGGCTGTGTGGAGAGGGAGTGATCATTGCCTGCTGTTCCGCAGTGACCCTCTCTGACACACGTGGAAGGGGATCAGGTCTGTGGGAAGCAGGGAAATCCCAGAAAGGAAAAAGGTGAGAAGCCTGATGCTGCTCCTCCTCAAGTCACGCATTCTGTGCTGAGCTCTGTGAGTCCTCAGGGGAATCCGGCTGAAAGTAAGAGAGGAGGTTTTTGAGAGCTGGAAGGTTCCTGCTGAGCCTCACCAGCACGTGCTCAGGTGAGCCAAGCTGAAACCTAGAGCTGTCTCTTCTGAAGCGCGAGGCACATCCAGGCACAAAGGGCAAGGGAGGCCGGGACGTGAGACCGGGGAGGCCGCGCCGTGTCTGCACCGGTTACTGTGCTTGGGCACTGCTGTCTGACTGGGAAATGTGACAGACTTATGGGGTGGGCAGGAGTCCTAAACCTTTGGGAAGGGAACCAAGGAAAAGGAACTCAAGCAAAACCAGAAGATAGCGCGAATTCTTGATCCTCGCTGAGGGGAAGCTCAGGATTGTGGCCCAGCCAGGGAACTGAATGTGAACAACAACAGCCAGATGCCTGCATCATGAAAAAGGCATCTCGGCCTCTTTGGACATCAATTTTTTGTTCTAGGATGAAGAAAGACATCTGTGCAGGGAGGAGCTGATGGGAGAATGTGAGCCTGAGCAGCTTGGCAGAAAGAGAGTGTGCTAACTGCACAGAGTAAGGAATGGTTCCAGCACAGCAACAGAGTAGGCAGGAAGAAACCGATGACAAAGGTGCTGTGTGGGGATAGAGGAAGTCCTACAGCACCCACAGTCTCCAAAGCCTGGTATCTTCTGATACCACCAAGGCAAACTGGGGAGAAAAATTGCCATAATTTCATCAGCTTTGTTACTTAAACTTTCAGAGTTAAAGAGAATTTAAAGAAGGGAAGTACAAAGTCGTGATAATGAAAGCACAGCCCTTCTGCTGTGAAGAGAATTGCAAGAAATGGGATCAGTGATGTGGCTTTGTGAGAAGGTTCTCAAAAGATATATAACAGAAGAAAAAGAAATCTGAAGGATTCTGCCACTCCTCGCTTTGCTGCAGAAATGGCAAAGGTAGGAAAAAAACAACCACAAAAGACAAAAACTGAAATCAAGGAGAATTAAAGAGGTTTTAAGCACCTTTGCAAGTATATTGAGATGAAAGCCAAGGAAAGTGAAAGGACTTTTTCAGTCCCATGAAGAATGGTGTTGATGGTGGAACTAATGCTGCAGAGTGGAAATCCTGTCTGTAGTGAGGCCATACCCAGCCCAGACAACGCCGACACTGCCACTCTGGGCAGGTGGGCATTGTCGCTGGCAGGTACGGCTCTGGCTCTTTGGATGACAATCTGCACAGTTTCAGAAGGTTTTTCAGGTGTGGTTTCCAGTCTCTCAAATCCTCATCAGGTGGTGGGTTGGTTCCATGACACTGAGGCAGCACAGCCCTGGCCCACTGCCCTCACCAAAACGTGCACAAAGCTGCCCTGTGTGCTGCTGCCTGGAGGAGCCCCTCAGAGATGCCCCACAGAGCAGCCCTGGCAGCCTGGGAGAAACGAGGGGGAGCGCCGTGCTCCCGTCCTGCGTGGCTCAGGGAGCAGGGCCTGCTTGCAGCCTGGGTGCTGACCGCCGCAGCTGGATAAACTGATCCCCGTCACTGGCAAACTGAAGGGGCTTTCTCCACAGGAAGCAAAGGAATTGGATTTGTTTGTTTGTATTCGCAGTGTCTGGAAATCATGGCTGGCCAATGAAATGACTGCTGCCCTTCGAAACACACTCTGAGTGTTTTTCTTCATGGCTGTGTCTGACACAGCTCTCATCGGGCACTTTGGGGGCTCTTCTGGAGCAGCCAAGACAGATTCCATGCCCCTGAACTGTTCCCAGCACCAAGAGTTTACACTGTCCTCCACCTCCTTGCAAAAGTATATTTTTCTTTGCTGTGGTCTGGGCGGCAGGAGCTGGAAGGTTCAGACATCCTCCTGCTCATTTGAAAATGAGTTCAGAGTCGCCCTGCTGTGCAAAGCAAGTGTAGGGACACAGAGAGCTGTCCGAGATAAATGTGAGAGACCAGGGTAAGCAACATAGATCGAAGCTAAGATGATCTTTCTATTTATCCTGTGTGATCTGCATGGAATGTCCACAGATGAAATGATGAATGTCCTGTAAGATGAAACAGTGAACAAAAGTAACCCCAAACTCCTGACGTGCCAGATGTCCACTAGTTCTCAGATCTTCCATGGTAGTTCGAAATTATGCCTATGCTCTCCTCTGAGGCTTCTCAATCTGCTGATAGTGGAACAAATAGTCCTAAAATATTACTTATATTTTTGTTGTTCTGTGTAATTTTCCCTAGTCCTTCTATTGACAAACTGTTCTGCTGCTCTTCAGCGATCCTGGAGTCAGCAGTTAGAATTTGTGGTGAAAGTCCATCAGTACACAACAATATTTGAGAGTTAGTGCTATTAAAACCAGTGCAAAAGACTTAATGGCCCTTTAATCTTTGCTTCTTTTTTTGAACTTTCCACTACCATACTATGTTTTCCCCCACGGAGCAGTATTTCTGCTCTGTATTTCATGCACAAAATGCTTTCAGTTGTGAATTCAGAACAAAAGTGATCAGGCAACATTACCTATGCACCTGCTTTAGCTAAATGCTTTCCTCATTGTTCCTAAAAGGAAAAAAATGAGGCTGCACGTAGACATAATGCCCATCTACACAATTTCTTTAGTTTTAGTCACACTTACTAGGAGCACACACACTGCTTGTGGTGTTCTACTGCATGTGGATTTCCTTCTGACTGCAACAGTTTGTGCTCATCACCCTCAGTCAGGCGGTCACACTAAGTACAGCGTTTCTCTAACCTACCCTCAGAGTGGGGAAATCACAAAGAAATAATCCACCTTCAAGATGAATGAATTACATGTACTGTAAGTACAGAATTTGCAAAGCTCAATAGAAAAATTATCTAAGATTAGGAGTGCTGAAGGATTGCCGGAAGCGTTCCTAATGGTGGAAATTGTTGGGTTTCTTTCAGATTTGTCTTTCCTCGCAGTTACTGTCTCGTTCACCTCTCCAGAAGATGCATAAAGGTTTCTGCTCTGGTCCAACAGGTAAGAGAGAAGGGGTCTGCAGTGGGAACTGGAGAATAAGCTTATTTTGTGATATCTTTTTTTTTCCCCATTCCATTATTTGGTTTTTGGCCTTTGCCAGAAGAAAATTCACTGGCTTGTTAGGTTGTGAGGGTCATCTTCTACACTGTCCCCGTCCCCTAGGCAGGATCAGCTGTATTTATACCATTCCCAAGAGTATTCTAATGTTTTTAAAGACTATTGTAACAATTGTACGTTTCTTCTCCGCGTATGCACGTAAATGTACTTATCTGTTGAGATTCTCTAGTCTGAACAGCACCCTGTTGCACACACCTTTGGAACCTGATTACTCTTTGCACTGTTCCATTTGGTGGTGAGGGCAGTTTAAGTTGGCAAAGCAGAGATTTGGTTACTTTGCAGTGTGGTTTCATGTCCTGAGCCGCTGTTGTGTCACAAAGATGAGGGCTGCGCAGCATCCGTGTAATCCACATTCAGAACTGTCTGGTGGGTGTTACTGCAACACTGGGATCCCCTTTAATTGCAAACTGAGGCTCGAAACACCCAGGGGAAATGCATGAGAGCTCTTGGTGTTGCAACGTGCAGTGCCTGATGTCTGAGCACGTGGGCAGCCATCAAGCGTGTGGGCGCTTTGACAGAGGTGATGTTCTTTAGGCAGAACCCAGGGCACTGAAGGGCATTCAGATGTCAAGAGGCAAGTCCTGAAGGGCACCGTAATTTCTTCACGGACCTTTGCCTGTGCAGCTTTCCCATGGCCCTACAGAAGGTCTACAGCTTGGCATGGAGTCCTCAGATCTTCTGAGTCAGCATAGCAGGCATGGGCTCATCCCCTCCCCACGTGTAAAAATGCGTAGACAGACTTTAGAGAGAAGGCTATGATCTAGCATGTCTCTGAGCATCATATACATCAGATCTTTCAGGGATCCAGCTGGTTTTGAACCTGTAGCTGAGAACTTACTGAAAGCTTTTTGGTGGAGACAGATGAAAATTGGCAAAGTACGTCTTAAAGAGCAGTCGAAGTTTTAAGGCAAAAATGTATTTCTAGTAAGAAAAGGAAAAGTTGTCAAGAGATTTAGAACTTCCTTAAAGATAATGTTATTGTGATTTAAAACAGATCTTTGAACTTGCAACTGTCTGGCAAATTGTGTATGCAGATCCATTTTTGTACATCTTCTCTTCATACTCATATGGTGATTGGTATGGAGCTTTATGGGGAACATATCCAGCAAGAGCTTTGAGTGTTTACCTAACACAGACTGCTGTTTCGTTATGAAAACAGCTATTCTCAGCCAGATTTTGGTTTTAAAGGCAAATGCTGTTAAAGAGAGAGGAACGCACAATATGGAAGCTGTGAGTTAACAAAAAGGAAGTTCTGGAAGAGAAACATTTTTGTATTTCTCAAGCAGCATCAGGAACTGGGGGAACTAAAATTAAAGGCCTTGGCAGAGGTGTCTGCAGGGCACAGAAAGAGGCAACTTGGAGTTCAGAGAACAACCTGGCTGGGCATGGGCTGGTCTCCCGGGGCTGCTCTGAACTGCTGCAGAGAGGATGTTTGCTGCCTTCTGCTGCGGAACAGGGTCAGGACAGTTCAGGGAGTGACTTCTACACCTTACCTTCCGACCACCAGCTCCGAGCTCCTGACAGGCAGATGCCAGGCTCTTTGTCTGTCTGCTCCCCAAACTGGGGTGAATATGACAGACGCAGACAAGCGTGATCAGAATTGCTTTGTCTTCTTATTGGAGCACTTCATACGTGGGCTCCACAAAAGCACAACACTGTAAGACATGAGTCCTCTTACAGCATGATTAGTCTAAGCTTTCTAAAAGGTCTGTTCTTCACTTAGACCTTGTTTTTTGCTGTATTATTTTTCCTCTGCTATTCTGGCAGCATTCACCTGTAGTTTTCTGATACTGACACTTCCTTGTTATTTCACCTGTCATAAACACAGTTGCCTGTTGAATGAGGGAGAGTTTTGCTTATTTTAGTGTTTGTGTAAAATGGAGGGGCACTAAGAGCTTCTTCCTCAACCCCTGGTCGACTGGTGGCCCCACAAAGCCTCAGTGGCTCTGCCCTGGGTCGGAGGAGTCTCAGGGGTCGCTGCAGGGAGCACTCGCCTCTCCAGTTGTGCAACGCTCCTCTTGGCTGTGTGTGCACCTGGACTTCATCGCACTCTGCTTCATTTCTCATCTCGGGTGACAGATTGGTCAGCGCAGCTGGCAGCAGTGAAATCAGCTGTTGCAATCCCTCCTCTCTGTAGACGTCTCATGGGAGCGGGAAGTTGAAGTGATGCCTGCTCCCAGCCTCTTCTGCTATTTTGGTTTAATGACCAGCACCGCGTTCTCCTGTGACCTGTCCCTGTTTGAGGAGCAGCTGTGTGCATGATGACAGCTCCGTCCCCGCTGCTCAGCCCCTCTCCCATGCTGGACGTTTCCACCCCCAGCTCTGCTGGCAGATGCATCGTGAGTTTCTCTGCTCCAGTCACAACACGTTAGGCTGGGGTCCAGTGGGGGAACGGGGCGGGCGGAGACCTTCCCGTGGATGGTGATGAACCAGCCCCAGCTCGTGCAGCGAGGTCAAGAGGACGTCTGTAAATGGTCGCTGTCCTCATCTACAAACAAACATTTTGTTCATTCCTGAGCTGTGTACAAACACTGCAGAAACAAAACAGCTTTTCAAGAAGAATCTAGAGCGCTGTGACACAGACTGCATCACGTTTGTGCTGTTTGTCAACAAGGTCCCCAGATGAGAACCTCCTACAACTTCTCCCACACGACGAGCTTATCAGTGATGTTGATTTCTGTCAGGTGCAACAGAACTGTCCGCAGTAACGGGCACTGCCATGTGCTTTACTGCACAGATCTTATTGGCACCAAAAATGCAACACAGTACACAAAATACAGCAATGATATTTGGCTGTTAAGGAGGCCTGTGCCATATTTGAAAATTAAGCTGGTTTTGTCTGTGCCTTGTGTGCTGGACAACCTGAATTTCATTGTGATGCAGAAACATAACAGATGATCTAGCAGAAACATCTTGAATCCTAAAATAGGCTCCTAAATCTGAACTGTTCTCTCAGTCTATCAGATTCATAGCTCTTCAGCATGATACCCATAAACTCATTCCTAACACAGAATGTGATTTATCTTCATATTTAGTGTTGGAGAAAGGAAAAGAACAACGCTATTTAGGGACAATCACTCATGCACAGGATTTGTAACCTGTCAGCATACCTCAGTGAGAAGCATTTTTAAGACTTAGAGCAGCGTTAAACCTGTTGGTACTCATACCCCCTGACAACTTTGGACATGGAAGGTTTATTCCATCTTTGAATTAAATTCCAAAGGAAGGAACATTACTTATTTGTTGCATATATTTTGAGCCATTCACTGAGCAAAGAGCGATCAACGTGGAAATTGTCCTCCAGGCAAGATCACCTGTTTGATGGAGATCTCAGAGGTGTCCAGCCTGCTGATTCAGATGTGATGGCAGCGTCGCACAGAGACATCTGACCTGGCAGTACCTGAGTACCAGCAGCAGTCCAGGTGTGGCATCTCGGCTGTGACCCGTGTCTCCTGGCTCAGCAGTCTGGCTGTAAGACAGCAGCTTTCTCATAACCTCTACAGGTGACCTAGAGTTAGGGGAAATTAAGGACATTCCTTGTACCTCGCATACATCTAGGACATGAGTTCAAAAGAAATTAATGCCACCATCTGTTGATTTACACAAGTGTGCACATGGGTTGATAACACACGGTGTCACAGGGAATATCAGACAACAGGAAGAGTGATGGAGACAATGAAATGCATCCCTCACCTTCACTATATTCACATGCCAGAAACTTCAGAAAGGCTCCTAAATACATTTAGTCCTGCTTTCTCTGTCTCAAATGTATCTTAAAATTCCTCATGAGGAGCAGAAGGAAAAGCATCGAAGGACCTAGAGGGAGGTTGCTGTTCTGTTATTGGCTTTGCTGGAACTAAAATAACTGGAAGTTGTCTTTGAAACTGAGATCCCAATAGCATCCTAATGGAAAAGTTTTCCTAACCCATTTTGGATACTTCAACAACAGGAATTTCAAATAAGCCTTTGAGCTGTCTGACATTCTTTGTCTGTTCAGTGTGAGCAGTTTGTGATCCTCAGCAACACAGGAAATCAGCCTTTTGAAAAAAACACATGGGAGGAAAATAACATTAGCTTTCTTTAGGACAGTGCAATCATGATATATTTATTTCATCACATGAAAAGATGATATGGGATAGTTGTGAAACTAAACTCAGGTGTTCACTTGCTGACTGTGTAGGAAGTTTTTTCTTGCCAAAGGAATTAGGCACTAGATCCTATTTCTTATTTATGAGATGAACAGTTGGGTTCTAGCACTTGCCTGGATGAAATCGATAAGAGTTCCATCACGTTTAAGTCTACCAGTGAATCGTTGAATGGCTTGAGTAAGTCACTTCATGACCTTTCTCATCTTGCATTCATAATTGTACAGTTGTTTGCCATCATAGGACAGGATTGAGGGCCTTGTTGTTCCAGCAATGTCCCTGCAATTGGAAATGACGTGGTGAAGAGGTGGTTAAGAAACCTCTGTGGCTGAGAAAGCCTAGAAAGCTTGGAAAGTACTTTGGGAACTATAACTCTAACCACTAGGCTGCTGCATGGAAGGATAAAATGTGCCTTTCCTAATTCAGGGACTTTGTCTTTTACTTTGTGACCAAACGGACCCTTGACCAGCTGCGTGGTCAGACGTGCTTGGTCCATGTGCGGCGCTCAAGGGTCTCTCAGCAGCGTTTAGAGAGCAAGTTCTGAACAGACATCCAGACTCTGGATCCAGTCTCATTTAGAGATCCTGTAACGTCACTGCTTTTTAACATCTCAGTAACCTTAAGTGCTTTGGTTCGTTAGCTAGGCGAATAAAGAATCCACTCTGAGCACAACCTGTGACCCACCTGCCTTGTTTATGAGTTTACAATGCTTTCTTATTCTATTGATAAAACGGGCTGTCAGTAGCATGCTCTCACTTCAGTAGTGAAAAAGAGGTGCATTTTCCCTGCTAGAGCTATGGATGATGAGGATACCAGGTCCATCAAGCACAGGATTTCTGGAAAAAGCAAATAGCTGAAATCTGGGTGTACTGTGATCACCAGTTTTGGAAAATATAGGTGCCCTCCCCTCCCTGCCAATGGAGCTGCAATTGCATAGGAGAGAGTTCAACTTATATTGACCCTGAAGGAGAGAGAGTGTGTGCACAACTCTGTACCCTGGGGACACTGTGTTAGATTGGGAAAGTCTTGGCTTTGTTTCAGCACCGTGAGGATTCTCATGCAGTGCTTCCGATGCGTTGAGCTGCGTACTGCCTCCTGGCAACACTTCAGCAAGGAGTGAAGAGGGTGTCTGAAAGCTCCTTCATGCTGCACAATTGGGAGCTGGAAAAGGAGCTGAACCCAGATGGCTGATTTTCCAGGCAAAAGCATTATTTGCTGAGCCGGTCTGTAAAAACGCATTGTTGTTGTCACCACCTTGTTGAGAAGAACCCTTGCACATGAGAAAGATGTGGTCACGCTGTTGTCGGTGCTGGAATGATTATGAGCGTTGCCATTCACAACTGGATCTGAGTCACAGCAACAACTTTTCAGCCATGACATTGCTTCATAAGCTCCACAGAAACCAGATTTTAGATGAATGACTATTCTAGACTTTGTTGTTGTTCCATCTGTGCTGCTCGGTGAAGAGTGAGCAGAGTGTTTCTGGCGCAAGTCGCTTTGAGTCCCATTTTGAGGTGTTTGGCTCTGCCAAGTGTTGTTACACATGGCCTGGAGATCCAGTTCCCTTGTAAGATGTGTCTTTAGGTATCTGAAAATCAGATTGAATCTATCCTTTATGCATGCCAGTGCGTAATACTTGCACATTGTATCTCAAATACAAGAATTATTTAAGGAAAACTTGACTTTTTCTGGAAATCTGTTTTTTTTTTAATTTAGGAGGCTGAGATTTCTGCAGAATATCACTGTTTAGCTCATCAAGAGTACACTTTCAAGGACAAAGAAAAACCTATTCTGAAAAATGCACTTCTTTCTCACATTCTACAATTTGGATCATGAATAACAACTGGGTTTGGCTCATAGTGACTTCTTCCCATGATAGAAAAATCCACAGGGTGAAGCCATTTACTGCAAACAGATTTGCCAAGGTAGATTTGACATAATTGCAAAAATTGTCGTCACATATCCTGCATGTGTATGATTTGGATAAAAACTGAAATGCTTTTGGAGTCTCTCTTGTGTGCATTTTTTTGTGGAAATGAACACAGTCTGTGGACAGCCGATGGTTCTCTATTTTCACTGCTTGCAAAGCAATAATATGAGAACTCCAAAGTGTAACTTGTAGTGTGCCTTTGCGCATCCTGGCTCTTGGGATTCATCATCAGTCACTCGAAGTTGTCTCTTGACATTGGTACAAGACTTGCTCGAGGTGTCAGTTTGCCAAGTATGTTTTCTATACATCGTGTACACCGTGACTGCACGGAGCATCTGCCAACCCTTCTGTGCTCCCTGGTGTTCCGACTGCACTGCTCTTCTGTTGGACTGTGTCTGTTCTGATTCCTCAGCTGACGCCATCCCTACTAAAAACTGTCCTTTTTTTAGTTTGAAACAAGCACAGCAACAACTGTTATGAAGAAAACCATTGTCCCTCCACGCTCTTTCCTTCTTGGCCAGAATTTGATTCTTTTTTTTTTTCTCTGACTTTTGAGAATTTCCACGTGTTACCCATATGATTTTCTTAAGACTTTGCTATATATAAATACCAGAAGAGTGGAAGTATTGGAGAATAACAGAAGGGAATAGCTACCAAGGTGAAGGTGCTAAAAATAACTCATGCCAAACTTATTAGACTTCCTGTCATGACGTGCTAAATAGATGCTGTGGGGAGGGAGGGTGACTAAAGGTCATTCGAGGCTGACATTTATTATGTGATATTATCAGTAGCAAGCTAGGGAGGCATCATCACTAGGAACTTTATTGTGCACAAAATTGTTTGGAGCCAGTACGCAGGAAGGCTTTATCAACAGTTATTGATGGAATGTTTCAGATGGGAACTCAAATTCATCTGTTCCAGGCCAATTTACATCGCCTTTAATGAAGAAATGAGAAGTAAACTTAGCGATTGCAGAAACTGCCATTTTGCAGAAACTGGACAACATGTTAAAAGACAGCATTGGAGTTCTTAACATTCTTGGCAAATAGGAAGAATGAATGGGTTGTAGACTGAGAGAACGAGTAGAGATCATTGCAGGTGGGAAGGAGTGACCAGGTGGCAGGATCCAAGACAGGGAGTGAATGGCTGTCCAGAGAAGAATGTAGAGTTATAGAAGATCACAAACTGAACACAATAAATTCTTACTGTTTCAAAAAAGACAGATAATAGAATATTTAATTAGGAATACAGCCAGCAAAACAGGTGAAGTAAACTTGTGGCTTAGCTACATTTTGGAAGAACCACAAATAAAGCACTTAGCTGGGGCTGCTCTCCAAAGAAGATGCAAACTGGCTGAAGAACCTGAAGACAGAAGAACGAAAATCACCCGAAATCCTTTAAGCTATCTTTATAACCTATAAAGGCAGATAACTGTCTGCAAACATATAAAACGCTGTTGCAAAGAAGGGAATGATCTGTTCTTTGGGCTCGTGCTGGGTAAGACAAGAAATAATGTGCTTAAACTGCAGCAGCATTAATTAAAGTAAGACACAAAGTAAAAAAAACATTGGCAAGGGACAACTAAATCATTGGCAAGGGACAACTAAATCATTAGAAAATATTGCCTGGGGAGGTGGTGAAGTCTCCATTACTGGAGGTTTTTAAGAACTGGTTGAACATGCACTGTCAGGAGTGATTGGTGTTGATTAAACTTGGCTTGTGGTAAAAAGATGGATTATCTGGTCTCTGAGGCCCATTCTGTTTTTCTGTGATGCTATTGTTTATCTTCTATCATTGGAGTATTCTTTCCTGTGGTCTTGGAGTGCTGTAAGAGACTTAGCAAGGAGTGTGAACTCATCCTTCTAACCACCATGGTGTAGCCATCGCTGCCAAGCATGTGTTACCATTGTTTATAATCTCTGTGATCAAGAATGGAGAACAAAGATTTTCCAGCTAAGTTATCAAGGATCTCCTGAATTTATACATAACATGTTCTGGACATAACAGAAATAAGATAGTAGATGTTTTTGTGAGACCTCAAACTCGTGTATGTTTTTGCCTTTCTCTACAATTGCTGGCCAGTGTCCTTTTTGATTTTCTAGATGAGAGTCTTGTCAGGTTGTTTGTCTCCTTTGAAATTCTGTTATGTTCTAAATCTGAGCAGCCCTTGCAGCAGTGCTGGTGTGGCGTTTCCTGAAAGCTTCGTGTTCTGCTTTGCTGAAATATTGCAAACTGACAGAAGAGCCCAGTGTTCCACTGGGTATTTATGGGCCGTCTTTATAGTTGACCAAAAAACATTTGGGATGTTTATTATGCATTTCTTCTCAGGGGCATCCTAAATCATTTTGTCAGGCGTTGTTGCATAATATGATCAGTAAAGACTCTCTGGACTCTTGTCTCTACAGGTTTCTTCTTCACGATGATGTAATGTTCACTCTCAACAGTTGAGAGTTTATTCTGGGTATATTAATTGTATGGTTGATTAGATTAATTAGTGGCCTTGATCCACTATGAGCAGTGCTATGGTTTACCATTACATGTAAACAGAGAGAGATGCTACAAACCACATCATCACGTCAGGAAACTTTCAGAATAAAGGCTTCTATTTTCTCTTTCTTGGCTATGGAATTATTCTCTGCTGACTTCTTGTTTAAATTATTGATTTTTGTTTTTTTCACTTAGTTTGTCTCGTTTGATGTTCTGGAGTTTTTTTGCAGACTTTGAGAAAGGGCCATGACTGTTTTGGGGAGGTCATCTCTGCAGTGACAATGGAAACATCCCTAGACTGGGCCTCTTCTCCAGCTCACTGTTTTCTGGCAGTGTCCTTTGTGAGGGGCATAACCACGTAAGAAATGTTTAATTGAGAGTTGCACATACAACGTTTGTTCTACTCAAGTCCTCCAATGTCCTATAACAAATTTAAACCTCTGCAAGACCAAGTGCCAAAACTAAATTATATCTTAAGTGAAAAGCAGTAAGATCTAAGACCTGAAGAGCAGTGAATTTGTTGAATAAAACTGGGAGCATTCTCAAACACCAACCGTATGGCAGATGAGGATGAAAGGTTGTTGTGGTCCCCATCAGACCAGGAAATTGTAGGCCATGATCCAGCAATTTGTCTTGCTTTGAGGGCGTGAACAAGACATCACCCAATCACCTGCAATTCCACTTGAAATGCAAGCGCACACTTCCTACATCTCATCTTCAGCCAAGTCCAGCCATCAGTTTCAGAGGAAAGCAGGAAACGCCTGCAAGCTCAGTCATGAGGCAGGGGAACCATGGCCCATGGGGTCTTTAAAGGAGCACACAGTCAACTGAAAGAAAGCCCCGAGGCAGGGAGATCAATTCCATGTGAACAGAATATAAACAGTCTCCTTTCAAACTCCTGTGGTGGCAACAGATGTAGTTCTGCTTTGGGCCAGGCTCTATGAAGACCCTGAGGGCTGTTCACAGCTTTGCTGTCGGATGTTTGCTTAGTATTTAACAGTTCTTCACTGGGACTTCCACCCAGTGCTGAGTGATGTTTCTTGCACTTCTTGCAGACGAGGACACCACACCAGTCCTGTTCCACAACACTACTGTTCCTGTTGGTAAAGAGGAACAGCTGCCCTAAGTGTTCTCCCCTCCATCAAGCCACTGGTTGGATTTTCTTCCTGTCTTGCAGCAATAGTACTGAAGGTGATGTTAGGTCACCTCAGAGGGGTCACATCCCCAGTGGTGCATTTTACAGTGCTTTGGGAAGCACATTTCTCAGATATGCCATGAGTCCCTAAATGATTTTTATTTGCATGCCCTTAGAAATAAGAGAAAAGGTATGACAACTTTGTTTTGTGTTGATTTGTGCCTCCACAGCTGCCCAACCCCACCCACCTGATTTGCTGTTCCTGAGGAAATACCTCAAGCTTCCATTCCTTTTGCACTTCACTAAGATATTTGGAGTGGTCATCACATGGCTGACTCGGATTTTCCTGTGGCAGTTGTGTCAGTATCTCCACCAGCACCTCTGTTCTGGTAGGAGAGCTGGGGGAATTGCTCTTTCCAGAATTCTCAATTGTTTTGAAAGCAGACATTTCAGCTGCAAGTTGCTGAGCTGCTTCTCCCTCCTGTTCTGTATAAATTATTTTTTCTGGTTTAGCATTTTTTATTTTTTGGCTATGCTAAGATTTATTCTTTTTCTTCTTATAAAATATATATTAGTGATGTCAGTTTTCCTGCTGCCTAATTTTCCCCCATGGTCTCGTTTCACTGATAGAGTTATTATTGCATTTTTCCCAGCCTACAATTAAGTCCTGCAAATACAGTTGTAGGTCAACTTCATCATTGCATCTTCTGCCCTATATTTACTTTATCGACCTCTACAATTTGAAGCTACAAAATCAAGAGGCCCCTTCCTGCTAAGAAGGCTTTCTGGCTCAAGGTTTCCATATTTGATGTTTTACTTCTGCTCAAGACATCATAATCTTAGAAACACTCAGAATGCACAGTTTTCAAAAAGCACCTCTAAGCCCCTGCTTCCTGAGTTTAATTTTTTTCACTATGAGATTCCAAACCTCTTTTTCCCTTCAGGAATTCTTCTGCAGAATGAAAATGTTTCCACTGCTTAGTGATAAATCAAAACTTTCTTCTGTATAAGCAGTGGCAACACTTGAAATGCTGGACTCATAACCCTTGCAAAAAAACAAAATAGCTGTGTGGAGTATTCCAGTCTCTCTATGCAGCCTGCACTTCTCTCATTAACTTGTTTACAAAATTGTTAATGAACATGTCAAACGTATTGATAAAGGAGCAGTCAAAGTATCATTGAAAAGAAATTACATGATCTTTCCTTTAATGTGTCTATTTGAGAAGGACCTCGCACACTGTTTAGCTCTGTTTTAGAAGCTCACGGCCTCTTAAGTAACCAGGAGAAAACAATCTTACAAAATTACATTGAGTGCAAGACAGCCCAGGCCTTGCCAGAGCCAAAGAGAATCCTAGTGCCAACAGCTTTGCGTTCAGCTCTGGGCTCAAGCCTTGTAACTCTTACCAGATGCCCCTCTTAGTGGTTGGGCTGCCCTTCTCTCCAGCAGCTGATGTTACACCATAAAATAAGTCACTTTCTAAAGAGAAGCCAGTTGTCAGTTCTCATCTGCATGAAACTTAATCTCATTCTGATGGTGCTGATACAGTCATTTACCTTTCTTACCCCAATCTGTTTGCAGTAATGACTGAGCTGCAGCTGCTGGTTTAAGCAAAAGGCAAGGCACTACCTTCACTCTGCACATCTTAGTGGGTTTAGCCAGGAAAAAGAGCATCTCCCCTGTTTTGTAACATTAAGAATAGAACTTCAGAACTTTTCCTGCTTTAAATTAAAGTCATTAAAATATGAAACTTGCTGAAGATCTCTCGGTTTCTTGGCAAGCTTTGGAAAGCTTTTGGGTTGGCTTTTTTTTGCCAGCATTTTGCTGTATTTCCCCTTTCTCAATCCTGAATGATAAAGACATTTATGCAAAAGAAAGGCTGGGCCCTGGTGCTGCAATTTCATGGCAGGTAACAACCTGTTAACTTTTATCCCAGCAGAGCAGAGAAGGATCGCTTTTCCACATGAAAGGATTTACTAATTAACCAAAGGAAGAATAATTCAGGAATTACTCAGCAATGGGGTGGTCTGTGGATTAATGCTTTAAGATTTGTTTGGTGCTCAGATATCAATGCTGTAAGAGCACTGCAAGAGGGAGAAGAAGATTCAGTTGAGACCAAGGTGTATCAGTGGTCAGCGTTGAACTCAGGTCATCTTTGTGTTATCTTTTGTGAGCGATAATGGATCTGAATAATTTGCTTTTCTCTGCCCATGACATTTATTTTTCTAGGCTCTTAATCACGTCATGTTTTTCATCAGTTGATGGGATCAGTGTCTGAGAGGATGGGGTCTCGATGTTGCCAACTCTGCCTCTGTCACCTGGTTACAACATGGAGCAATTTCCACACTTACAGACACCTCAGCTCACTCTCTAATCCCCGTGGCTTTGCACATACACACCTCGCTAGCATGAAATCAGCAGCTCCAGGGAAAATGTGCCTGCAGGAACAGGCTCTTCCTGAGCTGCCCACAAAGCTGACCAGGACAGAAGGTGGTGACATGGTATTTCCCTTCAAGAAAGCAAGTGGGACTCTGAGCCCAGAACAGGAGAAGATCTGTAGGGTAAGAATGGACATAAGTAGCAGAGTACTGCTTTAGAGGTGAAAGGAGATTGAGAAAAACTGAAAAGAGGAAAAGAAACTCCCTGTGTTCTTCCACTGAGCCACAGAGAGGACTCTAGGGCTATCGCACTCCTGTCTCCAAATACAGCCACACTGCTCGGTCAGGTTGCCTTCGAGTGCCTCTCGTTATCACACCACTTGTTCTCTCATGGATCTGAAATTAAAAGATTTTTCAGTTAAAAACATAGTAAAAGAGAACGGGTACAGGAGCTGCATGGTCAGTGACACTGAGACAGGAAGCATTTAAAAGGCATCTACCAGACTTCCCAGGCAAGTTTGTTACGTCCCATTCCATTCCAAAAGCTGAAGTAAAAAACAATATAGCCAAAAAACTAAAAGATAATAGTGATAACCCCCCTGATAGCCTTAGGACAGACCCTCCAGCACCAATACAGCCGAACAGAGTGTTCTATGGGAGCGATTGCTGCACTGGCCAAATTGCTTTAATCGAGTGACCTTATGTTGCCAAACCGTGCCTGCTATGTGAAAGGCAAATAAATAGATAAATAACGGTTTGCAGTGGTTAGTTGATCAAAGCTGTTGTTTGCCACCCTGTCCTCAGCAGGAAGAACTGTTACAGCCTACAGAGCAGATAGATTTGCTTGTGTGAGGTCTGATGGGAACTGATAATTCTGGAGCTCAGGGAGCTGAGGAGGAAGATGTAGATGGATATCAGGTTTTTGCTTTGGGGGATTTTTTTCCCTCCAGGGGTTCTTTGTTGTTTTTCTAAAGTCTGACTTTCATATGTCCCACAGGAGAGCTTCTCAGTCAGTCTTAGCAATAAATATCTCTATTAGAAGCTAGAATAGAAACAGAATTGAATGGTATCACAACCCTGCCTAGTGCCATTGTTCCAACGTGTTTATCTTAGAAGTAGATTTGGTAACTAAAATTCAAAGTGGAGCAGGTGTGGAGAAAGAATGTTAAGATGGGAAACACAGACACCAGGGTTGTATTTCAAAGTGCAGGCTGCCGTGTGGGCGAGAGGTATTCCAGTTACCTTTAAATTCGATGGCTTGAGGGCTGAAAGAAGAAAACTCTTTGTGAATTAATGTAGTCTGTTCCTTTTCCTGTAGGAACAGAAAGGAGGAGGAAAAACAACCCAATTACTCTTTACAATTGTGTTTGATGGATTTTTGAATGGGGTTATGAAAAATAAGAACTATGCCTCTTCCTGAGAATTGGTGCTACTGGTCTGTGCTTTTATTCCAAACTGGAAGACTTTGAAGCAAGGACCATTCACTTTTAAAAGCCATAAAATAATTGAGCCTCACCAGTTCCACAAAACAGCAATGATGCTGGAGTTTCTGTCCTATCACATACACTGGTGGGCAGACATGGGGTGTCTGTAGAAAGGGAAACATGAATATCGGTCTCTGATGTCCTGAGAGTTTTCACACATGCAGATATGATCCCCTGTAAGATCACTAAGGCCAACCTGTCAGAAAAACTGAGTAGTCCCTCATTATCACCACCTTCCACCCTTGTACCAATGCGAAGATTTGTACCTTGTACCAGCTGCAAAAAGTGACATGATCAGTGGATGGAAATGTGGCTTTTGGAGAGGGATATAACCCTCAGAACATGCCAGGAAAAACTGAGTTCTCCAACATCTGGGCTTTAACCTCTGGGTGTATTTACAGCCAGAAGTGAGGTGACACATCTTTATCTTTTAATATGGGGAGAGGAAACAGAGGGAAAGATTGGGTGTGCAGTTGTGTGCTCATGTCTGTGTGGGAGAGACACAGCCCATTCTGATGGAAGAGGAGACTCTTGCTGGCTGACAAGAGGGAACGTTCTCTGCAGTGCAAGTAATGCAGGGATCAGCAGCTCATCCCTGACGAGACCGGAGGGTCAAACCCCAAAATATTTAACCAAAAGGAAACACTGGAACTGCAAAGTTGGCAACACAATGCCTGTCAGATTTGCACCCACAAGACCAATATTATAGAAACAAAGGCAGACCCAAAGGCAGAGGTGCAAACGCAATGCCGCTCATTTCAGAGAAGAGTGCAATGGAAGGGCCCTCCTCCTTTCCCTGCACCCCACCTCACTCCATCTCCCAGATACACCCATTTATGCCAAGTTTTCAGTCCATTATTTGGGCAATTATTGCTTCCCTCCCAGGAGTGCACAAAAGCTGGTGGATATATTCCCTGGGCTGCCAAAGCTGGAAATGGAAGGAGTTAAGTGGATGAGCCCTGGGACACAAACACATCTGTTAGAAGAACCTTTCTGCGTGCAACAGTTCCAGGAGTGGGACACCTGGGTTCGACAGCACTGGACCTGTGGGACTCATGCAGTGCCTGTGGGCCTGGCAGGCGGGCGCTGAAGAACAGTTTGACACTGAGCTGCAGCTCACATTAGGTGCATTGCGGTGCACAGTAATCCCAGCTGGAAAGGAATGAGCTCTCACCATAGTTTTTGCCTGAAGCAAACACAACTGATATCTCAGAGATACATTGCTAGAGAGAATCCTGGAAAGAACAGACTGTACCATTAATTATGCCTAGTGGAGTGCAACGCAATGCAAGCCTGAAAACTCAAGTTACAAAATGTCATGCAGGAACATGACATGGATTTTTAGAATCGGGATGGGCAGCCTTGGAACAGGCTATTAAGAGACAAGTTGTTAATTTTTCATCACTTCAGATAAGAAAATCAGGACTGTGAGCTTCTATAAATGATCTTGTCCAGTTCCATGAGCAGTTATTGAGCCTGATGATAGTTTATTTGCACAGCAAGGCAGACTATATCCTAAAGTCCTTCAGTGCCCATGGTGCTGGGCAAAAGTGCTACAGCTTGTGTCTCAGATGAAGTGAGATACAGTAGCCTTCTTCAGCCTTGAAGAATACAGGAGGGGTATGGGACAGGCAGAATGCAGAGGTCCATGCAGTGGAATGGCCACTCTTACAACAGGCAGATTTTCACCACCATGACAGGACATTAATAAGGAATACGATAACGGAGTTGCCGTAGTCAGTATAACTGTGTGGACAAACAGAGCCAGTCAGCACATCCCCAGGAAACATTCACAATAGATTTTGGTTCCTGTAAAAGAGCGTTAATGATTGTGTTAATTAAGTAATGTAGAAGGAGCTCACAGTGACATATCCATAGAATAATATGCTGGCCAGATACTGAAATATTCCTTCCCACAAGGTTTTTTAAAAGTTTCATCAATTTGATGAGATTTACCCTGTATTTTACTCTTTATGAAGGAGATTGACTACGGTGACTCTCTGAGGAGTCTCAGAGGACCATGATGACCCAGGTGACTCAAATTTCTCTCTTGCTGTGTCGGAAAAAAATAAACTGAACAACAAAAACTCTCTGTGGCCAGGCATGGTTGGTTGATCAACAACATACACAGGTCATTAATTCATAGATAAATATTGGGGATTACAAACCTCACAGCCTGGGAAGAACAGAAGTTCCCCTTATCTTGTGTGTTAATTTGTACCTGCATATTTTGGAACCAGTGGAAATAGTGTATTAGTCATCCTCAAAGCTCTTTGCTACAAGTAGACCATAGGTCTACTCACTGTCTAGATCACTGCAATCATGTTTACCCATTTTAAGAATCCATCTTTCAGTGACTTTCAGTGACTTTCAGAAATCCTGTGTTGATGCATCTCCTACTTTGTCATGTTTGGAGTGTGAGCTGACTAATATTGCACCCAGGCAGAGGAAGAAGCCAAATTACAGAGTTTGGAAATACGAAGAGCCCAGTAAATAATTCATTCATCCGTCTGTCTCTCTGCAGCTAACATTAGGATGTTCACTTATGAAAGGCTGCTGCATGGGTTTTTCAACCACTTTCGATAAAAACACGTTTCCAGATATTCAGGGTTGACAGTCCTCTCTAGAAGAAAAGAAATGCATCTTCCACCCACTTGTGAAACTTCTATTGCCAGAGGCTGGAAAAAGAAGCCTGATCTGCCAGCGTTCTTAGCCCCAGAGAGGCCTGGAAGAAGCCGTCTGGGAGCCATCAGAAGAATTGTGAAGATGAGTCAAAGAATGAAGAACATGCTTGTTTTCTATGTTGTTTAGTGTCCTGAAGTTTCTTGATTTCATCCCAGTTCACAGCACAAGTAGTACTTTGGGAAAGGTTGAAATCTGCTGGAATTTCGTGCTGTAGTTTTTCTTTAACACGTCAGCACATCTCCCTGGAGCCGTGTGTCGAGTCTGTGTGGACGGGCAGTGGAGGGAGCTTTGTTTATGTTTAGACTTGTTCCAACCATGAAATGAGGAGAATAAGTAAAGATAAAAGTAGAAAGATTAGAGAGATTTTAATTTGGTACAGGCATCATTAATGGTTTATTTGCTTTTTGATCTTGGAACTTGCACCATCTCCTAACAAATAAAAATTCTCCATAGCAGCTGTGAAGCACAACGAGGAGACGAAGCCAGAGCCAAAAGCAGTAGAAACTGAGTAGCCTGGGACAGGTACTAAAGGCAGGAGAAGTGGGCCATGTCAACACACTGTTATTTTTGACTGGTGTTAATGCAGCATTGTTTTTTAAAATATTCTGGGTTCACAGCATTCTAAAACACATCAGGGACCCATCTGATGTTTCTGCTTACCGGCTGTCACATTGGTGCTTTCCTGTCCTTCCCAAACAGAGGTGCTGTTTGCCACCAGTACTTCTGCAGTCAGATCGGTGTTATTTTGTGATTGATTAATGCATACAACCCAGAGGAAGGATATATGAAAATTGTGTAACAGTTCTTCAACCTAAAAGCACAAGCTGGATGAGGGAACGCTATAAAGAGTAACTCTTTCCCACTAATTTAAATAACTTAAAAGCTCAAATTCCCTTTCATCATAGAATTTCTCTACCGGCATTTTCTCATGTCTGAGATTGAACTCCATCCATGGAAAGCAGCACAGCTGACACAACCATTCCCAGGGAATGTGGCACAGCAAAGAATCAGTCATGGATCCATCATTCCAGACGTTCGAGGGGGAGGTTATTAATTAAGTCTCTTTGTTCTCTGCTTTGCCTGAGATAATTTCAGGTGATTTTGGCAGCCTTTCCAATCGATAAAAATCTTGGAGTCAGGTTGATGGATGGCTGCTATTATCACTTGTTGCTGCTAAGACAGTAGCTCCTGTTTCACTCAAACATTCAGATTTTTTTTGATACCAGCACCATTTTCTTGCTTGCAGAGAGAATACACAGTAGCGATGATTTTTCTTTGATTACAGCCTTTTCCCCTCTCTCACTTGTGCAAGAGCTGCTGTCTGATATGATCACGGTTTCTTGGATGTAGATGGCTCAGTTGCTGTTTTGGAATTAGTTACAATCCCCTTTTCTTCGCATGCTGTGACATAAAAATATGACAGATTTGAGTGAAAAAAATGAGCAGAGAACATCATGGCGTGGCCAGCTAAAGTCTGAGAACTGCTGGGGCAGTGATGTGTCTGTAGGCATCCACAGAGACTTCTGATATCCACTAACAGCTATGGTGAAAAATGGTGAGCTGGGGTATCTGACTGAATAGCTGTTAACAATATGAACTGTTCGGAGGTGTCCAGCAATGGCAGCTGTATGAGATCAGCTTGCATCCCACTCAAGAGCAGATTCCTCTGGAACAATGAGCCATATGGAGATTGTCAGTACAAATGCAGAGGACAAAATCACAAATTGGAAGGATGCATGTTCATTATCTACCAGTAAGACTCCCCAAACAGGAGTCAGAATTCTCAGTGGAACTAGCTTTCATTATTTTGTGGATCATTTGCTCAGAGCAAGACTTGCTGAGCTGCTTCAGATTTCTGCAAAAATGATTTTATTATTTCTCCTTCAGCCTGGTTTGTGACCACCATAACAAAACCTTGAGGCCGGTGTGTCCGTAGTGCTGCTTACCTGACTTTTAAAAAGTCACTTGACTTTTTGAAATGCTTGACTTCTAAAGTCATAGTTATTAAAACACCTTCAAAACCAATTAAGAAATCTGCATGCAGATTCATAGGAAACGAAGAAATTACTTGACCTTTTTTTGGAATGCATTCTTGTAGCCCGTGCCTGGGGATCTGAGCAGACCAGGCTGGTCCACCAACCAGGCAGGTGACATTTCATTTATAGATTTACCAATGAACATGTATCTTGTTTTGTTCTTCCCTTCTGAATCCAACCCCAGATTTCTAGAAATACTGCCTTTTCACCTGAAAAATCTTTGGACTGTCACCCTCCAAAACGCCCTCAATAGTACCAGCTTGTGGTGCTAATACAAGGTAGCTGGATATACAAAGTTGTGAGGATATCTCCCATCTGTTCTGTGTCCAGTGTGAGATGGATCCATGTCCCTAAAATTGTTCTGAATTCTGACACTCTCTTACTTTTGCTGAGATGGAAAGTCTTGAGCTGGTTTTGATTCTGCCTGTGTAAATGCAAGTGGCATCATCTGACAGACAAATCCATTAACGATTCAGACAGCCAGAAGCCAAGTCTTTTGAGCTTTCCTACTACTTCCATCAAACTCCACAACATATTTAAAAAAAACCCCTGTAAGCAAAGATTTCCAGTCACTACAGGAGCAAAGGAATAAATAATGGCTATTTTACAGATTAGAAAATAATATATCAAAGCAACAGCATGCAGCATCTTTTAATATTTCGTAAGTGAAGACATATCAAAGAATCATAGAACAGCTGAAGTCCGAAGGGAGCCCCTGGAGTTTATCCAGTCCAATGCTGCTGGCCAAAGCAGGATCAGCTGGAGCTGGCTGTGCAGGGCTATGTTGGGGTGAGTTTTGAATATCTCTAAGGATGGAGACTCCACAGTCTTGTAAGGTAACTTGTTCCTGTGTTTGATCATCCTTACAGTAAAAAGTTTTTACTTAGGCTTAAATGTGTTTCAGTTTGTGCCCCAAATCTACATCAGATCTGGGCACGTGCAAGCTGAGAAATGCTGACACCCTCAAGTGTCTAAAGCTGGGATACAGAGAAGATGCGTTAGGCAGTTCAGAAAACAAAACACAATGGAGACAAATCCAAAAAGAGTAGTGTACTCACAGAGTGGCCACAGTGCCATGACCATTTCAACAGCTCCCTTTATTTCCAGCCTTCTGGAAGGAAGGACAAGAGCATAAGCCAGAGGATGATTAAAGAGTGAGTCGGGAAAGTGGACTCCTTCAGAATAAATCTGAGTAATGAACAGCATTTATTATGTCTGTTTAAATGCAAATTAATAAGGACAAAGGTTAAAGCCACGCTAACAATTAGCTGTGAATTCTGGTTTGTGTTTGTGACTGTGCCACTCAGCTACACCCACGCAAGCTCTCTGCAATTGCCAGCACAAGTACCTTCCGAGACCACGACTGCTGCTCAGGCAAGAGGCAGAGGCACTTCAGCCACTGCCCACAGCTGCAGGCAATAACCTGCACCCAGCTTGTGAACACGAATAGTTCTTCCCAAGAAGAGCTTACTCCAAGAGAATTCCTTACTCTGACATCTTCTTATCTTCTGCAGCATCAGCTCCCCCAAATGCCAACCTCAGCTGCCCCTTCTGCCTACCTGGAAATTTAGCTGCTGTTCATAAACCCGTGTTGTGTGTTTAACCCTTATTTTCCTTGCAGACTGCAAGCCCAGTCTGGGCTCAGCAGATCCAGCCTGGCTCCTTCTGTTTGGTGTAACCATTGTGCTGTTGGAGGAGCACAGTGGTGCTGGGTCAGCCCTTGAAGGAGCATGGTACATCACTTGCCTCCAGTGGCAGAGATCTCTCTACCCCAGTCCCTCACCATTTGGAATGAGCACTCAGAGAGGGGCCTGCCCTGGTCACAGAGCAGTGTGGGGAGAGTCTCAGACACCACTCTCCTGAGAGGTCTGGGGACACAAACTCAAGGTGTGATAATGCTCAAATATGTCCTTGCTATCAGAGTACAACAAGGGTTTGTCAGCACTCCACAACCTCAACCACTTCAATTTCCCACTGACTTTTGCACCAAGGGGAGAAACTTTGTATTACCACAGCATTTTATGCAGGGAAAACTGTGACACTGTGAACATCTTGTCCTGTGTTATTGTGTTCTATGGCAATGGCACAAGCTCCCAGGTAAATATTTTTGCCATGAGATTCAGAAGAAACCTGAGCTTAATTGTCAGTGCTGGATATGTTCTGCCACTTGGACTCATCTCTTGCTCAGGGACTTGCAAATCTACCAACATCGATTGTTCTCGGACAAACACTCTCATTCAACACAGAAATCAGCAGTCATAAAGAACAAAATTAAGTGATCCTGAGCTGCAAACTCCTCTCCAGAGAAGTCACAGCAAAAAGATCTCTGTAACCAGCTGCCTCCTGGACGGAAGTTTTTAACACAAACCTCCTTGTGCGTGGTACCAGTTGTTTTGTCTGCTCCAGAGGAGCATCACCCATGTCCTTACAATGGCTCACAACTTCTTCACCCAGCAGCAGTGGATAAGCTTTTGAACAGAAAGCTTTGGTTCACAACAGTTTAAAATCTGGCTGTGATTGCTGGCTTGTGTCAGCTTTTGTTGGAGAGTGGAACCAGCTTCAGAACAGCCCGACGGTTGTGTTTTGTTAGAGAGTGTCGGAGCAGCAAAATCTGCAACAGGACTCTGTCAGAGTTCAAGTCCAAGGCTTTGTGTGGATGCAGATTTGCAAATCTCATTACATTCAGAGGTATCTGGAACTCAGTTTTCCATTTGAGTCTCTCTCAAATTGTTTGTCCGCAAATAATGTCACACGTGATCCTCTCAGCATGATTTATTGCACAAGCTGAAGCAGAAGCAACTATTCCCTGTTTGAATCAGAGAATTTGTTTTCTCAGTTCAAACTTTCATCCACTTTTTATACTGTGACCATATGTATTCTTTTCTCCCCCTGTTTTTTTCTGACTTGCACTACTACCTACTGAAGCTACAGCCTGTCGGCCAGCAGCCTCAGAGCCCACGCAGGCCCCCGTCCTCTAAGGACTCCGGTGGATCACTCGTCTTTGCAGGCTGGTATTTGTGTCAGCGTTCCAAAGTACCCAGCAAACTGGAAAGGTTTACTTGCCCCATTGAATTTAGCAGCCATTTTGAAGTGACTGCAACCCGCAGAAAACACAGTATTTGTTTCTTTATTTACTTGTGTTCATTCCTGAGCTCAGACTGGTTACCCTTTGCTGCTCATTTCAGATGTTTAAGTGGGAATCCAGTGCAAAATTAGAAACTGGATTCCATTAACATAATTTCCCTGAACACAGTAGCATTTCTATCAAAGAACAACAGCCATAAAACCCTTCTGACCAAAGGCAGAAAATGTTTTCCTCTGTAATTGTGTACACCACCCGGTGCCCAGGTTCTCAATCCTGACAGGACAGCGTGAATTATATGACCTTGCTACTTTGGGTTTTGGCCAACATTTGAATACCATTTCTGGGTCGGGCATCTGAGGTTCAAAAACCCTTGAGGGTTCTGTCTTCAGAGTGTCTCTGCAGCCAAAAAACTGATGACACACTGGGGGAGGATAAAGACTGTTCAAGCTACACTGTATTGTCAAACGTGTTATTCCTATTGTCAGTTTGTCACATGTGGCCTCTGTAAGAAGTCATGAGTGGGTCACCAGCTCCAGGGTTAACAAAACCATTGCATAGCAGATAGTCCCAGGAATGTGAAAAGGTAAGAGGATTCCGTTATGTATGTTACAACCTCTGCAAAGGATCATGAACTTAAAGTCCTATCGAATTAATTTCTTAATGAAAATGACAATAGAGGAAGGAAAAAAGCATTCATAAAGACTTTTTTGTGTAACGTATATGGCCCATTCCTGCTTAGTCTAATGAGGAGAAAGAGACAGTGGCTGGAAGTCACTCCAAAGTGAGAGGCTTAAATAAGAAAAAGGATCTCCTTTATAACAACAAAGTGATTAAACTCTGGAACAGATGATCTCAATAAAGAATGGATTTTTCATTCTTGATGCTACATTCTCACTAGGTTTCTTTATTGACCATGAGCTGAACTTACTGAGATTTGGTCATTCATCAAATCGAGTTGCTGAACTCAGTAGAATAGGAAATACAGAACATCCCTTCTGATCTTGAAGATCATGAATTTATGGTTCACCATTATGAGAAGTGAATATTCTGAGTTCTGAATATTTTACAACACTATTTCTCACAGAATTTCTTAAACAGGATTTCCAAAATAGATTAATTAAAAAAAGGCAAAAAAAAATCTTAAAATACATCTCAACATATCTAAGACCCTTTTCTTTTTCAGGACAACCAAATTTGCAGAAGACCATGCATAGCTGAAGGAGCATGCAAGTCTTTCTGGAGAAGAAAGAACATAGAATCGTAGAATCATAGATTAGTAGAATTGCAGAATCATACGACGGTTTGGGTTGGAAAAGAACTTAAAGCCCATCCAATTCCACCCCCCCCTCCCGCCACAGGCAGGGACACCTCCCACTGGATCAGATTGCTCCACGTCTCATCCAGCATGGCCTTGAACACCTCCAGGGATGGGGCTTCCATCCAAATATCAGTCTGATAAAATTTTCTGTCTGCTGCCGCTGTCAACCCCTGCCGGAATCCAAAAGTGTTGCTCAGCTATTAACTCTTTTGTTCCCAGTTTCTGCTGACAGTATCTCAGAAGAGAACTTCCCCGCCAATCCCATTTTCTGAAGGAAGTTCCACAGACAGAACTTACAGCTGACTTGAACCGAGATTACAGCTGCTCTAAGGACTGCACTGATCCAGGGACTGTGCTAAACAGCAATGAATTTTTTGTGTAAGGGTTCTGAGTTCCAGAGTGCTGACTTAGAGGAGCAAATGAGCCCAGGGCCTTTGTGCTGCCACATCCTGGGCCAGGAGAAAGACTTGTGTGTCAGACTGTAGGGCTGTTGTCCTTCCCAGCTGCCACACCAAACCATGCCTGGGGCAAATCTGTGTGTGAAACAGGGTGCTCATCCCCTGAGCTGCTTCTGTCTTTCAGGAAGCTGAAATCCAGCTTCTTCTGAATTTGTGAAGGCACATGAAATTGTCAAAGGAAATTCAGATCCCATAAGAAAATTACCGTACACCATCCTCTGCAGGAAGCACTGCTGTTTAGGGTGTGAACAGGCAGTTGTGCTGCTTTCCCTCTGTTTGCTTCAGCTGTTTTGAGTTAGGCTGGGGATTTAGGGGATTGTAAAGGCCACCGGTTTGAAACTCCTGCTCTGGAGAGGAGCCTGTCTGGACAGAAAAGTTTTTGGAGTGTTTCCTTCAGCCCAATAACAAGGTCTCCCCCAGCAGTGACAGGGGATCCCCCACTGGGCTGCACTTTATCCCTTGTTTAGTGCAACAGAGATGTCTTTCTGGCCTCTCTGCTGCCCGGCCCTGCTGCGCGGCCTTGCTGTGACTGCAGGCTGCCTTGACAGAAACCACTGGCTGGAACCATGTGCTTTGCCAAGGTTGTCTTTATTTAGACAAGGTTTCTGCTTTCTAAATTCTCTTTTAGGAACGCAGGGATCACAAAGTAACCGAGCTGCATCTCCGATCGTGGCACCTGTATGGAGCCTTTGCCTTTCCTGCCTTGTTTAGTTTCTTCTCGCACCTTTTTCAGGGGAAACAGGACCTGCTGAATAATTAAGCAGTGTAACAGACAATAAGGATATTTTTGCTTTGAATGTAAGCCTGCGTTGTGGACGAGCCTCCTTTCTGCCAAGGCAGACATGTAGGGCAGCAGCTCAGACATCCCCCAGGTGCTCCTGTCTAGGGCAGGGCATGAACTGTGGCCTGTTTTTTCCTCCCTTCCCTGTACCCAGAACACGGCAGACAGCAACACAAACATTGTGTGTGTTGAGCATGCCTAAGGTGACTGCCTGGACTCTAGCACACACTGGCCCCTTCGCCGCCCTGTACCTGTGGTCAGTGCTTGTACTGAAGGGTTTGTATTCAGAGACAGGAAAAGTTACAAACTGGAGATTAGAAGAGCAACAGAAAACAAATTTTCCCAGGCCAGTGGCAAAACCAGGAATGGAGTTTCAGTTCCTGTTAAAGTAACAATGTTTCTTAAATCTGTATTGATGGGCATAATAGATTGGGATTTATATGATCAAATTCCATACGTATTGGTATGATTTTCTGGTTAGGTGTTAAGCCAAAACCAAATCACAGGTACTGGTTTCATATCCCCACACAGAGGATTCGGGATGAATATTTTATCAGTTCAGAAAGGTCTTGGAAAAATATGCATGATGAAAAGTGCCAATTGGTTTGAAAGAGGTCAGTGTTTATTTAGAACAAAGCAGTTTTCATGAGGCTTTTAGCTAGGTGACTCCAGGCTTCTTTCCTCCTTTTCCTTTCACAGAGGTGAGAAATGGAGGCCTCAGACAAAACAGATGATGTTTGGTCAGATAAGGATTTAAATTGGCCACCCTATGCTGCTGATAATGTTGCTTTTTTAAGAACTTTATGTGCTGCACAGAGATATTTTGTGGTAGGCAAGTAATCCATAGCTCTGCAACAAAATCTGGATGCGAGGACAGATGCTGTGTTACCAGTCACCCCTCTGGAGAGACCTGTCGATGTGTATCGCCCATATTGCCTGTCGGTGGGACTGGTGGCTGCCCCTTGCAGAAACAGCCTTCCCACTGTGCTCTGTGTCTTAGATGACACAGACTCACAGCAGGCAATTCATAAACATTAGTGTGCAGTCATCACAGAGTGACAATGGTACAGTCACACAGTCACCATAAATCATAAAGCTGGGACTTCCCTTAAATGCAATACTTTTCTCAGCTACATGCAGATTCAAAGTACAAGCAGAATTTTTACCTTTAGCTTTGCTGTAACTGAGTGATTTAAGAGCATGATCCTGCTCCTAAATACTCTGCATGTTGGTTTGTGAAATGCTGGGGCAATTACTTACTGAGGGTGAACTAGATCTGCAGACATGACTCAGTGACTCCTTAACTCTTCTTCTACTCTAGAACCAGCCCAGCTCAGCATGACTGCCTATAGGCTTGTTAGAAAACATGAAATACTTGAGTTTATAAACAATTGATGCACTCTAGGATTTAAACTCTGCACTACAGACTCTGCTGGAACATCTGTTGAAAGGACAAAGTTTTTGTTTGATATCCTGACTTGTTTAACCCTGAGGAATTGTCTACATCATCTAAAAACAACAGAGCGATTCCCCCACAGTCAGTAGTGGTGATGTCTGGTCTCCTATTGTCGTATGGATGTGGTTGATGTTCCAGATGAGTTCGAAGGAGCTGGTGCTCTCTAAGTGAAGTGTATCGAGTCAATGATGTGATCTGCACCTTACCAGGTATCAGCGAACAAAGTATTTTCAGAAGTGGGAGCTCTCACTGAAGCTTTTCTTTCACATGTTTAGGGAATGTGTAATACCATCCCTTATGTAACTTCTTCAGCAACGCAAAGGGACCGAGGTCGCATCAGTCATTATTATAAATACACTTTTTTTCACAATACTGTTGGGTTTTTAAATTTATGGGCCCCATGATCCTTCTCTGTCACAAAAATAGGAGGCAGGGAAGAGATCCCCACACTTGTGTGGACATGCACACAGACTACATGACAGCATTGACTCAGTTTCCAAAGGAGAATACCCTGAAAAGAGGGAGGAAGAGGAAATATCATCTGACATTCCCAAGTCAGTGATTTATGAAATAAGCAAACATGGAATTAATTTGTTTTGTACTCCAGCATGAAAACGGAATGAAATCTATGTGGGAGTTTAGATTGAAACACAAATAGACTTAAAAATAGGCTGAAAATTGAATGGCAAACCCCCCCAGAAGAAACCTTGGTTGTTTAGCAATACTCCCAGAAGAGCAGGTTCCCCACCCAGCTTGCTCTGAGCTGCAGCCAGGTTCAGATGTGAGGGTTCACATAAACACAGAGGTTTCCATACTGCCAGCCCTAAGATCTGCCCCTTCTCCCCGCGAGTTTGCGGGCCGGTTGCCTCGATTCTCTGCTGACAGAACGAGCACTTGGAGCAGCAAACAGGCAAGAAGCTGTGCAGCTAGGGAGTGGGAGGGGAGAAGCTAATGAGATGCAGCTGATAAATATCTCAAACTCTAAATATGAAGCACACGTCATGGTTGTCTCCCTCTTCAGTGATTTTCTGTTTGTTCTCCTCAGCAGACCTTTCACCGACAAAGCACACATTTTCCCCTGAAAGTCCAGCAAATTCCATGCAGATAAAAACAGTAAAAAAACCTGCACGACTCTGAGCCTGTGTGTGAGTGTGAAAGGGAAGAAGGAACCCGCAGTATCCAAGCACGATGGCTTGGAGAACGTTCCTTGATAATGAGAGGCGCTGTATCCCAGGGGCTTCCTGCTCCCTGTTTTGTAGCGATTGCCGGGTCACACTGGGCATTCACCTGTGATATGTGAGGAATGAGCTGTCTGGGTAACAGTTGGTCACAGTGACAAATAACAGCATCTTGCCAGCACAAAATGGGAATGACCTCCGCGCTGGCTTTGCAAGCTCAGACTGCTCTAGCTGACTGAAAAGAGAGGAAAGGCAAGAGGGGACCATGGGGCAGCCTTTCTGCTTGGTGAGGGCTGTTTTTCCATAAGGCCGAGGCAGGAGCAGCAGCGTGTGGAGCAGGGAAGGGGCTGGTGCACATGCAGCTTGTAATGAGGCTGCACGGGGCTGACGGCTGGCGAGCAGCACCGCAGCCAGCCTGCACATTCCAACAGACCAGAGCTGAGCGGGGCCATGAGGGAGGGCTGGGATGGGGTGGGCCTGTCAGAGCCCAAGACTGAGCTGGCATTTAGCAAGGAATGCTTTACCTTAGTGCTAGAAATACCTGGGGAAACAGCCAATATACCGATGACAGACAGAGAAGAACCCAGTCTGTGCAGGGTAAGGGCCAGGGCCAGTGTGCAGCAACAGTAATGATGATTTGCTGGCACAGAAAATTGTCTCTAGAAAGTCCAGGTCTTGTAAAGAGTCTTCCAGAATGGATAAAATCTCAAAATGCTGAAAATTCACACTAGCAATGGCTAAGCACTCTCAGTCATTTGTTACCCTCCCTTCATACAAACACAATATTCACTTTTTCCTCTGTTTAATTGGATTCTTGAGAAGAATTTCAGTTGCATCTATTCATTTTTTAAGCACAAAGAAATAGTTTTAAACCTCGTGTAAGTGTCTTATCTGAATGGATCTGTATCTGTAAGGCACATACAGAGAGCAGTTCCTGTATTCACACCAGACAGAAACTAAAAGCCAGACAGAGAAAGGAGCTGGAATAATAAGACCTACTCTTCATGCTGTCTGCTGGATGACTACTAAAAAGCCCAAAGCAGCTCGCCAGGTATAGCCAGTTATGAAGTGCACCTTATGGAGCAGCATCTGAGAGGCTGAGCATGCCCGAGCTCTCTCCTAGCTCTGGCTCCACCTATGGACCCGGGTCACTCTCCTCAATCCCAGTAACAAAATGGGTGGCATTAGATGTTTGATGCAGACACTGTAGTCTTTGGGAAAGGGAAGCTTCACCTCTCTCAGCATCCCTCTAACTAGGCAGATGCCTCACTCGACCTGAAAGTTCCTTTGGACATGTGTGAGCCTGGCTCTGGGAGAGACAAACTGACCCAGCCCAAGAAGCCTGGGCACTGAACTAGAAATCAAACAGCATCTGTGTTGTTTTTTGCAGTGCTGGCAGTGTGCTGGTTCTGCTGGCTAACACGTCATCTGAGCCAAAATAGGTGTTCCAGGTAAGGCAGCTATTGCACTTACCTTATTCCACTGTTATTAGCTTTATTACTAGTATTATACTTGCAATTATTTCCTGGTCTGGGGGCATCCAATCCTGAAAGAGAGGACCACATCCCCAGTTCTTATGGACTGACCTTGCCAATTACAGGTGGAAAGGAGCAGCTTCCACCATTCCTGTTGATTCCTCTTCTTTTCCTAGAAACGCATGCAAGATTTGCAGAGAAAACAAAACGTGTTTATAGCCTCAAGGACAGCAACATCACTGAATATGTCGGGATCTGAATGCCAGCCCCAGTTCCATCACAGTTCAGGAATTCTCTTAAGCAACACTTGAATAAAACCCAGACCACTCCTGCTCCATTTTCTGCTATTTTGGTCCACTCTCCATTTTTAAATGGTCCAAATACCTTCCAAAGTTTCATTATATGCCTTTTGTTATTTCACTTTACGACAGTCGTGATCTGTTATTGCCATAGTTCCCCTAAACACGGGGGACTCTGTGTTGCTCACTTCAGATCACAAACAGGCCGTTTGTCCTTACGGAATTCAAACCGTAACGCAGGGCTTTGCTTTTGTTTTATATTTTGGGCACAACCCAAAAGTGGAAATTTTGGGGATTTTTTGGTATGATTGCTTTTTAAACTTGACTGAAGATCAGTACCGTTCTAGATTATCCATTAACTTCAAAACTGTTTTTCCTAAAGAACAGGCAGGGGTATTAAAGAGAAAAACAAAGGAGCACTCTCCAGGTTATTCCCTGAGTGGGAATGAGTCATCTGCAAAAGCTCAACCACTGCACAGCATGGGGTCCTGTCTGTAACAGATTTCTGAAGTCTTTTGAAATTTGGACAAGGATTTTCAGTGCATCAGCCGGATCTCTTACTGCTACAGAAAAGAGAAGTAAAGAAAAAAACTGCTGGAAGGATGAATTCTTTGATTGCAGGTTTAATTAATTTAAGGCTGATAAGGCATGCTGGAGTATTGGTCTGAGGCAGTCACTGCCCCTGTTTGTCTCCAGCAGCGGCGCAGTGCAGGGGTCTCGTACAGGGCTATCCGAGGGTAGGGCAGCTGCTCCCGAGCTCTGCCTGGAACACTGTCCTCATTGAGGAGTGGCTGCACCCAGGCAACCTGAACCTGGGACCTGTCCTGAGCCAGAACTGCCTTTGAGACCAGCCCTCCTCTTTAAGGCCCCTCCATGTACCCACGTGTACTAGGTTGCCTCATGTCAGCTAATTCCCTAAGTTTTGGGTGGCACAGCAGGGCTCTGTTCCTCCTCCAAAAGAAGTAAGGGATTCAGTTCAGCCCGAGTCCAAAGGAGCCCACTTGGCTTCGCCAGCTGTGACAAGAAGAGAGTTCACTGAACTCCACTTGTGCGCCGGCTGCAAGGGGCAGGAGCCAGTGAGGGTCCGCGCTCCTCTCTGTAGCGAAGGCATCGATCAGAGCAGAGTGACAGCTCTGTTGCACCTATGGCTGAACATCCCTCTCTGCTTAAAGCTCTGCTCTTATAAGTGCTCTAAAACCCTCCTGCTAACTCAGGCTGCCTTGAATTTCCCATGCCTCTGCAGTGATGTGAGATAATGGCTCAGAAAGGGTCATTTACAGAAAGGCTTCATGAGATCCAGCCCCCTGAAAGTGAGCTATGTGTTGTATGAAAAGTTCTTGTAGCAGACATAGTGTTCACCACATGAGCATTTACTGGGCTGGCTGTGCTGGATACCTGTGACAGCAGCAGCTCTTCAGACATAAATAATCATGAGATTAGGAGCTACCATGGAGGGAAATTGCCTACCAGGTTGCATCTGGTTCATCCTGACAGTCAAGTTGCAGTCTGGAATCCACAGACCTGCTCCAGGCAAATGTCTATCAATCTATCATCGGTTTGTCCTGCTGCTCAGACGGAGCTAAAGCACAACTGGCTGTTGAATTTCTAGCAAAAATGGATTGTATTGATTTTGTAGGAGGCACAAAACTAATACTGAAGTGTGTTCATACTGACTGAAGAGCTGAGCCTCCCCGCTTTAGTTTGGAAACAAGCGATGCTGTATGCAGAGGAGAGCTGCCACCAGTATGTGTTACAGACGTGGAAAGGAGGAAACAGAAGAGAGCTGTTTAGGAGTTCTGTTGCCTCTTTTAAGGATACAGTCTCTCTTGCAGTATGTATTGGAGAACACCTGGTTCACAGGGCACACGCTTACCAGACTCTCCCAGTTTCTGAACAGGCATTTTAAGATCGCATCAATGGGATCTAATTCTAAGCAAAAAAAATGCTAAGGGGTTTAATCACTATCGGCAAACTGCATCTGTAAGTGCACGCGTATGCAGATGCAAGAGTGTCCACCTGTTCTCAACAGGGTCTGGAAGCAGAAGGAGGCTGCCTCCCTCGACTCAGGAAGAGGTTAAGGTATGGACAACCACAAGAAAAGCTACAGGAGGACAGTTGGTTGGCAAAGGGAGTATATCTGGGGACGTGCCTGGTGCGTGAAGGGATGAGTACAGAATGAGATCGGAGAGCAGCGGAGCCAAGCAGCCCTCGGAGCGGCAACTGGAGGATTCGGAGCGCTTACAGAAGAGGAGTAGAACAGCAGAATAGCTCCAGCAGAAGGGAAGGAGGGGGAGATTTACTTCCATATGGCAGACGGGTACGTGGGATCTGATGAGCAATGAGCTCATGAGCAGAGAATTATGTTGGGAAATGTCGGCGACCTGCTGGTGTTCAGCCTTTGGACTGCGCTTACTGTTGGGATTCGGAAGGGCAGATCTGAGAGGGGAAGCGTGGTTGAAAACATTTGCCCAGAGAGTGGGCTGGTGGCACAGTGTGAGAGTGCTTTGTTCTGGGGCTGGGTGTTCCAGCAAATCTTCACCGACACCCCAGACCTTGGTGGGAATGGTGAGGGAGGAGGAGCCCAGGGCGGGGAGAGGAAAGTCAGCAGCAGAAAAAGATGAAATAACTGAGGCTTGCAAGTTTGGATTGAAAGACCTGAAAAGAGCTGGAGAAGGTAAAAATTGTGTCTCGACACATGTTGGCAGTGCTAGGTAAGAAAGGCTGTGCAGTTCCTGCAGGCTGTCAGCAGATGTGAGAGTCTGCAGGTTCCTCAAGGGTCCCCAGTGCACCCAGAACTGAGCTCACCCGTCTGGAAGTGGTGGGTGCAGGGCCAGGGCCAGGTGCCAAAGGGCTTATCAGGAGCCACATGGCCACTCCGGCACATTTCCTGGCGACCTCATCTGCTCTCCCTGTCAGCAGATGGTGCCATCAACACCTCACGTCTGGCCATGCCGAGAGCTGCTGCTGGGAGCGCTCCCGGGTTCAGGTCTTTCTGTTTCAACACTGCACACACGTAACCTTTATCAAGCAAGGCATTTCACTCCACTCCCAAGGAGGTGTTTGCATATGTGGCAAGCAGCAAGTGTGGGACTGCGGTTTGCCTTTCCCTTCGCAGGCACAGCCAGGCAGCTGCTTTCCTGAAACTGAGTGGAGAATGGGAGTGCCCATTAGGAGAAGAAAAAAACCAAGGATGAGAACAAGCTGCAGAATCTCGGCCCAGACAAGAAATGCACACAGGATTCCAAGTGGTATTTTTTTTTCTAGGGGAGCTAAATATCAATGACCTACTCTAACCCTGGTTTCTGTGCTCACACTGCCAACAAGAACAGTAACTGTGCAGGTGGGTCCTAATGCATGGGATTCTGGTCATCAGTAAGGGCCAACACCTAGGCGTGCGGATAATTAAACTTTCTCCTAAGGAATGTGTTCCTCAGACAATAGCTCACTCCCAATCTTGGCTTTTTCTGTGGCTGCTTCCTAGGGTAGAACGTGCTCCCTGTGTATTCTCCGCGGCGCTGATAGTGATCTCCACCAAAACGGTCCCAGAAGCATGAAAGGACAATCACAACGATGGATAGAATTACAGCGCGGTGCCTCAAGGCTAAGCAGGGACAGATTAATGGACCTGCAATAAATGAACGGTAAGACAAAAACAATGTGCTGTGGGAACCATTAATATATGATTATGAAATAACAAACCATGATTCCCTAAGGGCCAACAACCTTCTGGTATTCCATTTAAACACTATAAATCTGCCATGGCCCAACTTAAGTAAATTCCCCTCCGTGTAGTAAACTCTTTGTTTTAAAGGGAGAGTAATTAAATGGGCTCTTAGTGCAAATAAGAGATGTCCAATCCAGAGTTTGTTGTGTCAAACCCTAGAAACACCTCAGGATTTTTATTTTTTTTTTGTAATGTCTTAAAAATATCTGCTTGGCTATAAATGATTTTAATCAGTATTTATTATCTAAACTCCATGATGCTATTAATAGTTCTTGAGCTTTTGTTCCTACAGCCTTGAAGTTCCCTGGTCTCAGAGAAACTTCCTCCTTGTAAGTACAATCCGTAATGGGTTTTCAAGGCATTAGAAATCATCCTGTTGCATTGTACAAGCTGGCAGTTTCTGAATTACCATTAACAATTTTTTTTAGCTACTTGAATGCTCTCCAGAAATTGTCCATCCTGTAGAACAAGAAACTCCTTGGCTGGTTTGTGCAAACCCTTCCTGGAATGTTTCTGGAACCGGAAGTTGCTCAGATCCTTTTTAGCCTCGGCCATCCCCGACTGAGATCAGAGGGCGAAGGAAGTAGGAAAGCCCTGTTCTGTTTCCTTTCCCACCTACATCACGCTACAGTTCCTTTTCTCCAACAGCACACGGGGCCTGTGGTGGCTCACAGAGCACCGACTGGAGCGCCCGCGCTGGCAGACGCACTGTGCTGAAGTGTCCTTCTGCCAAAGCCCATCACGGAGTCAGGCAGAGGAGAGCCCACCAGACTTCAGACCTCTCTCAGGTGATTTGTCATTATGTCAAACACTAGAGAGGAACAGCGACTATCCTGATTCCCTTTGGAGGTTCTCTCTGATGTGCATGCCTTAAGAAGCAATCTTGCTTTACACCCCGCTCCTTAATTATGATTATACTTAATAAGCACTTTTGCTTTTCCCACAGGGCTGTGGCAACAGTGAAGCTTTCCTCCAGAAGGCTTCATGAGATTCCTTCCAAGGAACCCAAGGGGACACGTTTGGGAGGGTTTTTAACAAGCACAACCTCCAAAAATGGTTTTCCCCCCTTATTCCTCCCCCATGGCTGCACACCAGCTGCAGAACTGCTCCCACAGTTGTGACTGTGAGATGGACTGAACAAGGGACAGTCTGACCTTCTCCAGCTGCAGAAGCACCAAGGACAAAAGGTACTGGATCTGTAAAACACAGTATAAATAAAAACCTAGAGTGGGAGTGAGCAAAACTGAGACTTTTATGCATAGGCAGACTCTGGGCATAAGGCCTCAGCATTAGGCTAAAAGAAAATGAAGATTAAAGCATAACGAGTTTGGTATTAAATGTGCCATTTTTGGAATGAAGGGCTTTGAGACAGCAGGATGGGGTCCTGCATCGGGCAAGGTCAGCTCCATCACACAGGCTGGGCTGGGTATCCAGCTGCAAAGGAGACATGAGCAGGTTCTGGATGTGAATTTCTAGCAGCCACTGCAATCACAGCTCCGTATTTGCCCACTCATTCCCTATTGTCACCAGCCTACACAGGCTGGTAATTTGTGAGGGAACTACAAGTCTTCCTACATGTTCATCCTAAAACAACTGTTATTGTCTGCACTGGAGTTGCATTGCAGGTATTCATACCGTATCTTTAAACAACATCCATGCAAGATCATCTTTGTAGACTTTGAATGCTGTCAGACAGAAGAACTGACTTTAAATGAATGGATTGAACTGAGGCAAACCCTATTTCTAACCTGCCTTTGTTTCATTAGCAAAATCAGAGTACAATGAATTCTTCCAGTGGCTGTATCTCAATAATTTCACCAGACTGAAATTAAACTGACACTTTCAGGATAGAACTTATTTAAATTCTGCAAAAGTTAGAGAACTCTTGCTTGTTTCACAAGAAACTCCCTCTTGAGACCAGCTTGGTTCTGAAAAACACAAGGGATAGAGGTTGTTATTTCCAATACTTTACATGCCTGGAGGTCAGATGCCTGAATACACCTTAGCTCAGTGGCCAGAAGAGTGGCTGAACGGCGACACCTCCCTTGCAGCTGCAGGTCCAGGGCTCATCCACTGAAAGAAAAGTCATCCTTATACCAGCGCCTTTCCATCCATGTCTTGGAGTGCTTCACAGAAGGGGGTGGGAAGACCCTAGATGTTAAAGTCTTACCTATCTGTCTGCTTACCTGTCTACATCTACAAACCCCCTGTTCACTTGCCTGTTGACTGGCAGCTTCTCTAAAGGATTTTATGTTTTCCAGTTAATTTATACTCTGTTTCCTCATTCTTTCAGTGAGGGTAAAAGCCTCATCAGCTTCTTTAGGCACCACAACATTTGGAGCAGATGTAGTGGCAGGAACCACAGGCAATGAGACATCAGCAATGTGCTGCCCAAATGAGCAACAACTGTAGGAAGCAGTCACAGAAGCTTTTTCTTCCTTTTCCTGCTTAGAGGCAAGAAGCAAATGCCAGTGGCACTGCCAGGACCCTTTGCAACTGTAAAGAAAGTAGAAGAGCTGTTTTTGTCATGAGAGAAGGAGTTCAGAGAGCTCAGTACAGCACATGCAGTCAGCACTGTGATGGTTGTCTGGTCAGTAGGTCACTGCAGAGTACAAAAAAATCTAAGTTCAAACCAGAAAGCTTTTAAATTGGACTCCTGAGACCATGGGCATAAGTGCAAGAGTGACGCAGGTTTTGGGGAGAATTCATGCACATCCTTGGACCCTCTTCTTTTACAGAGCAAGTGGAAGCTGGCCAGGACGTGGTGCTTTGTGTAGAAAGTGTTTGTGTCTTCCAGCTTGACTGTTGGCAGAGTTTGGTCCCAGGCGAAGAGCTGTTGACAGAGGCAGAGAGGCTGGCCCGCTCGAGGGACCGGGGAACTTCAGAGAGGGAGTTCTGTCTCTCACGACAGTGGACTTAGAGGAAAAGGAGTTTTCTTTCTACATGAAAAGACATCTTTTCAAGATGGCAACAACCTGACCATCTGAGGGAAGGGCAGAGCTGACACAGAAGGCCTCTCTTGGGTGTTTGTGGTTCTTTTACGTATAGTTTTTATTTTCTTTACTACTATATTGTATTCTCTGCAGCTGTTGGCCCCCCATTTTCACCTCAAAAATTTACAATTTTGTTCAAAATCAGTAAGGTCCCACCCTTAAAAATGCCTGGAAGCATTCCCTGAAACTGATTGCATGCAGAAGGTTGTTGCGTAGCTGAGAAGGAGCAGAGCTGGATAAGCAATTGTATTTCACTTTGCCAAATTAGTCAACACAAGAAAGCCAGCAATCAGTCAGCAAACACAAGGCAGAACCTGGCACCTTCTTGCAGAAAGACAGATAGATAAGGCAGGATGAAGGCAGCAAGTCCCATGTTACCCAATAGGCAGTTAACATGGATCTGCAACGCTGTTCCTGCGGTCTGGAACAACAGAAATTTTGATGAAAAGAGATTTGCAGAGGAAAAGACAGGTAGGAAATACCACACTGGCCCACCCAATACCTTTGAGACAAGCTGGGACTTGAATTATTTGCTCTGACATCGGGCAAAACAATTGATTCCTTTCAAACCATTGCTTCTCTGAGCTTTTAAATACTTTTCCCTGGAAGATCATGGAGAAGACTTCAGTCTGATTTGCAGCACTATTACACACTCAGATTCCTCCTTCTTTGAACCAGATCTCTGATTCTTCAGGCCTGATTAGGTTCTATGAAAGAGTACAGATGGTTTGGACTTTACACAATGCTCAGAGTCCAAAATATTGTGCAGGCTCAAAGACAGGCAAAAATCTCATTCTCAGACTTCCCTTCCTGGCCTTTGTTGACTCTTGGCAAATCCCAGGATCCCAGCATGGTAGGGGTGTAGAGGTTGGAAGGTCCCTCTGGATCTCACCTGGTCCAACTCCCCTGCTAAAGCAGGGTTACCTCCAGCAGCTGCACAGGAGCATGTCCAGGTGGGTTGGGATTTCCCCAGAGAAGGAGATTCCACACCTCCCTGGCAGCCAGTTCCAGGGTTCTGGCACCCACACAGGAAAGAAATTTGTCCTCATATCCAGGTGGAACTTCCTGTGCTCCAGTTTGTGCCCAGTGGCCCTTGTCCTGTCTCTGGGCACCACTGAGCAGAGTTTGGCCCCTCCTCCTGCCCCCCCACCCTTTGGATATGGATCAGCATTGATGGAATCCCCTCTCAGCCTGTTCTTCTCCAGGCTGGACAGACCCAGGACTTCCCCCCTTTCCTCATAAAAGAGATGCTCCAGGCCCCTCATCATCTCCATGGTCTTCACTGGGCTGTCTCCAGTTGTCTCTTGTCCTTCTGGACCTGGGAAGCCCAGAACTGGACACAGGACTCCAGATGGAACCTCACTGGGGCAGAATGCAGTGGGAGGAGAACCCCCTTCCACCTGCTCCCCACACTCTTCTCCACACACCCGTGGACACCATTGGCCTTCTTGGCCACAAGGGCACATTGCTGCCATTGCTCCCAGCTCGTGTCATCACCAGTCGTGCTGAGGGTACACTGTGTCTGCATCAGTCCCACTGGAGGGTGAAAGCAGCCAGTTGATGTTTCCCTGTTGTTTGTCATGTGGCTCATTGATCTATTGCTTGATGTACCCGTCCTCAGGTTTGACAGGATTATTTCTACATAAACCAGCCTCATCCTTGTTGCTCAGAACAATTTTCTCATTGCATTTGAGTTCCAGTTTTATGACAACTTTCTTTTAGGACTGAAGAATCTTACGAGCTCTGCTGGATATGCAGCAGGATAATTGCACCTCTGTGCCTGAGATGAAAGCGTCTGACACGTGGGCACGGTGCAGAGTGCGAGGACAGCAGCTGGACTCTTGTACAGGGACAGCTACGCAGGGCTGTCTTGTCTTCTAGAAACCCCAGTGCCACAATGGCATTGAAGGCTCTTGTGGGATTGCAGCCCTTCTGCAGTACTGTAGGAACATCAACAAATGGAAAGGAAGGACTAACCACCACTAAAAGAAAAAGGAGAGCAGCCTGCTCATTTGTCTCTCAATTCTTCAGCTGCCCAAAGCTGTACGGCCATTTGCCTTTCCATTTCCCGTGGTAAAGTCATGGACACCAAAGAGGGAAAACACCTGCTTGGCTTTGCTGGGTCTTAGGGATACCCACTGTTCACATTTCTTCTAAACTTGTTTCTCTGGAGCTGAAAATATTCTGTGTGGGTTGTTTTTTTGCCACCACGTGAAGACCAGCTCAGTTCAGGTCACGTTCAGCAGAGGGTATGGATTTAGGGTAGTCAAAAAGCAGTTGTGACCTGACGAGTGGCTGTCAGTTTGAAATAGGCTGCTCAGTTTGTGTGTTTCTGCCTTACCTTGGTTTGTTAACACCTAAGAAGATTTTGTCTGAGGGAGCAGCAAACCAGATGCCCCGAGGAGCTGGCGTGCCCTGCCCCAGGAAAGAGGAAGGAAGCACTAAATAAGTGGTTGAAACTCTTGGTTTCCCAGAAAATGGTGTAAACAGGGTTGTCAGACAAGTGACAGAGATCCCGACACAAACTGTATTTTCTGGAGCGCAGCTGTTTTGCCTGGCTTGGTGCTGCAGGTTTACGAACACAGCATCCAGCCTCCAGCAAGACAGCTCCGCTAAATCCACAGAGCTGGCTTCCCATTTGTGACACTTCCTAAAAGCTCCACTTCCAGCAACACTGACGGGCTCCGTGGAGTTTGTGCTTCAAGGGATCTCAGAATGTGCCAGCCTGAAAGAACTGTCGAGTGTGTGTTGATAGGCTGGGCCAGCTTTGTGTGCGCTGGGGCTGAGCAGCTGCAAGGGAAATCACAAAACAGTGTTGTGTTCTCCGCAGCTCAGCGACCACTGCCTCTTCGGTGCAAACAGGAGCAGAAAGTCCCTGCTTCACTGGCTCTGTGCAGGTTGGGACATGGCAATGAATCACTTTATTTTTGAAGGGTTACAAGTGTGTCTAGATGGAATAAAAAACATGGAACAAAACCCATCAAAACAAGGGAAGTGTGGCTCTGCAGGAGCTCACAGAGCTCCAGAGCATGGCTTATCCACCCTGCTTCCAACCAGCTATGGTCCAGATGCTCCCAGATCCAGAGGAAGGAAAAGAAACCTGACACTGGGAATGAGATCCGGTGCTTGGCTGCTGGATGAAAAGGAATGAGAAACAATCAGGGCTCCCACCAGCCAGACGAAAGGCATTAGCCTGGTGCATCTGCAGAGGAGAGGGATCACAAACCAGCGGCTGGTGGGTCACAAGGGCGGCAACTACAGAATGGATCTGGCAGTGAGCGGGGCTTTCTGGGGAGGGGTGGACAGGGACTAGTGAGGACTGCAGTGAGGACAGGACAGGATTTCACAACCTGCCCAGTCAGAGAGGGCATTTCTAGTCAATGCTATCAAAATAGGGCTTGATACAAAAAGGATGGATTCCCCAGGGGAAAAATTGAAGAACAGCAGAATACAAATACATGCAAGTACTGAAGGCTTCTCTTGTTTAATAGGGAGCTACAGAAACAAAACCAATGTTCTTTCTTTTTTTTCTATATTAGCAAAGCTGCCAGTTTCTTGATGTTTCAGAAAAACGAGACATCTGCCGATAATTTACAAGCAGCACGTAAAGACTCCCCAAACGAACTTGCAGCAAGAGTTTATGAAACTACCCAGAACATCACGTGATGAACAATAATCAGTGCTAAGGCTTTGGACAATAGAATTCCAGTTACAATTATGTAAAGTTCTGAAGTAAATAAATGTCAGTTATTGGTTGAGCAAAGCATGGGCCAACGCTCATCATTGTAGCATTTCTGTTCCCTGTTCTCTCCTCCAAAGGGTAAGGGAAGGGCTGAAACCATGAGCAGCTTTCCTTGTCTCTGTTCCCAGCACAGGACAGTTCTGCCACTGCTGAGAAGCAAACCTCACATTGGAGACTCAAATTTAAGAACCTTTTGACTGTTGAAGCCTTTCCTGAGGTTTCACCACATTTTAAAGGCTGGTAAGATATTCCTCAGCCATGTGTCAGAGCCAGGGCTGGTTGCATAGTCCTGCTCATTGTGCAGCTCCTGCTGTGCCTGTTGCTCTGGGCACAGTGAGGTAGGCGTGCCTGGCAGTGCTTGGCATTGCAGTTTTCTCATGGTTCAGAGCAGGAACCTGTCTGAAATGCGGCAGAGCTGGCTGCTCCTGCACCCCTGCTGCCTTTCCAGGGCCAGAGGACGCTGTCAGGAGGGCGCTGCACACACCGGCCTTGTCCTGCTGTGGGACGAGGCATTGCCGGATCCAAGAGATGGGGAGTGCTACTGAGTCCCCAGGCTCAGGCATTTTCTGTGCAGAGAGCAGGAGATTTACTGATGATCAGGAACCCGAAACAAAGTGCTTTGTCTGACCCAGCCTTCTCCTGTAGCGCACATGCATGCACCCACCTCGTTCATTGTTGGGATTCTTGCCACTTACAGGGCTGAGAGACCCCTAGGACACGTGTGTCTGTGTCTGTGTGTTTGTGCCTGTGTCTCTGTGTGACCCTGTGTTAAGGCTGGAATTGGAGCAGCAAAGATAAAGCCCAAGAAATAAACACAACACAGAGCTCCCCATGGGAGCTGTATTCTAGAAATACTGCTCAGGATGGAGGAAGTCTTGAAGTCTCTGTTGCCTCCTTAAACCAAGATTTACCGCCCTGTAATGATGTTGCTACAATTTTTTGTACTGTAAGCCAATACTTTTCAACACCAATTGAAGGGCAGTGGGAGGCAAATCACTGAAACTCTGCTCACCAGCAGGTTCTTTTTGTACTGCAGAAGAACACTTGCTGAACATAAACCCAACCAGACTCTCAGAGTTTTCTTTTATTATTCCTGCCTCTGTTCAGGGTAAGATGTTGTGCTGCCTCTGACCCAGTCACTTCGGATTCCAGCACCAAAAGCTTTCTTTACTTTGATTCACTGGTGATGTTACGCTCCCTGGAGAGTGATTTTAATTCCACAGTATGGTCCTATAACAAAAACCTATTACAGCTTTTTATGGCAATCTATCGATGCCAGCCCCTGAACAACCTGATCTTTGCCTTCCTTACATTTCTTCCTCCTTTCTTTGCAGTATCCCCTCAGGATGGACATTAGGAAAAAATCGGAAAAAATCTAGGCATTAGGAAAAATGAAAAAATTTATTCCCTGAAAGGGTTCTCAGGTACTGGCAGAGGCTTCCCAGGGAGGTGGTGGAGTCACCATCCCTGGAGGGGTTTAAAAGCCAGGCAGATGAGTTTCTTAGGGACATGGTTTATTAAGAAGATAGGTACGGTTGGACTCGATGATCTCAGAGGTCTTTCCCAACCAGATGATTCTGTGATACCTCTGTGATGGCTTGTACAATTTGCTGTGCAGCACGAGAAGAATTCAATTACAATCTTTAAGAGGCAGCCCCTTGATCCACGAGAAGCACATCCCTCTGGAGCATTCTGGTCTTTCTTATCCTGCATAAAATTTTCAAAATTAAGACTTAAGACCAGTAGAAACTTCAAGGAGGCTGTTACCTACAGGAAGGAATTGCTGTGGCATCAGGTCTCTTGTACATCAGTACATAACACCCTTTTTTAATGTCTGGTCTGCAGGTGAAACCTGTGGTGTCTGCTGGGATGCTGGCCTGGTCCTGGCCGGTGGAGACAGGTGACTGTCAGTCCTGTTCCTGGTGAACAGACACCCCACTCCAAACTCATCTTCAGAAAAGGGTCTGTCTCATCAGCAGCCACCACTGTTCTAATGTTCCACAGAGAGTCACGGGGCTGGACCAGCCATGGGGCAGCGCGCTCTCACGTCACCCCCAGTGGGTGTCCCCTCAGAAGAGATGGGGTGGGCTGAGAAGCAGCGGACACCGTCACTGCACAGATGCTCCTGTCCTGGGTGTAAATAGCTCCCCCCACAAAAGTCAGGGAGGGAAACAACCCCCTGCACCTTTGTTACAGCCATTTTGCTATTTATGGGTTTCTTTTCCAGGTCAGCTAAGTGAGGTTTTCCTTGCCCAGTGCTTTCCATCTCTACTGTCTCCCCTGGGGATGCACTATTCTAGTTTTCCTTTTAATTTACCACACAAGCATGGTTCTTCCCTATTCCAGAAGGTCAGGGCCATTCCTTGGAAAGCACACTCAAGCAGTGCACAGGGCTTGGATCTACCTGACCGGGGCAAGGCCAAGGACATGGCTGATCCACCTGAGCTCTGATGCGTGGGCTGCAGTGTCAACGCAGTGGCTCAGTGGCTCCAGCCCCTCACAGCTACCTGCAGGCCCTGCCCCAGGGTGGGCGTTGGGCAGCAAAGAACCACGTATGGAGAAGAACAGTAGAGACAGAAACTGCTTCAGCCTTGCCTTACTCCGTAAAGGACATCACCCATGCGATGGTCTGCAGGAAGAGCTCTGTGCTCAGTTAAGGGAGGCAAGGAGCGCAGAGAAGGCAGTAACTGGGGGACAGCAGAGAGGACTCAAGAGGATGGCTAAGAGCCACCACGGGGGTGCTGCCAGCTGTCCCCTCAACCATGCTCTCAGCTGAGCCATGACACATCTTTCCTCTGTGCTGTTCTCTGGCTATGTTACAGGATCTGTGAGCAGCAGCATTGGAAACAAGAATTTAAAATGACCTCCGAGATGTGCTGAGGAAGAGCTGTGTCTGCTAAGATGGGACAAAGACCAGAACGCCAGAAACTTCAGGTAAAGGAAACTGTTCTGCTGCTTCCTTGAGATCCTCAGAGAGTTCAAACAAGCAGCAACAACTCAACACCAACTACATATTTATGCCTAGATGGAAAGCTGGCCGAAGGCAGCAGCAAAGCCCCCATGGACTTCAGTGTAGCAAATTAATCTCCACCAGTATCTGGTAACTCACCTTAGGTGGTCATCCCTGTCCAGCAATGGAAGCGGCCTTATCCTAGGCTTTTCCCAGCTCTGCATTGGGAAAACAGATCTGTCAGCATTGCTGCCTTGGACTGAATTTCACGAAGGAATTTAGAAGTCACAACCACATGTTGTCTCCCCACCTCCTGAGGAACTCCGAACTCTGCCCAAAATGCAATTGTGTAAGACATGATAAATGGTACAAATGTGTGTTTCATTAGCAAAGAAGTTTCTTAGAGTTCCCAGCACTGCAGTGGATGCTGCTGATCAAACAGACTGAGCATGTCAGTCATTTAGTTAAGGTGCATAAAGAGGCCATTCTGAAAATCTGTCTCCAATTTGTGAGAAGGAAAAGATGTGAGTGATCCTTCGGAGGTGACAGGGTTGAACGTGGGCAAAGAAGAACAACATTTCAGTTGATAGTAACCATTCCTGAAAGAAAAACACCTGAGACATCTGCTTAGTCTTGTATTTAAAGCAAGATTTGTTTCAAAATGTGCAAACAAAGGCATTGGAAAGCCTTTCTGCTGCTTTCTGTGCAAGGATGCTGCTCGTTGCTGAGCAACCTGGTGGTGGCCTGATGCTGCTCCTGGGCAGAGAGTGCCCAGAGGATCCTGCCACATGCCTGGAATTGATCAAACCCAGCTTCTCCACAGCAATTTCTTCCCAAGAGATAATGACGCTGAATAAATTCCCTCCCTTGCTGGGACAAGGCACGCCGGGTGATTGATGGCCTGAGCAGGATCCTCTCAATCTGCGCCACCAGCCTGATCAAAAACTGCTGAAGGCAGTGGCAAGGAGCCAGGCAATCCCTCTCCCAGGAGCACGTGAAGTTTGGGCTTTCTTGAGTAAAAACAGCATGACAGCAGGACATCAAGGAGAGGTACAGGCAAGCATTAAGCAACCTGTGGTGCCAAATCAGAAGGATGCAACATATCGAGCAACAAGAGATGTAAGGTTTTCTTACCTTTTAGAGATCAAATAGGTGAACGTGAAAACATGGCTCTACACCCATCTGCAAAGACAATTTTTAAAGCCTCTTTGCCCACACATGGGAGCTCACAGGTCTGACAGACCAGGCAAGGTTAGCAGCCCAGCACTGACAGAAATGTGCTACTTCTGCATAGCACAAGGCAGTCCAAGAATAACAGAGTCGATCAAATAGTGAGCGAAAGCCGTGGGTGGTGGCAGCCAGGAAGCCTGGTTTGTGCCAGACTGCTGTCTGTCTGTAGGGCCAGTGGGAGGGAGGTCCCTGGGGCTGTTGGCTCTACCAGCTCTGTGATCACCCAGCAGCCCTCACCATGGTTCCCTCAATGACAGCTCCCAGAAGAGGGACAAAGAAGAGCTCTCTCACCTATCTGCATGTTTCTTTCCCCCAAATTACAGGGCCTTCATTGTGGCTTAAGAGGAGGCTGAAGGGAGACCTCATTGCTCTCTGCAGCTCCAGGAAAGGAGGTTGGAGCGAGGTGGGTGCTGGGCTCTTCTCCCAAGTAACAAGCGATAAGATAAGAGGAAATAGCCTCAAGTTGTGCTGGGGAGGTTTAGACCGGATTTTAGGAAAAATTTCTTCGCTGACAGAGTGGTGAATCCCTGGCAGAGGCTGCCCAGGGCAGTGGTGGAGTCTCCATCCCCGGAGGGGTTCAAAAACCGTATAGTTATGGCACTTTGGGACAGGGTTTAGTAAGCACGGTGGGGTTGGGCTGACGGTTGGATTTGGCAACCTTAGAAACCTTTTCTAACTTTAGTGATTCTGCGATTCCAAGGCAGGAAGTGCCCTCAGGCAATGAGGCTGCCCCTGCTCCAGGCGGGGCGCCTGGTGCTGCTTGTGCTCCAGATTATTTTTCAGTATTTGCCATTTCTTTAAATGCACCACAGGAACGATTCTTAACTTTCCATGCAGACTGCTGGGGTTGGAAAGGACTTCATCATTGCAGCCTTCATGGGACATTACTGAGGCAGGCCTTCTGCAGCTTTGTCTTGGGTCAGTTAACAGTCTTACAGCTGGGATCACACAAAGGAAGGTGAGCAATCAGGATAACACTGTAAGCACCTGGCTAATGGATTATGTCTGCAGCTTGCCTCAAATGAGTAGAAGCAAACCTGTTGAGTTGTGTGCTATTGGTCTTATTTTACTGGAGATTAATGGCAAAAATTATTGATTCTGCTCCTGGCAAGCTCCACGGGAGTGCAGTAACATTTGTGCTCTTAGTGGCTGTGGGTTGGTGCTCTTAAAAATCACCTGGAGTTGAGTCTTTTTCAGGAAACAAAACAAAGGAACAACTGCTAATTTTGTATCTAGAGAGACAGTGTTTAATGAATGTCCCCTTTCTATTTGAAAAAATACTATTTGCTGCAGTTCTGAGCCCTCACACGGGATATTCTGATTTTATCAGAAAAGGTGTTTTCTTGCTGTCTGGTGTATTTGACAGGACTTTGTAAATAATCCTTTTGGTACTAATCCAGCAAAGCACTTAAGTGACTGCTTAACATGAGTATTTCATAGATGTCAGTGGGACTGTTTACACACTGGAAGATGACGAGTTGCAGTGTTTTGCTCTCCAGCATCTCCCCCTGGCTCTGCTCAAACCTCATTCTGCTGCAGTCGGGCAACGTGATCCACCCAGTCCCTCCCCTGCTCCCCTCCTGATTTCAGGGCCCCTGTGCTGGGCCCTAGGAAGCACATCCAGCCCTACTGGCTGCTCCAGGGAACTGCCTCTGAGGCAGAACCACCCCAGCTCCCCACGTGCTCCCCAGACAAAGAGGGAAGAGCCCCCCCGCAGAAGAAGGGAGACATCCAGCATATCCTGGGGGCACGGAGGGGATAGCAAAGGTGGGAATGCCCATCCTGTTCCTCCCAGGGGTGAGATCTCAGCAAGTATTACTGATGTGCTCACACAAACTTGAAATTCCTCCTGGCAGCTCAGAGGCTCAGAGTATTAATCAGCTGTAAATGTTAAGGAAACTACCGGGTTTGTTAGAATTGCTCCTTTTTCCCTTTTTTTTTTTTAAGTGTATTTCCAGCAGCTCAAGCTGGCAGTTTCAATGAGGAGCAGAGCACTGAGCGTGGCCATGGGAATGAGCTCTCCTGCTGCCAAGGAGATCTGGCCCTGGGTGTGGGGTAAGTGGCACCAGGCTGTGGTGCCGCTGTTCCTATTTTCTCCACTGCCTTCAACTGGACACCTCTGCCTGCCCTTCCAACCCCCACCCAGCCCACTGCCCACACCCAGGTGCTGCCGATTACAGGGAGCACAGGCTGTTGGGAGCTGAATCTTGATTTCTGAACTGGTAGGGCTGGGGCCAGGGGCAGATGAATTATTTCTCCAGCCGCCTTCTGAACTGGTAGGTCCAGGTTTCCCCTGCAGAACCACAGAATCATCTTTTTAAACAGTTGCAGTCTTGAACCAGTTCACAATAATTCTCCTTAGCCAAAGGGCTCTCCACATTCCAACAGCACCGTTGGCTTCAGTGGGAAGGTGTCAGCTCAGGGGATGAATCCTGAGCACAGCAAGTGAGCACTGGGGGAAGCACTTCCATCCAGAAGCACTCACAAGTCAGCGCTGGACTCTGGGTTACTTACACCCCAAACAGCCAACACCTGTCTCACCTTCTTTGCATTGTTTCCTGCTGTGGCAAATCAGTGAATACAGAACAATCCTTTCACAGAAGGTAGGAATTTTCCTCTCACTGTGCAAAGCCCTTATCCCTCAAAGCTCGGTGAACGCACACTGAATTTTAAGGACAGATTCGTCATAGACTTGAAAATGACAGTTCTTTTGCCCAAGTTAACAGCATGTAAGTACAATTTGCTATACCAGGGCTTAAGTGGTTTGAAATGAGATGATCAGTGCAATTTTCGGTTGAAATCTTGATGGTAAAATCTAGAACATTCAAAAAGAACGATGGTTTCAGTGCTGAGGCTGAAATAGAAATGTTAAATACAAGGGTTGAACATATTTCTTGTGGTTAGTTTAAAGGCAGAAGTTTTGAGAGCATTTCTGTGTGCTGTGGACAGGCACAACCAGCTCGCTGAAATGTGCGACTTCAGAGCATAAAGAAACTGAAAACTGCCTGTAGTAAAATCTTCTGTCAGTGGTCAGAGTGGCAGAAGAAACTCTGATTTCCCATGCATGCAAGAATAATGAACTGCCCTCAATTTACTGTTTGTTGTCCTTTAGCACAGCCTGAGGAGTATTTATAGCTCAAGTCCTATTGTGTTGAGAGAGCATGGAAGGTTTTGAGTCAGACTCTGACACAGGGGGTCACACTGAATGGCCCTGCAGTCGGCTCCTTGGAGCGAGCTCCTGTGGCGCAGGATGCTCGGACTCCAACCCTCACCTACCCAGGTACTGAGGCTCCTGCCAACCACACTGTAACGCATGGAAGTCGCACAAAAAGGAAAGGCCAATAAGATAAATAGTCCTGGTTAATGCAATTAAAGGCACACCAAAGGATTTCATTACTGAAGCAGTTGCTCTGGATCCGATGGCACGGATATGTGCTGGGACCCCCTGTTGGGTAGTGGTGGCCGCTCGCAGCTCTCGGCACACACTGTTGTTTCCAGGCTGGTGTTCCTGTCAGCTCCTCATCAGTGTTTAATTTCACCTTTAAGGCAATTCTCTCAGCCTGCTAAAGCACCGTGCAAGGAGAATCTATTTGAAATCTGCACAGCTTGCATCTAAGTTGCAAACTGCACCTCACCAGGTCTCTGGTCTCCTGGTGATCCACTAAAGCTTCCACAACTGCAAGTAGGCATCAGGCTGCTGCAAGAAACCCCGGTGCTGCTCTCTTTCCCCCATTCTGACAAGGCAATGCCTTCTTGATTTTTCAAGGGATAAGCAATTGTAAAATGTCTCCAGAGAGATTTCCATCCGTTATAAAACTCTTGATGTAATTTAGCCACTTGCCAGGGAAAGCATCCCAGAAGAATTTCCTCCTCTGACTTCAAGAGAAGGCGTGTGTTCCAGATAAATGAAGTGAAGTCTCTGTGGGGACGTTGTCACGGTCACACCACGCAGGAGAAGCAGGTACACGGGTCTGATGGGCTTCTCTCTCCTGGGGTCAGAATCTGCCTGCCTGCCCTCCCCACCGCTGGCAATTCCCCCACCTCCCTCCTGCCCACACGGTGTGACCGAGGGGTGCAGGAGCCAGAGCCCAGCCCGGGTGCTGCAGGCAGTGGAGCACAAAGCAGGACTTTGAGAGCTTGAATTTTTGGTAAGGATTCAAAATGGCAAATGCTAATAAGGGATGGAAGAGACAAGCTTTTAACTTTGTGAGCCCGCAGCTATTATTGAAACACTACCCAAAGCCCCTCTGGTATTGATAATGCTGAAGCAGCTACAGGGGGATGCAGTAAATGTTTGTGTAACAGCAGGAGCGGTGTTACCAGCGCAGTGAGGGTGTTTGTCTCACTGTCAGGAACACGTTTTTCTGGCTAATAACCTGCATTTTCTTCTTAAGGCACCTTCTACGGGCAAGTGAGGTTGATCTTTGCAATGTGGATACAGCTTGGGTTACGAAGGACGGGGATGCAGTGTTTGCACAAATACTGTCACGCTTCTGGTTTTAGCACAATCGATGTTTTTTTTTTCAATTTTAAGTGTCCTCTGGAGGTCTGCAGCACTGAATAAAAGCAAGGAAATGGGAAGAGAGAAGTTGTTTCCTGCTGGAGGGAGAGCACTGGGAGGAAGAGGGAAGGAGGCCCTTGCATGGAGAGGGGGTGGACGACATGGGGAGCATTTGGGAGGTTTCAGCAGGAGAGGAGAGACTGGCAAATCTGAGATTCAGAACTTTCCAGCTTCTCCTGACTCCACCCAGGGGCTCCGTAGTGCCCAAGGCTGACCCCGCACTGCACAGGGAACCACCAGCAAACTAGGAAGTGCACAGGACATTTGGAGTAAGCCTGCTTAAAAGCTTGGAATTCAATGGGTATTTAATCCCATCTGCCTGTGTCTGAATGCCCCGGCAGTGAAGGAAGCTGCAGGTGGGTTCCATCCAAGGCACCGGGGCAAACGCTGCCCAGGCTCAGCGAAGGCACAGCGTGTGGCACAGCCAGCTCGTCCCTCTGGCAGGGCTGAGCCCCATGGTGCTAACTGCCACTGGCCAGGAAGGACCTGTAGGAAGTGATCCTATGCAAAACCCCCTACATTTTATGGATCAGCCTCGCAAAGGGGAGCACAGAATCTTTGAGGAGACAGGCACTTTCCCAAAACACACGCAGGCTCGTGCAGCTGCACAGTTTTCACTAATTTGATAATTAGAACTGCAGCTTAGCTTGCATTTGCAGAGTTTTTTTTTCCATAAACAAACACCTCTTTTACAGTGTTGACTTAGAATTTAAGATGTAAACTAAGATTGTCATTGACTTCTAAACTGTAGAAAGTTATTTTATGGCAAGGATTTAACTCAGCTTTAATTAAACTAGTAAAAAAACTTCAAAACTAAGAAAAATTACAGTTTAGTATCTGTAAGAGAGTAACTGCAAGAAAAACACTCTCTGCCCATTAGCAGAACAGGTTTTTATGTGTCATCCAAGTATAAAGATTAAAATCCATGAAGAATTTCAGAAACAGCATGCGCTCACATATGGATAAGCACCCTGAAAATCCATTAATGTTTATAACTTTAAAAAGAAATGTGCAAATACCAGGAAAATAAAATGCTCGCAAGATGGAGAGGAGAGGAGAGGAGAGGAGAGGAGAGGAGAGGAGAGGAGAGGAGAGGAGAGGAGAGGAGAGGAGAGGAGAGGAGAGGAGAGGAGAGGAGAGGAGAGGAGAGGAGAGGAGAGGAGAGGAGAGGAGAGGAGAAAATAAAGGAAAAAGAAAAGGAAGAGAAAAGGCAAATGACCAGCTGCTTCAAATTTGTGTGATTCTCTAATCACAAAATTGCTTCTAAAATGATGCATCTCAACTTCACAGACACTCAAGACAAACTGAAGCGTGGACTCTGTTGCACAGCTACTACGCACTCTGCCTTCGAGCCTGTCGGCTGTGATTAGAGACCCCCAGACCCCAGCAGCAAACTCCAGACTGCAGGGAAATCGGTGCCCCAGGGATGCAGCAAAGAGAGGAGAGGCCCAGAGAGCATGGCAAGCAGAGGGACAAGCTCTGACCCCAGACCCAGAGAGTCAGGAGGACACACTCAAAGGGCCAAAGTGCACCCAGCCCCAGGCAGAAAAGGCTGCTGGTATGTGAAAATCCCAGCTCTTACCTAGGTCTTGCCAGCTCTGGTGTTCTCAGCGCGTATGGACTGAGGACCTTTCCTCCTTGGTAGGAACCATGGGGCCTGTCAGAATCACACGTGCCCATACCCTGCGTTTTGTCTAGAACACAACCCCATCTGTTTCAGAGCGATGTTACGCTGCAGCTCTGATCCCCAGCAATACATTTCTTGCTGCTCATCATGAGGACCCTCCCCTTGATGTTTTCCAGAGTCCATATGTTTTCCCCTAGAAACTTCACAACTATTGGAGGCTGAAAGAGCAAAGACACTGGAAGCCACATCCACTTGGCAGGTACCTGCATGGATTTGTGGCAGTAGCTAATTTTCCAGGCCAGGGTGGGGCTTTGTGTCATGTACAGGGGATACCATAATAAGATTCAGTTGTGAATCCTGGGTTTGTGCCTCTAGGATTTTGCCATCAAGGAGCTCTGCCATTGTTGTTACTGTGGAGCTGGTAGGAAAGGAGAGCCCCTGCACTTCTCTGTTTCCATGGAAAGAAAAAAGAGGTTAATTGTACCAATCTTTGAGAAAATCCTGTTAAGGCTTCATGCCAGCTTTTTGAAAAGCGATACAGCCTTATTTCTGCTGGAGGTGCTCCTCTCACAAGGCTGCCCCATGAAAGGCATCTCCGCACGCGGGTGCATGAAGAACAGCTTGTAAGATGGTTAACACTTGGCCACACAAATGTCCTCCTTGCATCCTCCTTCACATCCCTCTGAAACACCTCTCTGATCCCCTCTCATCGTGTTCCCTTTCCTTATACCTGGGGCTGCTGCTCTTTGTTGCTGCAGGGCTGGGGGTTGCAGCTTCTGGGGCCAAATGCAATGAGAGCACCCACAAGAGCTTCAGCAGCAGAAAGGGACAATTCTCTGCAGTCAGCTCTCCGGGGCAGACAACTTTCTGTGGGACAGCTCCACCCGGCTGACTCTCCATGGGGACAACTCTACACAAGAAGGTTAGGGTTAGGCACTCCCCACGTAGAGCTGGCCACATGGAGTTGTCCTGCATGGAGCTGACCACAGAGAGCCGGCCATGGAGAGTTGTCCTAGATCCTCAGCTGGGACTATCTCCAGTGGTGCAGGTGGGATGGCTGAGACTTACGGGCATTTAAATAGGCACTTTGTACCTATTTTACAGTATCACTATTTTTACCTCAGATTTTAGTTGTGCTTCTTTATTATTTTAGGGACGATATTACATGCCATTACAAACCAGCTGGGTGTTTAATACATTTTGAAAGCCTACAGGAACCCTGCCTGCCCAAGGGCCAGGAAGAGCTGGACAGAGTCCTGGCCCACCCCTGCCCAGGTCACATCATCCCACTGGTACCAGCTACCGGTGAGGGAGGCGGACAGCAACGCCATCCTCTCCTTGAGCACCAGCCCTTGCTATCTCCGGCTGCTTTTGCAGGGCTTGCTGCCTGCTCAGGCTCCACAGAAGGCACTGCCAAAGCTTGCTTCGCTGTGCTTAGCTTTTATTTATATTCCATGTCTTGTAAAAATGCTTTTAAAAGGCTGGACAAGATTCTTCATTTTCCTGTCTCCACTTCTCCGCTTGCAACAAATTATTCCTTTTTCCCCTGTTATCTCCAAAGAGGCTGAAATTAATGGGCTTATTTAAAGTTATCTCAAACGAGTGTGATTCCATTACCAGATAGCCCAGGGATGCCACCTGCCAGACATTGCTGTACGTCTGTTACTACATGGATCTGTTGGAGCGAGCCCAGAGAAGGCCACGGAGATGATCCAAGGTCTGGAGCACGTCCCGTACGAAAACAGGCTGAGAGAGCTGGGGTTGTTCAGCTTGGAGAAGGCTGCGGGGAGACCTTAGAGCAGCCTCCCAGTACTGAAAGGGGCTCCAGGAAAGCTGAGGAGGCGCTTTTGATCAGGGAGTGCGGGGATAGGATGAAGTGGAACGGTTTTCAGCTGCAAGAGAGGAGATTTAGACTGGATATAAGGAAGATTTTTTTTTACAATGAGGGTGGGGAGGCCCTGGCCCAGGTTGCCCAGAAGAGTGATGGCTGCCCCATCCCTGGAGGTGTTCAAGGCCAGACTGGATGGGGCTTTGAGCCCCCTGATCCAGTGGGAGGTGTCCCTGCCCATGGCAGGGGGGTGGACTGGGTGGTCTCTGCGCTCCATCAGGAAGTGTCCCTGCCCCTGGGTGGGACCGGGTACCTGCGAGGTCCTTTTCAGCCCGGCCCCTCCCCAGTTCGGCGGTCCCGGCGCGGCCGGGCTCTCTCGGTGCGGAGCTGCCCCAGCCCTGCCCCGCCCGCCGGAGCTCGACCTGAGGCCGCGGTGCGGGGCGCTGCCCCGGGACGGCCAGCTCCGCCCGCGGGGACCGGCCGGGGCTACAGCCCAGAAACTGCGGCACGGGCGGCGGAGGCGCCAGGGGGAACCGAGCCGAGGGCAGCCGAGCCCAGTTCAGCCGAACCGAGCCCAGTCCAGCCGAACCAGACAGCCGAGGCGCGGTGCGCGAGCCGCGGTCCGCGAGCCGCATCCCCGCCGGCGCTGTCCAGGTCGCTCCCAGCCGAGCGTGGTCCCGGGGGCGGCGTGGGGCGGTCTCCCCGCCGCACCTCCCCCTGCCCGCCCCCGCCCCGCCCGCCGCCGCCGCTCGTCTCTCGGTGCCCGCGGCAGGGATGGGCGCGGGGCGGCGCCGGTAGCGGCGGGGGTGGAGGTGCTGCCCCGCGCCCGGCATGGAGGTGCAGCTCGGCGCCGACCGCGCCTTCCCGCGGGCGGGGGACCGTGCCTTCCGCGGGGCGTTCCGCAGCTTCTTCCACAGCGTCTGCGAGGCGTTCCCGGCACCCCGGCACCCGCCGAGCCCGCAGCCCCGCGCCGCGGCCATGGGCTCGCCTTTCGCGTGCCCGGGCGAGCGGCCGGAGCTGCTAGGGGAGCCCCGGGAGCTGCTGGTCGAGCGGCGAGAGGTGCTCGGCGAACCTCGGGAGCTGCTGGGCGAACCTCGGGAGCTGCTGGGCGAACCCCGGGAGCTGCTGGGCGAACCCCGGGAGCTGCTGGTTGAGCCACTGCTGCTGCCCCAAGCCCATCCCGAGGCGCTGCTGCTATCCCAGCCCGAGGCGCTGGGCGAAGTCGCCCGGGAGGAGCCGCTGGGCGACAGCGCCCGGCAGCTGTGCCGCGCCGTGTCCGCGTCCATGGGGCTGGAGGGGCCGGAGCCGCCCGAGCCGCCCCGCCAGGACTGCCTGTTCGCCCCGCCGCCTCCCCCGGAGCAGCTGCCCCCCGGGCCCCCCGCCCGCATCAAGTTGGAGGGTCCCGCAGTGCCGCCGGCCTGGGGCGCCCCGTGCCGGTTCGGGGCCGGGACTCCCGCGCCGCCCTGGCCCGCCTGCCCGGCCCCGGAGGGGCTGCTCGGCCCCTGCCCCGAGCCGCCCGCCGAGCCCCCCGGCTGGGGCCCGCTCTCCCGCATTCCCCTCCCCGCGCCCCCCGCCTGCATCAAGAGCGAGCTCCGAGCCTGGGCCGAGGGATGCGCCGGCGCGTACGGAGATGTGCGGTGAGTACGGCGTCCCGCGTCCCGGTGTTTCCAGCAGCTGCCTCCCCGCGTCCCGCACCCCTGCGTCCTTGTTGCACCGGCAACCGGCATCCTGCTCCGCTCACCCCGCACCCTGCCGGCATCCCTCACCCCGCTTCCAGCTGGCACCAGCATCCTGCATCCTGCTCCGTGCACTCTATATCCCGTCGGCACCGGCATCCCACAGCCCGTGTCCCACGGGCATGCCGCACCCTGCTCTGTGCACTTCGTATCCCGCCAGCACCGACATCCTGCACCCCACTCCCCACCGACCCCAGCATCTCGCTCTGTGCACTCCATATCCCGCCAACAACTTGCTCCCTGCTGGCACTGGCATCCTGCATCCCGCACCTCGCTCCCCACCGGTACTGGCATCCCACTCCCTGCCAGCACAGGCATCACATATCCCACTCTGCTCCCTGCTGGCACCAGCATCCCGCATCCTGCTCCCCGCCGACACTGGCATCTTATAGCCTGCTCTGTGCACTCTGCATCTCGCCAGCAGCAACATCCTGCACCCCACTCCCTGCCGGCATCCCACTCGCTGCTGGCACCAGCATCCTGTACCCTGCATCCAGCACCCTGCCGTCACTGCACACTCTGCCGGCACAGGCATCCTGCATCCTGTCAGCACTAGCATCTTGCACCCTGCACCACGCAGCCTGCTGGCATCCTGTATCCTGCACCCTGCTAGCCCCAGCATCAAGCACCCCACAACCCACGAGCATCAACACCCCACACCCAGCTGCCTGTCAGCACCTGCATCCTGCACCCCACATCCCACTAACATGAACACCAACATCCCACACCCTGCTGGCTCTGGCATCCTGCACCCTGCAGCCCACTGACATCACATACTCCCCAACCTACGGGCACCCTGTTGGCACCCTAAATCCTGCACTACACTGGCACCAGCGTCCTGCACCCCACCGGCACCCTACAGCTCCCCCATCGCCTCCCACAGCTGCCCTGGCAGAGGCTGCATGCCCAGCTCTCCATCCTGGGTGCGCCCGGCTTGATTTCTGCTGTCAGAGCCGCCTTTTTTGCTGAAATGCTGTCACTTGTGGCTTCCTAGGCAAGATTTTGTCCCAAACACTGCACTAAACTCCTCCGGTCCCTTGTGCATTTATCTCATTTCGTTATGTGTCAGTTATTCCCCCGGCTACTGTAAGTGTGCAGGAATCGGGACACTGTGCTTGAAGCAGAGACTGATCTCAGAATCGAGTTAGAATTCTCCCTGCACCTTGCTTGACCATGAGCTAAATGGGTGGGAATGAGCTCTGCAGAGCAAGCTGGAGCTGCTGGATGTACGGGCAGGGAAACACGTGTTTTTCTGTTTTACGGACAGACAGAGAATGTGCTTTAAAGTGGAGACAGAAAAGTATTTGGGAATGCAGCAAAAGAGGAAATGTTTATGTGTTTGAGGAGAAGGTTTCTATCAGAAGTGGGTTTTTTTCTGGAGGATTAACCTCATCAAGTCATAGAATCGTGGTTATCAAGGAGATAGCCGTCTCTATAAATAGGTATAGAGGGGCTCTGGGCGTACGGCACCTTCACCACGCACCACGGCGAAGCGTGTTGCTGTTCGAGAGGGTCACTGTGGCTGGCAGACATGGGAGTGAGAGTGTGGCTGCAGAAGGGGTTTCTGCTGGCTCGGAGGTGGCCCAAGACCCAGTGGCTGCTCCGGCTGCAGCCAGGATTTGTGTCGCTGGAGTCTCCCACCCACAGGCTCACCTTGGGGTGATCTGTGTGGTGGGAGCACTGACTGAAACGGGGCGATGGGCTTTTGCCCTTACATTAGCACAAAGCAACCCCATCACCCCTGCGCTCCTGTGCTCGTTTGGTCGCTTTAAAATGCACACATCTTTCTTTGGGCAGTGTGATTACCATCCACATCCTGTCTGACATGAGGGTTATGAAGAAGTTGAAGACTTGGCAAAAAAAATAGGAATAAAAGTAAGGAAAGGTCAGAATGGGTCCAGCTGTGAGTGCTGTGCTGGCAGCAGGAGTTGTGCCTACCTTACATGCTTTCCTCTGCAGGCTGGAGAAATCCCTGCTGAAATCAGTGCAGGCTGAGCAGGGGTGAACAAAATAGGAGAAGTTTCACTGTTTGAACCCTGTCAGTGGGTGATGCAGGTTTGGGGTAGCAGAAGGCTCAGCTTTGTGATGCCGTGTCTGCTGCAAAGTCCTTGCAATAGATCCCCTCATGGACTGGGAATGCCGTGTTAAGGAAAACTGGTTTGTGCTTCAGGAGTGGCCAGCAAGGACTGGATGGGGCAGCCTGTGGATCCTGCCCCAGCCTCGTCTTATGGGTAAATGATGTCTCCCTTATCCCTGTGGGAAATGCTGTGTCCTCCTCTTCCTCGCAGCTCCGTCCAGCGTGCTGTGTCCAGTGCCCTGCTTCCCCTGGCACAGCAGCTCGGAGTGTGCCTGGACTCTGCTGGCAGGATTCTGTGGGGATCAGTGGAGTCAGAGCTGGCACAGAGCACTTCTCAATACCTTTATCTTGTCTCTGTGCTCTGTTGCTCGCACGGCGTTCCCTGGCAGCTGTGGGTGAGCAGCGGGCTGGCAGCGTTCATCCCCCGCTCTGTGTTCGGAGGCAATTTTGAAGCGTGGTGAGGAAAGCGGAACGCTCCTTTATGGTCTGGCAAAAGCCGTGTGGGTTAATTGCTGCCAGGCTTATGTTTCACCCTAGCAAAGTCTCCATTACATGCACAGCGTGCTGCTTGGCCGCTGCCGTGGCTTTTAATTTTCTCCTGGATATGCAACAGAGCTGGCACTCCAAGAAGGCTCCGCTGCAGAGGGAGCTGGTGGCAGCGGGTCGAGCGCTGGCTCCCAGGGCAGCCGTGGCTGGAAAGGAGAGTTGTGGGAGAGAGAATGCTTTGTAACCAAATTCCCTCTCCAAAGGATGCTCTGCCTTGCACCCGTGCTCCTCACCAGCTTCTTAGGCAGGGCTGAGGTTCTGCCCTGTGTGGCGTTGCACAGAAAACATTATCTGGGAAAACATTTTTCCCGCATTCCCTTCGGGAGGGGCAGAGGGTCCTTCTGCTGCACCTTGGCCCCCGCACTCCAGCACTGCCTCTAGAGAAGAACGAGGAGTGTGTTATGGTGTGCTGCTTCTGGTTCTTTCCACTATAGGAATGGTCCCACTCTGTGCTAGCGGGATCACACCTCTCTCCTCCAGGATGAACCTCTCTTCAAAGCCCAGCTCTGCCCTGGCGCAGTCTGGGTGCTGCATGGCCGGGCAGCGTGTACATAGAGACAGACCTCCAGGTGAGACATTAAAGCCTGAGTTGTTCCTTAATGCCTGTGAGGAGTTGTTTCCCTTTTCCATTTATATGAACGGTTATAAATTTGGGGTTTCTTGTGGAAGAGATTCCCTCTAACACTGAGAAAGAGGGGCTGCACTGCTTGAGGGGTCAGCAGTGGCAAACCAGGTGCTGGTCTGGGACATGGCATGCACAGCCCATGAGCAGATGCTGTCAGCCACCGGGGTTTGCCTCGGAAGCCAACAGATCCATTGGGATCCTTGGCAGGAGCTGTCCTGGCCAAGTAATCGTGGGGCTGGTGGTCCGTGGGCTGGGATCAGAGACACTGAGACATAGCACAGGAAACAACGGCAGCATTAGCATAGTTTTGTTTCATTTAAAGTACGGTGTGCTTGATCATGCCAGTAATGCTTACGGATAATTAGCAAATTAATCCAAGCTTTTATTACACTGTGGACTTGTAGCTGTTTGTCTTTGTGCTTGGATTACTGCATAATTATTGCCAACAGTCGCTGAGGTGAACAAATAACCTGTTTCAAGAGCAGGATGCATACTGATAGAATAAATCTGAAGTTACGGCGTCGAGCTGGGTTGTGAGATGGACATGCGGCAGCGGTGAGCGGTGCAGGGCTGGTCGGGTTGAGCCAGGATGGAATCAAAGAAGGAGCTGTCGCTGAGGCTGTGGGAGCAAAGGTGATGGTCAAATTTAAGGGGCAGTTGGCTCAGGAAAATCTAGCAGTCCATCATGTAGCTTCAAATGGGTTTTAAGTGGCGTTTGCTATTACTGCTGTTCCCTGCTCAGTGTCCCTGCGTTTGCCGGTCACACCCGCCTGTGGTTCCTGTCTCCGCAGGGCTGCAGGCAGCCGGGGCAAGTGCCGTGTGTTTCTGCATCACCTGGTACAATGGCTCTGTAATGGCTTTTGTGGCCAGCTCTGTAATTGTGATACCACTGGCAGATAACACATGTAATAATTCCTGCCTGCTGAAGGAGATGAGATGTCCATAAAGAGATGAAGGGTGGATTATTGCATTGGGAGATGGGATGCGGAGGAGGGAGGCTCTCCCTGTGCTGCCCTGGGTCCAGCAGTTCCCGCGCCCTCCTAGGCTGGGGGTCCCGACCTCAGCTCTGCGCTGTGGGATGGAAAAGCCCTGGAGAAAGCGTTGAGCCTCCCCTCTCTGCTGTCAGTGGGACCTTTGCGCTCAGACAAAGGGCGATGTTATGTAACTGTTGGAGGAGAAGCCCTGGCTGGGTGGATGCTCTTCCCATTCCTCTGGCCAGCCCTGTGGTGTGCACTCGTGGGCCGCAGCTCCTGCTACGGATCCGTGGGCACTAACCTTGGGTGGCTGGGAAAGCTAAATCTTCTTGATGGGTCCTGATAAAAGGAAAAGAGAAAGCATGAAAAAAAGCTTTTTCTTATCCCCTTTTAGTTCTTGTCCTTACTGAGAGGCAGGAGAGGGCTGGTTTGGACACGGACTGAACCCAGCTCATTTAGAGAACTTGGGACTGATTTCAGAGTGAGTTGGCAAACAACCAGGGTATGACAGGATGCTCAACTGTCTCAGCTTGAGTTAAGGTTGTGAAACAAATGATACCCTGAGGCCATGTAACTAGAGTAGCCAGGAAGGTAAAGTTCTGCTCAAGCCTTGTTCTTACAACGGGTGCAGCCAAGCCCTGGCAAACAGCGAGAGTAGCAGAGACAGGCTCAGGGATCTGGTTTAGTGGTGGACGGGTACGGTTGGACTTGATAATCTCAAAGGTCTTTTACGACCAAATGACTCTGTGATTCCCTGCAGCAGGACAGGGAGCACAGCAGTTCCTGCTCCTTTTTCTTGCTCCTGAGAGCTGCTGTCAGAGAACAGTGACATGCAAACCAGAGCTTATTTATTTTCTTCCATGCTTAGCTAGTTGACTTGTTTTCAGTTTGTTTCGAAGGTGCTGACTCATTTAGTCTTTCTCAGGAGTTAATTTTCATTTAACCTCATAGATGAGGTTGTGCTTTTTCACAACTGGTTCTCTGGGCTCAGCCCGCCGTGTGTGAGAGCAACAAGTGGCCCTTTCTAAAGATGGGCTTTTTATCTTGGCAGCAGAGCTTTTGCGTTACTTTTTGCAGCCAGTCTGTAGCATAACCCATTGTTTTTCCTTTGTGAGCACTTATTTCTGGCCAAAGAGAGCTCGTAAGTCAGTAGTGTTTCAGTGCTTTTTCTGAGGTTAAAAGGGAAATATATTTTTAAAAATGATTGTGAATGAGAGATAAAAGATGTTTGGTAGCTTGCATAAGAACCTGGGGCTTTATATATTGCCATATCGGAAAGAAAATCACTGCAGTGCACAACTGTGCCTTTCCAGCCATGTTTCTTTCTCAGGAGGCCATGGGAACAGGCATCAGCCCTTGGTGCAGCATCAACACTGTAGGGATGGTCATCAGCCCCTGGGGCAGCATCAGCACCATGGGGACGAGCCCCTGGTGCAGGATCATCTCCCTTGGGATGAGTCTCCACTGGGGCTGCCGCTGCATGCTTAATGGGAACACGGTGTTGCTGCCAGTGGGTGTGCGGCAGTGTGGCTGCTCTCTATGCTCATCCCAAAAGCACCTGAGGACATCGCGGCACAGAAGTGTCTGCAGGGGCTGTGCTGTGCTGAGGAGCCCGGGAGCCTCCGTTGGGTTTGTGGGTGCTCGTGTTGTGAGCGCACTGCCACTGCTGCCAGCACATCCCTGCAGCACAGAGCCAGCGAATCCTGGGAATCTCTGCCTCCATCCCCTGGACTGGGATTACAGAAAGTGTGGGTGGTGAATGTGGAATGCCATCCGCTGCAGGCAGCCCCTTCGGACGATGCACAACTCCGTGCGCCTCCGCTCTGAGGTCCCTCCAAGGCCATGCTTAGCTCCAGCCAGGAGACAACGGCTCGCTCTGTCCATGCTGGGTGGCACCTTTGGGCTGCGAGCTCGGGGAAGATAAACCTGCAGAGCAGATTTACAATGTCCATTTATTGAAAGAAAACTATTCTTTGGGAGACTTTCTCCTCCTTCTAGTAACAAACATTTGCTTCTCTGAGCTGGTCCAGTAGGTGCGAAAAATCCTTGCAAGGGCTGTGTGACTCTTGACAGTTAAACACTGGAAGTGCATAGGAATATACATGGATATACATAGGGAAAATGGGGTTCTGCTTACAGGGTCGTTCAGCAGGAGGCTTTGGATCACCACGCCCGTGCAATCAGAGTTGGCTGGGACCACATCCCCGCTGTGTGGGGCTCAGTAGAGGGGGATGCGGGACATGACAGAAAGCTGAATAAAAAATGGTGATTTATTCGGGGGAGTTAGAAGCCAGTCTTCAATTCTTTGTACATCCCTAGGGGTGAGAACAGCCTGTGGCCCCATCACTCATAGGGGTCAGAGTCCACACCTACGTGAGCAGAGTGGCAGCAGCCCTGGCTCGGGCGTCCAGCGGCCTCGGTTCCACCGGCTGCAGTTTCAGAGTGAAGAGCTTTCCTTTGGAAAACATTTTGGGATCCAGGGATAGGAAATGAGGTCTGACTGTTAACAGCATTTTGTGGCAAAAGCTAATGAGTGTAAAAGCAGTTGTCTTGTGCACTTGACATTTGTGCTGGGCAGCAGAAAGCATAAAGTTTTTTGCTTGGAGAAAAAGGAGTCCCTGGAAGACATGGCTGTGTCTGCATGGGGGTGGTGCTGCTGGCCAAGCGTGGTTCTGAGAAGTGAGGCAGGGACCCTCACCCTTTGGCAGCAAAAGATCCCTGTGATTTCTGTGGTCCTGATGGAAATCCCAAGAGCAGAGGCTGAGGCTGTGGGAGGCGTTTGGCCTCGCTTGCAGTTCATACAGAGGGAGTCAAATCTGGCCCTTGAGGAAGCTGGCAGCCAGGCAAGCTGAAGTCTCGTTGGCACAGAGCTGCACTTTCGACTGGATGAAAACATCTGTCTTTGGGAGGAGGGTGTTCCATCGCTTGGGATTTACGGAACACAGGGCAATATTGATGCAGGAGAAGAGAAAGAATGTGGAGATGATGGTCATTTTCCATCATCCAATGGATCTTGGCATGTTAACTTGCTGGTTGTGACAACCATGCTGTGAGAGGGCAGCTGCTGGCAGTTGCAGTGGGAAAAGGAGGGGAGATAAACCCCAGCTGGGCTGTGAGGGGTTACAGGGGGCTACTGGGCTGGGGGTACTTTGGTGCATCAGCCCTCCACTGGTCCACAGCTCCTCCAGAGCTCCCCAGGGACCTCTGGGCTACTTCGTCCTGATGCCTCCCTGCTGAGCAGCAAAACATAATCCCTCCTTAGCTGGTGACAGGAAGATCTCCCTTGTAAGGAATGAAAAGAATACAGCAGCAGAGAGGTAGTTTGGTGACTGCATCTGTGTGAGTGAGAATTCCTGGCTTTGGAGTTGGAGTGACTTTGTCCAGCCCTGACCCAGCGTCTGAGGCCAAATGCCACAGAGAAGCGGGGCTCTGTTTTCCTGCAGTGGAAAAAAGCAGTTTGGTCACCTTGGGGTTTTGACTGAGATGGGCTGGTCGACCTGCTGTCCGTGGTCACTGCACACTGTGGGCCACAACCAGCTTTATCTTTTAATAATCAGGGCATGGGTAAGCTTGTTAGAATCGAAAGGAAGTGACCTGGTCGTTGTGGCAAAGCTTGGGATGGAGGTTCTTCATCCTTCTTCCTGTTTGCTGAATCTGCTGCTGCCTCTGCCTTCTCCACTGACCCCCCCCAGGCAAGATGCCTGCAGTTGTTGCAATGTGTGTTTGTGTGTTGTTCTCCTTTAAAAATAATGATTGTAACCCCTGTTCTTCTCATGAGTGTTTGTAAGTGAAGTTCACTGTGTCCTCTCACAGTAATGAAGCTACTGCTGGTGACAGGACCTTTTGCTCTCATGGTGCTTTTCTCCCGAAGCCCTTCCGAGCTGCGATCCACTCAGCTTCCAGGCACTGTGCAGAGAGGGTTGGAGCTCCCTTCTGTGCTCTGCTTTGGGAGAGCCCTGCGGAAGCTCCCTTGTGCCCTGGACCTTGTGCCCTGTCGATTGTCCCGTTTGCTTTAGCAGAGCTGAGTGCTGTCCTCGGGGATGTGTGACCCTGTCCAGGCCCGGGCACCGGGACAGTGTTTGCAGGAGCAGGGTAACGGGAGTGCAGCGTCTCACCTCGGGAGACCCGGGCGGGAGAGCCTGTGCATTCCCTGGGGGGGCAGGCTTAGCTCTGGCTGCTCTCTTCCCTCTGTTTTTTCCCTGTTTAATGCTATTTGAGCAGAGGCCAGGAAGAGAAGGTTACCTGTGTTCCTCTGTGCCTCCTGAGTGGGGAGGCCTTTTTAAACAGTAAGAAGAAAGTCAAATGCTGACATATCCAGGAATAATCTGTCGGGACACAGACCACAGGTTAAGTGATTTTGCAGTGGTAGAAATCAGTGCAGCTCTGTGAGTATTTATAGCTGATGCCCTTTCCCTGGGCAGTGGGCACCCATCCCCTGGGGCGGGAGTTGGATGCCACCCAGCTCTGGGCATCTCAGGTATCCGCACAGGGAGAATGACATCCCAAGCTCTCTGTGAGTCTGCTGGTGGCTTTTCTGGGCAGTCAGTGGAGCACTCTGTCATAAATAAATCACAGTCCCCAGGGAGGGGCAGTGGGAAAGCCGTGGGTTTGCTGGAGGGGCCAGTGGGTGCCTCTATTGCTCTGCAAGGGGCTGCAGAGCCATGGACTGTGCTGATCTCCCAGAGAGGGCAGGCAAGGTGGCTACCACTTCCAAAACAGCTCTGGGAGCAAAAGGCATGTCTTAAATAAGGCTTAGAAAGTCCATGCAGAACGACCAATATTGGGGCATCAACAGTGTTAGCATGGGGCATCCTCTGCTGCGAGAGCGAGGAGCATGGCAGAGAGCCGTCCTCTGAGCCAGCGGGGAGAGGAGCCAGGCACATGTTTCTTGTCTGGAGCCGTGGTGGGCTTGAGTGGGTTGGCACCACGGAGAGCTGGGCGGCCTCCAGGACACACTGGACATGTGCCAGGGCCGGCAGAGCCCGGGTCACGCTGTGCAGAGTGCAGAGAGCCGTGTTAGCCCCTGTGCGCTGTCCCTGCCGCTGCTCGCGTGGGGCGCACGGGCAGGGTTCTGATGATTTATCCGTAACGTGTGTGGTGCCTGGTGCCGGGTCTTTGACAGGCGGTGGGAGGGGGTCGGCCCTGGCTGGTGGCTGCCCGCTCTGAGGTGCCAGCACTGGCTGCTGAGCTCTCGCCAGAGTGAGGGTCTGGTGAGCTGGGAACCCTGCTGAGGATGGGTGGGTGCGCACTGGGTGGGTGCAGGCTCGGAACTGGGGCTGGTTGCAGCCAGCAACTATGGGAAGACCCCTGGGGGTGAATCCCATGTTACAACATCTTCATCCATGCTGCCAGACCACCGTCCTGCCCTCTGTTCCTGACATTGCTGCCATCAGGAGCAGTCCCAGAAGTGCCAGAGGGGAGGCTGTAGGTATCCTAAAATGCATTTTGTAGAGTCTCTAGGACATGTTCAGTTCCCTGGACAAGGTGGGAAAAGCCTGGGCTTTGCTTCTTCTCCCCAACCATCTCCATGTCGGGGAAGGCCCAAGAGTGTTGCTTCCTGCTGTCTTTCCCAAGATGATCCGTTACTTCTTTTCCTGGTGCTTTCTCACCAACTCTTCAGCAGTTTGCCTGCTGTTACATATTTTTGCTGCCTTTGCTTCTTTGCCAGTTAGAAATGGCAGAAAAAAAAAATGCCCTAACCTTGGCCCCTGTGCTGAGAACAGAGTCCAGGCACGGGATTTTCATATCAGTGCTTTCCTAGTGAAGGCTCCTGCCTCCCCCTGTCCCGTGTCCCGAGCGGGCGGCAGCAGCACCCATGCGTTTCCTGATGTGCTGTTGGGAGGGTTTGGCTGGGCTGTCTCGGCAGCTCCTCTGTCCTCTTGTAAAAGAGAGAGAAGGAGAAGAGTAATTTGTGTGTGGAGCAGGTCAAATGCTTTCATCTGGGCAGCAATTTGGTGCCTTAACTGGAAAATGAAATACTGCATCTAAATCTTGTTCAGATGATCTGCGTTTTTCCTTGGATCGTGTGTGTGTGCACATCTCTGGGCATGTGCCGCCTTCTACCTGTGGACACAGTACATAGGTTTTTTGTGCATATTCCCTTCTTATATGATGACATCTCCATCCCTGGCCTCATCTGTGGGAGAGCCGTGGAGAGCCAGGCACTTTGTGCCCTCCTGTCCATGGGAAGCAGTGTCACTCCCAAGTCCCCTTGGCTGGCTGGGGCTCTGCAGCTGCTGCGTGGGAATGTTATGGGGGCTGGTGTGGGCCCGGCACCTCTTCTTGTCGCTGCTCAGGCACAAAGCTGAGAACGGACCCTCCAGGTCACTCCCAACCTGTCTGGAAGTGCCAGTTCTGTTCAGCAGGGCAGGTCTGGGTGGCGTGTGCCCAGCTTGGGTCTGAAGCCTGGAACCACAGGTCCTGCAGGGACTGCGGCTCGGCTGACTCCGGGCTGTGTACCCGAGTGTCGCTTTGGAACACGTGAGGTCGGTCATCGCAGTTAGCTCTGCCTGTTCACACAGAATTAGTTTGCTGGCTTTCAGTTATTTTCTTTGTTTTAATATGTCCCCTGTGGTCAGACAGTCTTTCCCTGACAAAATGATCTTTCACTTGCAAAGAAATCTGTTACTTCCCAATCTGCTCCCGAGTCCCCAGTAACATCTTTAAATGGTTAGAGAGAAAGTAGCAGCAAGGGGATGTTTTTCGCTTTCTTGTTTACAGCAGAGTCTGTGCCAAGTGCTGGTTCTTGGATGGGGCTGTGCCCCCACACACCCTCTGGCTTTCCAAGAGTGGGGTCAGAGTGGGGGCTCGGCCGATTGGCAGCTTTGTCTCCAGACGCTTGTCTTGCTGCTCACTGGGAGAGAATGGGGAGAGCGCTCTCAAGGCTAGCAGGACTAAAATTAGCTGTGGCATCTGTGTGTGGTTTGCAGGCGGCTTAACGGAAGCGATTCCTGGCTGCCTTCATTCTTCGCCTGCCTGGAGGGGTGAAGCAGAGGTGGAGCAGACGGGTACTGGGCACGTAAATGATTGCGAAAGCGACTGGGCTCCCGCAGGATGGGGGTGCCCAGCAGGGCTGGTGCATCTGCGGGTGCCGGTGTCCATCTGTGGCTACCGGGGGTTCCTCCCATGCACGTGGATCCCCAGGGCTCAGCTGGTTGCAGGGTTTTGTCCGCTATAGTTTCTAAGAGATGCTGTCGGCCCCCAGAGTGGTCGGGCTGTCCATGCTTCTGTCCCTGCAAGAGCGTATCAGCACCAAGGCGTCGTTTCCCTGGTGCCCTCGTACTTGCACAGCCGGCTGCTCGTCCCGACAGCCCAAGGGGCAGAGGTGCCACAGTCCTGCCAGCCGGCGGATGTGGGCAGGGGCAGCGTGGCCGTTGGACAGCCAGCGGGAAGGCAAGGCCACGGAACAGGACCAGGCTGGATGTTAGCCGGTTGCTGCAGATGCTGAGGAATTCACCCTGTGTTGCCTCATTTTTTGAGGTGAGGGCTAAGAGTGCCAAGACAACCGTAGATATGTGAAACTTTTGTTGTAATTGGTGTGTTTACTCTTTGTGAGATGACTCCAGGTGTGATCAGGTCTGAGGGCGGAGGGAGATGATACTGTTGCATAAGTTGTGAAGTCTCCTCTAGAAAAGCAGTGGCTTGCCAGCAGAGCTGAGGAGAAATCTTGCAGAAACAGCTTATACTCCTTTCCAGACATAATAAGGAAAAAACATTTTTATGTCCCTTGAAGCTGTGTCTCCGCAAAGGTTTGGTGTTGGTAGTAAACATGACTAAAAATCAAACAGTTGGCCAGCAAGTTCACACCAGCTGCTGTTCCCATCCTGGCTAGCCTGAAAATCCCAGCGCAGGGTCTCAGCAGCAGCGCTGGCAGGGGGATGCGGTGCAGGAACCAGCAAGGCTGGCGATGCGCGGCCGCCGCGGTGAATCCCCACGTGCCGCTCCTGCGAGAGGGGATGCTGCGAACCGCGGGTGGGAAACAGGGACTGTTCCCTGTGCTGGATGTTGTTCTTCCTTCCTTCCTCATCTGTCCCCAGGGCTGTGGTGCTTTGCCAGGAGGAGCAGGGTTCTGGCCTGCCTGGCAGCAGAGCAGTGGCACTCCGAAGGGCTGTGGTGCCACTCTTTGTTTTGTCCATGCTGGCAGCTTGCAATCGCGTGGTGAAGCTTCCCCGCTCCGGTGCCTCTGCCAGAAGGGGTGTTTGTGGTCTCCTCATTTTTCCATGCTGGATTCCTCTGCTCTCTGCCTTCTGCCTGTTTCCAACTCATGCATCTTCCTGCAGGGAAGTAAAAATGCAGATTTGTGGCATTTGTTTCCTTAGCAATAATTCCACTGCCAAAGGGAGTGGGGAAAACAGTCTGTGTTTTAAATATCCGAGTCTGGAAGTGAATCCTGACATCCCTCAGCAACCCACCTGGGAGCCTTTCCAATACAGAAGTCATCCTGGAGGCCTGAGGTCCGAGGGTGGCAGAAGGGGCTCTGCTCTGCAGTCCCAGTTTGCACTGCCTGGTTCTTCCATGGAGCAGGATTAAGGGATGCGTTTCCACAGCAGCAGGGGCAGATGCTGTCTCCGGCTGTGGAGCTGCTGGGCAGTTCATCGTCTGTAAGGAACAGGAATGCTGTTCAGCAGGTGTTGCAAGTGGGACAAAGTGTGGAGCCATATTCTCACTTCGTCATCACAGAAGAACATGGAAGCCTCTGTTTGCCAGTCAGTGACACTCGCGGGAGTTCAGTGGAACGTAGGGTTGGGGGGACCTGTGGGTTTGCTGGCTCTGGGGGAGGTCAGGCTCGCAGCAGAAGGAACACCTCAGCACCAGGAACCTACTGCGTGGCTGAACCAGCTCCAAACAGTTAAGAAAATCCATTTTCTTCAGGCAGTTCAGTTCAAAGGTTGTCATCCAAAACAGAGACCCACACGGAGCTGAAAAGGCCAGAAAATGTGGGAGGTTTTCTTCCAGCTCATGTAGAGAATGAGGGATGGGACCAGGGGTATCCAATGGCTCTTAGATCTTGGAGAGCCCTTAGAAAAGGGCCAGCCACAAATAAAGTGCTAACCCAGCATCGAGTATATAAGAGATGTGCCGAACACCATTTTCTATGTTATAGAATGGAAAGTCAAAAGTCATGACAAACTGCGTAAGTACTTCTAAAAACCCTGCATGTTGGCTAAGCAAGAGAAGGCTCTTGCCAACAAGAAGAGCTGTCACATCCTCTGCAGAGGCACCAACACGGCCCTGTTTAAAACAAACACGTTCTGCACATCGCGAAGAGAGAATGTGAAGGTAGGGAACATTGCTGAAGGCATCTTTTAGGGAAAACCATTGCAACAGACATGGAAAAGATGAAAATTGATTAAGTAGAGGGATCCTTGTTGCCAAATTAAATTCTCATTGCATTTGAATGTCATGTATGATGTTGATATAAATCAGTCCACCTCACTTTTGTTTGTGGAGCTACCTTGGGACCAAATAGTGCTCTGGGTGCACCCCATCTCTACACACCTCTCTGTGGGTGCTGCCCAATCACCTGGCCTCTGGAATTCTCCCCTTATCCCGATAGCCTGCCAGGGAGAAGAAAAGTCTGGAAGCAGGTATTGTTCTACAAAGGCTTTGTGAGCAGGAGCAGGGGCTGGTTGTCTGATACATAAATGCAGTGCTGGCACGAGGATCTGTGTCCGACAGAAACAAAAGGAACATTAATCTGTGTGTGAAGGGTGGCTTTGCTCTTCTGCCCCAGGCTGATCTCCAAGTGAGTCCTGGGAGGGAATGGGGATTAAGCTAACTTAAACAATATTAGCCAGGACAGACTGTTTCCCTTGGAAATAAGCAGGGCTCTTGTGTGCACAGAGACACCAAGGTCTTGTCCTTGGAGGCTCCAGGTAACTGCAGTCACCGGGACAATGTGGTGCGCAGCGCTGACAGCCTCGGGGTGCTCCTCAGGGCTGGAGCCCTCTGCCAGTACTCCTGGTTTGCTTTTTGTCCTCTCCAGGCTTCATAATCAGGGGATTCACATCTTAAGTAACCTTGCAGTACCGTTATGCTCTCCCTTTTCGTGGGTGCCTGCTCTGCCTAGGAAAATCCAGTGTTTCATCTTTTCTCAGTTGAGGTATTTAAGCTGCTCCTGGAGAAAACTGGCTGGAGATCAGGTTTTGAGGCAGAGGTTTTGGTCTCAGTGCTGTTTCTGTTCTTGGGGATGGCTGGAAGGTGCGGGCTGGGAATGGGCACTGCAGCTGGGAGGCTCTCAGAGGCTGGGTTATGGTGCAACCTCTGCCGCCCATCTCATCGGTGCAGGAGCTCGGAGTGGCTTGGTGGGACAATCCTGGGTGATGGAACAAGTGGCAGCCAGTTTCGGGGCAGCTCCAGGAGAAAACAAAAGGAGAAAGAGCTGTGGGCTTGCCTGAGCCAGGGCTGGTAGAGGTGAGGCTTCAGACATGGCTGAGATGGTGTGTGAAAAATCAACTGTCAAAATAAGTAAGCATTTGAAAGTAAAACAAACGAAATTCAGTTTGGGAGGTGTGGTACTGGATTTGTGCTGCTGTGCTTGCTGGAGTTATCTGTTGCCGCTGGGCTGGAGAGCACGTTCCTCCTGCCTGCTCTTGCTGCCAGGGATGTTTGGAAAACCCCTTGTAATCTGCTTGTGTTTATTGAAATCCGGTGAAGATCAGGTTCCCATATGTGTTTGCATGGACGGTCCCTGTTGTTCCCACTGCCAGGCTCTGCTCACTCCAAGATGTGATCTCGCCTTTCCGCCTCCAGCGCAGTACGTGGAAACAAGGCAGGGGCAGTTTAGAAACATATTCAAGGCTATTTAGAAAAAGGAAATAAATTCAGTGTACAAGGCTGTGTGTTTACAGATTAAATTGCTCCAAGCTTTTCAACAGATGGGGTGCTTTCAAGTTTCTGTGCAAGCACTGTTGTCTGGCTCAGTGACTGTGATCTGCGGACTCAGTTCAGCTCTGGCTGAAGCCAGCAGCAGGGAAACGGGAATTGTGCCTGAAGGCACAAATGTGGGTCTTGCCGCTTGACACCAGCCTTAGAGCTTTGTTCAGGCATGAGCCACCCAGCTTCACTGACAGGAAGCCAGTGATAGGTTTCAGTGTTGTTTGCAAATGTCATGCATTGATGATGCTCTTTTAAAGGGTACATTTACAGCTGACAGCATCATGGTGTCTCAGAAATGATGGTGCTTGAAATGACTGGGCAGGACTCTGTGGCAGCCGGGCTTGCATGCAAGTGCTCTCCTGGCCCATGGCTCAACATCTCCCGGCTCACTGTGGCTGAGCAGATGTTTGGCTGCAGCGTGGTGAAGGTGCCCAAAGCAGCCACTTTGCAAAAGGGCAGGGGGTGTGACTAAAGGTGCTCTGCTCCCAGGATTCCAGCTGGTGACAGGTCCAGCCGGGATGGGCTGGGTGTGAGGCAGCTGTTGTGGCTGAGCCTTAAAACCCATCCAGTTCCACCCCTGCCATGGGCAGGGACACCTCCCACTGGATCAGGGGGCTCAAAGCCCCATCCAACCTGGCCTTCAACACCTCCAGGGATGGGGCAGCCTCCACTTCTCTCGGCAACCTGGGACAGGGCCTCCCCACCCTCACAGCAAAACATTTCTTCCCAAGATCTCATCTCAATCTCCCCTCTTTCAACTGCAAACTGTTTCCCCTCATCCTGTCCCTGCACTCTCTGATCAAGAGCCCCTCTCCAGCTTCCCTGTAGCCCCTTTCAATACTGGAAAGTTGCTCTAAGATCTCCGTTATAAATCCTAGTTTGAGATTCTCTGGAGGCCACTCCAGCTGAGTCCCTGTGTTTGCAAATCCACCACGTTGTGCTTTAGCAGGCATGTTTCCAGCAGCTGAATCCTGGTGCAGGTTCCAAGGCCTGCCGGTGCAAGCTCTGCCCCCGGGCAGCTCAGGCAGCGAGCAGGTGTCGTGGGGCTGGGACAGCGTAGGGGCACAGTATGGCGAGAGCGACGCTGCAGCGCTTCCCTGCAGCCAGGTGGGTGGCTCTGCTGCAGTGGAGTGGCTGTAACATGGGAAATGTCGTCAGATGTAAGGGTCAAGGAGGTGGAAATTGTGTTTGTTCGGTTATGTCAGAGTGATGGAAAATGGAGTGTAAGGAATATGCATTGTGTTGTGTTGGCATGGTGAATTGCTTAACAAAATTAATATTATATGAACAGGTAGGCAGGGACTGGAGGAGCCGTGCAGATAAAGCATCAGATAAGAGATTTCATGACCTGAGTTAGGAGCTGGAAGCTCGAGGGGGTGGGTGGTTATGCCTTGGTTACCCTTGGGTATCATGTGTTGTCTGTTGCTGAGATGGAAACTTCCTTTGTGGGTTATAAGAAGGGGTTGGCTTTTCTCTTTTCCACGATCACCCTTGGTTTTCTGGGTGTATTATGAAATCTGGGCTGCTTGGTGAAATTACCTATTGACAAACAAGCGCTCCCATTGCAAGACTGCAGCCTGCTCTGCAGAAACATTCGCACGTGGCAGGAGCTCAACAGAGTCTGTTATTTTCTTAAAGAACCCTTCTGAAACAGCAGCAGAATTCTTCCTGTAGCTGTAGGAGAGACACCAAGGTTGTTTTTCCTCTCCCCTGAAAGCCACCATGCTCCGTTGTGAGCAGCCCTGACCTTGGCCTTCAAACCATGCGCCAGGGCTGGAATCTCTGCCCAATGTCACTGTGGCACCAGTTGTGTCTGCTCGTGCCGCGCTATCGCCCTGCTTTGGCTTTCTGAGGCATGGTGACACTTACAGACCATGGTCACCTCTGCCGGAGCCCTCCGCAACGCTCCCGGTGCTCCTTGTGGTCAGACCTCCCTGTTTCTGGGGCTTGGGGGCCGGGGGGTACAGTCAGCTGGTACCAACAGAGTGAGAATTCCTGCTCGGAGGAGAGCCTCGGGCATCCTGTGGTGAGCGTGCGGCTGAGCCACTGCTCCAGTCCCTGGCGTGGGGGCGAGGAGCCTCGTGCTGCCGGTCCCCACGCCCTGCAGCCTTCGTGAGCCACCTCTGGGTCATTGCAGCGTTATTCCAGATCAGACATCAGGAAAAATTTCTTCACTGAAAGGGTTCTCAGGCACTGGAACAGCTGCCCAGGGAGGTGGTGGAGTCCCTGTCTCTGGATGGGTTTAAAATGTGGCAGATGAGGTGCTCAGGGATGGTTTAGCAGTGTCAGGTGCGGTTGGGCTCGGTCTCACATGTCTTTTCCAACCGAATGATTGTGTGATTCTATTGCCTATGGAGTTTGGGAGCACCCTTAAAAGGTCTCCTGGGAACTGGAAAATAGATTGCTAAAGGTACCATTATCAGAGCTCACTGTGAGTTGCCTACGTTTAAGTTATGCTTTTCTTACAGTTTTCCCTCTAAATGTAACAAAGAAAAGGCATTTTGCGTCTTTTTAAAATCAAGGGTATTCCTGGGCAAATCTGTCTGCTCTGTGGGCAACAGCTGCCGGTTGTGAAGGTACAGGAGAGAGCTGGAAATCGTGTTGGTGCTGCAGGGCTCTGTCTGCCTCACAGCCAGGATTAACCTTCAGTGTCTGCCAGCTCCTTCCAATTCCCATCTGTGAGTGGGCACCTGGGGCAAGGCTGAGCCAGAGCACCTCTGGGATGCTCTGCTCAGCACCCATTGTAGGGTGATGCACAGACACCAGTGCACAACATCCACACTTGTGTGAAGGTGCATTTGTACTTGCACAACTCTGCTCATGGAGAAACAGCTCTTTCAAAAGCCACTCAAGCCATAATCACTCACTTGCTTTGCAGATTTAAATAATTAAGCCTCAGAAGTAGGCCAGAGTCTTCTGGGAGTCCTGCTTCTGTCGTGACAGCAGCTGCTCCTGTGAGAGGCACTTGTGCTCTTTCCCTGTCTGAAATACATCGTGCAAAGAATTCAGAAAGTGCAGTATAGAGAAAGATAAATGAGCCCTTTTCAGATTTCTGATTGCATGGAGAGCAGAGGTAAGGGGCCATCACAGGAGAAGGCTGAGGCTGCTGGGGTCTCAGCAAGTGCTGAGTGAGGGAGGTGTTTTCAGCAGAGCTTCCAGCCCCACTGCTGGCTGTTTCACAGGGCGAGGCGGGGGTGCCTGGGCGCTGCTGGGGACGGGGCAGCGGCATCGCGCTGGGACGATGGGCCGGGTGCTGGGGAAGGCGAGACAGGAGGTGTTTGTTGCATCAGGGCTTAACTGTGGCAGCTACGTGGAACCAACTGTATCTCCTCCATTTAATCAGTAATTCAAGAAAAGCCTTGGGAATTGAGATTGCCGGGGCAGGGCGGTTCAGCAGCATCTGCAGGTGAGCCCCTGACTCTGATTGCTGCTGCGAAAAGGAGGAGAAATCCCTCAAAATGTGTCTTGCTAAATTGCTGCTCCTGTTATTAACTTACAGTTTAGGTGAGGTCTGCATAGCTCTTATAGGAGGAATGGGAGTGAGCAGTGATCCTGAAGGACACAAGCAGAAAAGAGTAGCTCAAGGAAATTTGTTAGCTTAGGAATAGATAATTTGTTTAAATTAAAGACTCAGATGGGTAAATTAGTCTGTCGTGAAGTGACAATAATGACCTTGGTGGAGGAGGATAACATGTATGCAGTGTCATTTTTGAATGTACACTATTGAAGCTAAAATTACATGGCCACTGCAACAGCCATTCCTGGTTGTCTTCTCTTTCTGGACTGTGCTGTCATCACGCCTGTACAGTGTCACACTTTGTCCCCAGGGGCAGTGTCAGGAGGGGCACCCCAGCATGGCCTTTATTGTCAGAGTGATGTTTGATGTATTCATTCCTTGCTGCTTTTTTGATCAGTGCTTTGTCCCATCACTGAGATTCTGATTTTGCCATGAACGTTCTCACAGGTGCTGTCCTGATCTCATTTGCTGACCCTTCCCCTTGTTCTCTTACTGTTCTGTGCTGCAGGTTTGAGACTGGCCATGAACACGTCTTGCCCATTGATTATTATTTTCCACCTCAGAAGACTTGCCTGATCTGTGGAGATGAAGCATCTGGGTGCCACTATGGAGCCCTCACTTGTGGTAGCTGCAAAGTCTTCTTCAAGCGTGCGGCTGAAGGTAATGCATACAGGGAGAGGGGGCAAGCCTTGGCTTTCTCTACCAAAGCAGATTAGGAGTCAAGTGCTGCTGACGCAAGTTCTCTTAGGGGCAGTCAAGTCGACAATGTGTAAGTGCTGGAGGCATCCGCAGCATCCTGATCCGGTTTCCTCCTGCAAGACATTACACAGCCTTGCTTTGGGGCGCCTGCCGAGCTAAGGGGACTGAGGCAAGAGCGATGGGGCCAAAGACTTGTGGACTTCTGAGGTCTCTTAAACTGGTAAAGGAGAAACTTCAAGGATGAGTTGATACCTTTGTCCTATGTTTGTCATTCCACATTGCAGATTGCCTCAGAAAGTAGCCAAACCAGTTTGCCAAAACATAATGCCTTAGTGACCTAGTGAAACCCTGAAGAGGTCTATTCCTGCTTCCGCTCTTGACTATCGAGACCTCTTCATGTTCCTATCAGCCCTCCTGCAATCTCAGACCCACAACTGCAAAGTTAGGGGTCACTTTTCCTCTCTTGTATCCCTTTCAGAGGGTCACTTCTCTCAATGCCTGCAAAATGGCAGAACCACCTGTCCATCAAGAGCCATGCTCTCAGCTTGGTGACCATCATCCTTCTCCTCAACCCTTGAGAAGACAACACCTCTTTCACGTCCACCTCTCTAGTGCCAGGCTCTCCAGAGATATGTGTGAGCCCAGATATTCTGTCTCAACAGCAGGGTCTTTGTGCCAGCTTTCCTTGGCAACTAGCACATAGAAGGGCCTAGCCCAGCTTTTTCCTTGGGCTTAGGGACAGCAATGTCTAGTTTTTAACTGCAGTTAAGAGTTCTGTTGTGGAAGCCTGACTGTCCAGTACCATAATGTTCCTGTAAGTCGCATATCTGGCTGGTGTTCTGGAGTGATGAACCAAGACATTGTTCCTCCGCAGAGCTAATGTAATTTATTCAGTGTCGCGTCACACTGTTAGCGATCGTGTTACAGGCCCTGGTGTCCCTGGGAGAGGGAGGCACCATGGCTCCCTGGCGGCCAGTGATGGGATGGAGGCTTCTGCCTCTGGTTTGTCTGGCTGTGACCTTCCCCTCCTGTGCCTTCTGTCACCCCACAGTCAAGCAGAGGTCCCAGACTGCTGGGTGCTCACCTGCTGTTGCCAGAGCGCTGCTTCTGGATCGTTTCTAGCATTGCCCTGTGCAGTTTTGGAGTAGCATTGTCCCTTGTTCATCGTGCAAGGCAGGAGTGAACTTGCCAGCATTGGTTCAGGGAAGAACTGGTTGCACCATTGGGGATGGCAGCATCCTGTTGCCCTAACAGGACAGTCAGATAGTGTTGAAAGACAATAACTTTGGCATGTTTATCCCAAGTAAATCATTTACAGATACGTCTCTGCTCTACATCAGTTCCATGTGAGGCCAAACAGCTCAGCTTGTGCGGCCAGAGTAAATAGCAGATGCTTGTTTAGGTTAGCAAGGTAGTATTGATTTATAGTAAATGGTGCCTTGGTGCTCTCTATCACATGAGAAATGCCATGTCCACGGCAGGGCCGGGAGCGGTGCTCATCCTCTGGCTCCGTGGTGGGCTCCGGCCGAGCGTGTGGCTGAAGGAGAGGAGCCAGCCCATGCTGCTTGCGCTGCTCATCGTCATAGGCCGAGGTGAAGTGCTCTGTCTTGGTTGTGTCATACCATTAATTTAAGTGGTATTTATGCCTGCCCTTAGTTTTTAAGCGTCAGAGTATGGCAAAGGGTTGGGATGTTTGGTTGCATTAAGATCAGGCCTTGCCCCTGGATGAGACTGCAGAGTGAAGTGAGTCTTTATTTTGGGGAACAGACAGTAAATCATGCTCCTTTATAAATACTGAATGCAGGGGAGTGATGGGTGATGATTTCTATCTTAAGTCTTTGGTGACTTTCCAGGCAGACCTTTTCTTCTTAAAGTCGAGGAGCAGTGCTGAAATTTGATATTTCAGTGTGCTCTCATGTTTCATAGTCCATAAAATGCATCTCTGAAAAACTTAGGTCACCTCTGGGGATATTTTACAACTCAGTTCAGAAAGCTCCCCCAGTGAGAAAATAAACCTTTTCCTCTGGCTCGGTTACCTTCCCGGTGCTGGAGTCACTGGCAGCGGCATCCAGGTGGCCTGGGAGCTGGAAAGCAGCACCAACAGGTCCAGAGGGAAGGGAGAATAGCTGGGCATGCAGGGGTTATCATATTATTTGCCTAATACAGTAGTGAAATTATTTGGCAGTAATTCAGGGATATTTAAGAAGTTTTGTAGACACACACTTCTAAGGGATCAGAAAGGGAAAAGGGTTTTAAAAAACAAGTTTTGACATTGATTCCTCTGCCCTTTGGAAACAGAAGCCATGGGCATCATGGCTCCAGCAGAGCAGACACTGTGGCTTTGGTAAAATATTTAACAGATCTGGGGTTTATTCAAGCTCAAGTCCAGCTGGTTCTTCCAGGAAGACACTGGAAGAGTTAATAGAAAAGAGGTGACTATTTTCCTGATCTCTCTATCAGCTCTCTTGATTTATAGGCTCTCTCAAGATGCCCAGGTTATATATAGGCAACCCTGCAGATTCTTCAGCTCTGATGTAGACTTCCCCTACTGCAGGATAGTTGGCCTCGTGTTTGTAAACCAAACCTGCCATTTGTGTCTCTATTTCTGTTGCCCCGCTCTCGTGTCCAAGCACTGGGAGCCCCGGGGGCTGGGGCTCACTGCTCCAGCAAGCAGTGCTGCTGCTCCCCTGCTGCCAGACTGTGTGGGAGGACTCCTCCTCCTCCTCCTCCCAATTCCTCTGTCTCCTCCAATAAGAAAGGTTTGGTGAAAAAAACATGCATCTGCCCCAGCACAGAGTTTGTTTTTCTCAACAGGAGTAGGCAGGGCATCACTTTGCGTTATTGGGGTGGCTCAGACAATGTAAAGGCATCAGGGCTTGGTCCTCAGGGTTCCACAATTGTCCCCAAAACAGAATAATGTTTCAAACGCAAGCTACTTCCAAATCAATTGGCAGTCCAGGGGATCCTGTTGTCCCCTCCCATCCAGGAAGGGAGTAACTTTTGTGCCCGCAGCATCCATCCCTGAAATAGTGATAGACCTTCCTCATCCCTCTGAGACTGTGTGAGATCCGAGGGCCACCTTGGCCAGTTCTAAGCTGCCTCTGTGCAGCGTTAGGCTGTGTTCCTGGTGGGAATGTCTTTAAATAGCGGAGAGTGAAGTGAGAAAACAGAGTATCTGGCACGTGTCCCAGAGGGCTAACAGCCAGACTGCTGTGCCGTCTGTCCCGGTTCCCTTTCAGTCACTCTCCATATGGATGATTTTCCTACATCCCGACCTGCTGAGGATTAGCCTTGCACCAGAGAAACGTCGCTGGGGCAACCCAACAGTTTTTTGCCAGTTTTCAGGATGACAACATGTTAAAGAGAACCGTTTTCAAAGACCATCACCATGTTTTAAAGTGCTTTCTTCTCCTTCTTGAGGCTGATCTGACAGCATGCGAAAGAGTCAGGGCTGCAAAGGTGTCTGTGGTGCTCCTGCTTCAGCAGTGGGTTTCTCACCACCTTTTAGGTTTTAGTGGCCTTAAAAATATGGGGGAACAGCAGCAGGCGGGATAAGCAGGCATTTAGCAGCTTAGGCCCTGCTGGCACAGCCTGCTGCCCATCTCCCAAGCTGCCTGCCAGGGGCGATGGCTTTTCTCTCAGTGTCCCCAGTGCAGCACCTCACAGCCCGGTTCCCTGTGGGTGCCCAGAGTGGCAGCAGTGCCCCGAGGGGTGCAGCACCCTGCGCTCTGTGTGGGGTGCAGCTCAACTCCGGCCAACTCGGTTGGAACAGCCAGGCATGGCATTGGTTGGAGGCTGAAGCAGCCAGTTTGCCTTCAGACCAGCTCAGGACATTATGGTTTTTGTCTTGTTTCCAGAGAGCTGAGCAGTTAAAACATTTTTGCTTCCTGGATGTAAGGATCTTTATTTTAAGGCCTTTTTGGTTTGCTCACTTCTGTAGCTGTTTCATTCTGAAGCTCGTAGCTTGGCCTCTGCTTGCTGCAGGCTTCTTGCTTGATTATCTCCATACAGAGCTGTTTCAGCAATATCTGTAACTTCCATGCTTGGTCTCCCTGGCTTGCTGCTGTTGGCACTTGCAGACCACCAACTCTGCTTCCCTGGAGAGCTTCCCACTCCTTTTTCTTTTCCTGAGGCCTACAGGAAACCTGGGGAGGGGCTTTTGATCAGGAAGTACAGGGATAGGATGAGCGGGAATGTTTTTGAGCTGAAAGAAGGGAGATTGAAATGAGATCTTAGGAAGAAATATTTTCCTGTGAGGGTGGGGAGGTCCTGGCCCAGGCTGCCCAGAGCAGTGGTGGCTGCCCCATCCCTGGAGATGTTGAAGGCCAGGTTGGATGAGGCTTTGAGCCTCCTGATCCAGTGGGAGATGTCCCTGCCCATGGCAGGGAGGTGGAGCTGGATGAGCTCTGAGATCCTTTCCAACCCAAACCATTCCATGATTCTTTCTGTGGTTCTGTGCCCTTCCTGCAGAGCCAGCCCACCTGCCCAGCCACTGCAGGTGCAGGAGCTGCTGCCCTGGGCAGGAGCTGGAGCTGGCGCTGCAGCCTGTGCCGTGTCGCTGTGGCTGGATGCTCTCCTTTTGTTTTCTTTAGTCCTCCGTTAAATCCAGGTGACTATTAAGAAAACAACTTTGCCAAGTTAGCTTATTACTTGTGGCTTAGTGTTGGTTCCTAAAGGCTTCATAGCTGCACCCTCTTTGATTGTTTCTAATGGGATTATTTCTAAGTCTTCAGAGTGGTCCCGGCACCACAGCCACAGGTGCAGCTCCTGCTGCCCCGCCAGTGACAGTGACGGGGCCAGGTTTTTAATACCAAAGCGCTGTAGCCCCTGTGGTTACATGAGATCCAGCATCTTCCCTTTCTCAGAAAACTGTGAGGATTTGGTTTGTGCCCTGAAAGATGAGGATACATTTCTCATCGCAAAGGCATTCAGTGGGTTTTCACATTCACAATCGTAAATCTTACTCCAGCCGTCTGCAGTGGTTGCTTTGCTTCCTGGTGGAGGAGGCTGCGCTGGGCACAGTTCGTGTGGCAACAGGCTGCTGGTTAAGTGACCTCTATGAACTGAGCAACTAATCTTTCTCCGTAAATCAGCTGAGGCTGGAGAACTGCTCTTCCCCTCTGCTCCTGTTGTGCATTGCTGTCTCAGGGAATGCACAGGAGGGCTCGGTGCTGGCAGAAGCATCTCTCTGCCTGCTGTAGGGCAACCCAGGAGGGAGTCTGAGCTGTCGGCCGTGGTGCAGCTGTGTATTTGTGGTGGGCAGCAAGGGGGGAACTACTGCAGTCTCGCTCACACAGATGGATCTGCTGGAGTTCCTGTGCTGGTCTGAAGGAGCAGAGGGGTCCCGAGTGCCTTTGTAACCCCTCTCCTCACACCTGTTGAACTGTATATGGGTCAGCAGGGAAGGAGAGGGGTCTTCTCCAGGCTTACATCTGCCCGGGTGTCAGCTGGACCATTGTATCTGAGGCTGAGGCCTCGTCAGCATCCCCGTTGTAAAGCTCTGGGCTATCAGCTTCCCAACGGGCAGGGTAAAACCAGAGAGGATGGTTAAAGTTTAGACCTTTACATCCAGGTTTGCAAAACAAGAGCCTGTGCTTTGGAGTAATAGGAGAAAGCATCTCTATTGATTGCAGGGGAGAAAAAAATAACATTCCAAAGGTAAACTTGGTAAAAGACGAAGCAGTGCGCCTGGCTTCAAATGAACAACCACTGATTGCAAACCTCTCAGCATGTTCTTAAATGGAGAGAGGAAATCACCCTGAAACTAAGAACAAGTCTCTGTATGTGAGGAGTTACTTGAGGCAGATGGAACCCTGTGCTCCAGCTGCCCTTCCTTGTTCTCTGGACTTCTACAGCCTGTGGCACCTTCTTCGTATAGGCGTGCTGTGCTCAGGTGACCTGGGCAGGTAGGGCTCGCTCTGGGCTGGGAGGGCAGGGACGAATGGAGCAGAGGAGCCGCTCGGCCCTGCAGCGTGTCGCTCCACGCCAGAGGTGGTGAGCGTCCTGGCCATCGCAGTTCCCCGTGGTCTATGGGATGAGCGTAGGGAGTTTGGGATGGGTGGCTTTGCTGGCACAGTGACAGTCCCTCTCCCAGGTCATGGATTCATTTGCAGAAACCATATCCCAAGCTGGGGATCGCAGTGGTGAGGGCTCCGGGTTTCTCTGGGCATTAAAAGGGGAATCTCTGCATCCCTTGGAATTCGGACAAGGTAAGCATGCAGCTCGCTCTTGTACTGAGCAGAAGCAGACTCCTGAATAGCTGCTGCGCCACCATTTGTTTCCCTTTTTGTTAATGGCTAACAGCTTAAAATAAACAGTGCCAGCCTCTGCATGTACAGCTAACAGAAAGTCAGTTCTTGCCCCAAAGAGTTTATTTTGTGCACCGGGAAGCCAGCCCTGGCTGTTTCAGTGAGGTCGCTGTATCTTGGCTGAGGGGCGAGTTGTTGAATGTAACTTAAAAGCTTGCACTCATCCAAGCCCATCATCAGGGAGCCAAAGTTGTTGCAGAGATGCTTCTATAATGTCCCCATTCTGTGCCCAAGGATCCTGGTCTTGGCTGGTGGGAGATCGCTCCGTCTCTCTGTCTCTTCCCAAGTGCCAGAGGTGGTGGATGCTGCTGAGGAGCCAATGGCAAACAGCACGGCTGCCTCACTGGCTTGAACCCAGTTCTCAAACCTCTTCTGTACCCCTGCTCCCCTTCCACAGGTGCCTGGGGAGACAAAGCAAAGTGGGGGATGCTGCCCAGAGCTGGGGGGAGAGGAGGGGCTGGGGGATGTTCCTCCTCTTGGCAGGGGAATTCTGATAGAGATGTGTCCGACCCTGGAGCGTCCTTGGGGGCCTCAGGCAGTGACTGTGATGCTTTCCCTCACTGAAGCCATTCATGGGAGAGGCTTGACCTTTTTAAAGATTGTGAGCTATTATTGTTGCAAAAATGCTGTAGTTTAGACTAGGGAGGAGAGATAGGGAAGGAGCAGGAGCCGATGCACGAGGTGCAGAGCTGGAGGGTTGTGCAGATGCTCCCAGGGCAGCCCCACTTGTGGCAGCCCAGTGGCCTTGGCCAACGTATCCCCATGGGTTGGGCTTGAGCCTTCCCAGTAGTCCCAGCCCTGGCTGTGTGCCGGTTCTGATGGGCTCTGTAGCATCCCAGTGTTAAAAGTTGTGAGACAGGAATCCTGTGGTGCCACTGTAGAGCAAAATCACCTTACAACTCTCTGTGCCCTTGCCTGAGAAAATAGAGTGTCCATTCTTGTTTGATATATGCATGTAAAGAGGTCGAATGAAGAGAGTATGGCCTGAGTGCTGCTTTCCCATAGCACAAAAATAACTCCAAGTAACCCAGTTTCAGCTGAAGTTGTTTATTACTCATCCTCCTCGATGAGTTGTTGAAAGGGAGGATGGTGCTTGTGTTCTCTAGGATTTGGTGTAATCACCACTTCCGAGGCTCCTCGAAGTGTCCTTAGTGCTGGTAATGAGCAAGAGGTGGGGGGTGAGGAGAGGTGCTGATGAGGAGGGTGTTAAAAGGGTTTAGCAAGGCACTGCGTGCTGCCTCATTATGCCTCCAGCCTTAGCAGCCCAGCCAGTGGGGATGGTGCAACCATCAGCTTTTAATGGGGACAGTTCTATGATGTTCCAGTGTCTTGGTCTTTTGTCAGCCCTTTGGTGCAGCCCCACATGCACGCAGAGTGAGAAGGAGCTGATTATAGCTGAGCCTGTTAATGACTTCTCCATGCCCGGTTGCCTGGAGGCTGAGCTGGCAGAGCTGCAGCCAGCCCTGGGGGGACACAGGAATCGGAGCTTGAGGGAGGATGTAGGGACCTTCCAGTACGGACAGGGGCTCCAGGAAAGCTGGGGAGGGGCTCTTGATCAGGGAGTGCAGGGATAGGACGAGGGCAACAGTTTTGAGCTGAAAGAGGTGAGATTGAGATGAGATCTTGGGAAGAAATGTTTGCTGTGAGGGTGGGGAGGCCCTGTCCCACATTGCCCAGAGAAGTGGAGGCTGTCCCATCCTTGGAAGTGCTGAAGGCCAGGTTGGATGGGGCTTGGAGCCCCCTGACCCGGTGGGAGGTGTCCCTGCCCATGGCAGGGGAGTTGGAATTGGATGGTTTTTAAGGTCCCTTCCAACACAAACCATTCTGTGATTCGTTGGCCTTCAGGGGCTGCTCCCTCCCCAGGGCACTGGAAACAAAGCTGCTCCCTGGAGCTGGGCAGCGATGGGGAAGTACCAGGCTGTGCCAGGGAGGTCTATGGACTGGGCTGCAAAACACTTGCTGCTTTTTCCAGTACCTTCAGAAGTTGTGGCTCTTTGAGGGAGGTAGGGATTTATTAATCCGTGCACCAGGATCAGTCCCTCTCTTGTCAAAACAGGCACACGAAGCAGTTACTCAGCCTCGCCCTTTAATGACTCTCTTATGACTCCAAAGGGCTATTTCTAGAGAAGTATAGAAAGCAAACACTTGCAGGTTTATAAATAAAGGTTAAGATGGATGTAGACTGATTTCCCATGTTCCCATGTGTCTGAGGTGCACAGCTTTATTATTTAGTGAGACTGGTTTAGTGTGGAACTGTATGAACAACATCAGAAAAATCCCAATCCAGTAAATGTATTCAGACCTGACAAGAATACAAATGATGAGTCAGGAAGGAAAGCTTGTTCTTGGCATGTCTGGCAAATGGGTCAATAAAAAAAAAGAGCTGAAATCTGGAGCTGTAAGGGTGCTCTCTAAACAAGCCAAGTCTGAGACACCGGTTAGTCTGCAGTGACTTTGGAATTTTCTGGAAGCTCCACTAAAGCCAGTGCCATGCAGCATCTGCTGCACAGGGAATCACTGGTCCCAGAGTCCTCCAGGCTGGCTGGGACCGTGGGACAGGGTGGCCCATGGCGGCAGAGCCTGTGGGGCAGCAGCTCTCTGCACAGTTGGTTCCCTGGCCCTGGTGTCCATAACCTGCAGACAACAAACCCAGTTTGCATTCATGGGTGGCATGAAAAGTGATTTGGCTTCCAAAAGCCCAGTAAAGAGCCAGGGTTGTAAGGGCAGCTGCTGTCTGGGACTGTTCAGCCAACAGCAGGGAAGTGCTGTGGCAGAAGGATCAGGCTGTGTTTGGATGCATTCTGAGAGAAAAGCAGCTTGTCACAGCAAAATGCCAAGCAATAGAGGTGTGGCATTTAAAAAAATGAGAACCAAACTGCCTGTACTCCATTACTCTTTAATTGCTGTCTATTGAGTGCCTTGGCTGTGCGGCATGGTGCAGGGATATTTCTCCTTGGGAAATGAAGTTTTGGTAGCCAGCCTGTACAAAGCGGGCATATCTGGCAGGGAACCACTCCTGTAGTGGCGGAGGAGGAGGAGAAATTGTGCTGATTTCCCAAAAGATACCAACTTCCAACTTAAATTTTCTGCTCAAGGATGAACTAGGAAACCAGCACTGGTCTGGTCTGGTGTGGTCTTGTCTTCTCTCTTCTCTCCTCTCCTTTTCTCTTTCTCTCTTTCTCCTCTCTTCTCTCTCTCCCCTCTCCTCCACTCCCTGCAGATACTGAGCAAGCGCGAGTCCATTTCTCCTCATAAACCTGGTCTGATTGTACCCCCCACTCACCTGACGTTTCCTCTGGTGTTTGTAGGTAAACAGAAATACCTCTGTGCCAGCCGGAACGACTGCACCATCGACAAGTTCAGAAGGAAAAACTGCCCATCCTGCCGACTGCGGAAGTGCTACGAGGCTGGGATGACTCTTGGAGGTACGTCCTGTTGGAATAACGTCCCCTGGGTCCTTGCGGTGGGCCGGGGAATCGGGCTAATCCTGCAGAAACCCAGTGTGCTTGGGATATTAATAGTCACTGAATGGCTTAAAAAATGAAGCTGATGGAATGTACTGAGCTTTGGGAAACATTGGCAGGTTTCTAATACTACAAATTTCATTAAACTTTTGTTTGAGATTCAAGAAACATTCTTTCCTTAATTTAAAATCTTGTTACTCTGAAAAAATGTAAACAGCCAAGTGAGCCGGGTTCTCACTTGCACCAAGGCCTCCTGGAACAGAGCCGTCCCAATTTGAGATGACTTTTCCCACGCAGAAAGGGCATTTTTCTTCATAGAATTACAGCCCTGGTATTTTTCTGTACTGAATGGAAGATGCTCCTGTCTCACTGGTAAAAATCCTTGTTGCAGTTTGTCTCTGTTCCAAACCCTGTAGCTCTGCCAAAATCTGGCAGAGGGCCCATATCAGAGGTTTTCTGCTCAGAACTGAGAAGTTGCAATGTCGATCACTGGGTGGCTCAGCTTTGGGTTCATTTGGTGTGAGAGTGAGGAAGAAAATAACCTGAATAACAGGGCTGATGGAGAAGGCCCTGACAGGGATGCGAAGAGGAGCCATGGGTGATGCTGAAGGGAAAGAGCCTGGCAGCATCTGCCCAGTGCAGAGGGAGGGGGGTACCTGGGCTGCTTAGGAGAGCCCCGCTTCCAGTTTAAGTACTTCCACTGTCACTGGGATGGGCAGTGCCTCCAGGAAGCGCAGGAATGTTGTCTTGAAGAACTTGTTACCAAAGTGGTTCTGGGTTCTTGCTTGCCAAGGAGCAGTGGTTTTAATTGTATTTCCCCCCAGAACAGCTCTGGGAGCTCAGACACCAACAGAGAGGGCCGGTGGGCAGGGCAGAGCCTGCCTGTTCCCCTCTATCGCTGCCACTGCGGGGAATGACTCCAGGGGCACGGCTTGGGGGGGACACAGGGACAGGCAGCTCCCTCTCTTCCCCTGGCTGAAAGCTTAAAAACTAAACATCTCGAAAGGTAATGCCATCGTAAAACCTCACGAGGTCAAGCCCGTGCGCTGGCTCTGAGCACTCCTCACTGGCGCTGTCAGCCCAGGGCAGGGTGGTGCTGCCGCGGCACTGGGGAGCGGTGGGACTGGGCACCTGCAGAGGCGAACTGCGAGCTCAGGGTGCCAGGGAGGTGCCCAAGCCACCCGCTGCCACCCAGCAGGCAGTTTGGCGCTGAAGTCACCAGGCAGCTATCGCCGTCTGGGTTCCCAATGTCTGCATCACTGGTTCTGCCCTATCCCGGGTCATCCAGCCCAGCCGGGAGGGAGAGAGGGCAGTGGAGCCTGGCCGGACCAGGCCTGCCCACACGCCTGCGATGGCGGCTGGTGGGCACCTGTAGCCGTGGCTTTCCAGGGAAACTTCTCAGGAACCTTTCCCTTGCCCACCTGGGATGCTCGGGGCTGGGACACCACCACTGCCCTGCTTGTGGGATTGCCGGGCTCTGGAGCAGGGGGACAGGGATGAGGAGCCAAACCAGCTCCCAGTGCGTGACCAGGAGAAAGGCTCTGTCGTGCCCTCCAGAGCAAGCGTGGGTTTATCGCTAAGCACTTTTTTCTGGTGAGATTTCTTTAAGTAAGAGCAGGCATGCATCAGTGTAACCTCCTGCAGGCCAATCTGACAGTATTAATGCTAATTCTGATAGCACCCCCTCTTTTTTTTCTGCAGCTCTCTAGGTCGCCCTGACCTGTTCTGCCTGGGCTGTTTTACATTTGTTTTGAATGTTGATTTGAAGGCAATTGTTAAAAACATGCATGCTGCGAGTTTGTCCACAGTTATTTCTCCCACAGTAGAGAGGCAGAGCATTTGAAAGCACTTCCAAGCTCCAAACAGTTGTTTTTAACTGCCTGTTAATTACCAAGCACTTGGAGGGTCTAATAGAGCCCCTGTGAGTGCAGCCTGCAGTGCGGGGTCCGTGTGGTGGGAGGAGGTGACACATGGAATACCTGATGGAGGCCTCTCTGCTTTGGCACAGCATGGCCACATGTCGAGGCACTTCATTATTGATTGAGATCACTCTGACCTGCAGGCTGAAATCCATTAAACAGAATCTTTCCTCCCGACCAATACTGCGAAGCCAAAATAGAGGGGAAAGGGAAAAACAGAAAAAGAAAGGAAAAACTATAATGCTGGGTTTTTGTGCTCGGTTCTGCTGGTGCACTGGCCTCCTGCTCCCACTGCAGCGATTCCTGCTGTGAGCGCAAGTGCCTGCACGGATCCTGCCCGCCCCCTGCATGGGAAGCGTGCTGCTGCGCTCCCACTGCACGGATCCTGCCAGCCCCCACTGCACACATGGGCATCCAGACCCCTCTGTCCTGTTCCAGGCTGCACCCTGGGAGATGCAGAGCTCCAGATTTAAGGCACCTCCTGTTTGTTTGCTGCCAGTGCGTTTTAATTTTGGCATGCTCGGTGTTGCTCCTGTCTTGGGGCAAACCCTCCCAAAGCTATCGAATCCAGTTGGTTTCGCTGATGGCAGGACTAGAGAATGACTGCAATGACCCTGAGCGTCTGTTGAGAGCTCAGGGACCAGACAGATCTGTACTCAGCACTAATTCAGGTCCCATTGCTGTGGCTGAAACAGAGCTCATGTCTTGTAAAAACAGTTGATATCAGTGTGAGCATTTCCAGCAGTGGAGAACCAAACCCATTCTTGCCTTGCTGTTGCAGTAGTTAATGACATTCAGTGTTGTGATGGAAATGCCTTCTTTTTCATCTTATCTGTCCTTGATTTCCAGCAGCTGGATCTTTGTTACAGCTTTGCTTGCTAGTTTGAAAAAACTACTGATACTGACTTTCTGTCCCCACAATGGGTGTTTGCTGACTGTGACTTAATAACCCTATAGCCTTCTCCACAGCCACCGAGGTGGAATTCTTTCCTCCCTTGCTGCAAGGCAGGCTGTCTCATCCTTGCTGTTCTTACGGCTTCTGCAGTTTGCGAACACCCTCCTTGCACGGGGAACACCTCGTCACCGTTCCCAGTGTCAGCAGCATCAGTGCCAAAAATGGGGACGATGGTCTCCAGGCCAGTGTTTTCCTCCCTCACACAGCATGGGATCCTGGTATTGGGATCCTGGTAGTCCTGTGCCCACTGAGCCGTGCTGCCAGCTCAGGGCTCTGTTTGTCCATCGGCTTTTGGCATGAGTTCAGACTGCAAGGATGAAGTTCGAGGTCCGTTTAATACGGTTCTCTTTTTCAGTTCCTTGCTGTATTTACTTACAATGGAATGTACTTTGCTTTAATAGACTGAGCTTATCAGCAGACTTTAGTTAATCTACCCAATTGTCAGCCCCTGATGTTAGTTACGGTTTCCTATCTTCGCGTTGTCGTGCAGGTTTCAGTGGAAATGGTTAATTTGCTTTCTGGAGTGAACGTAGACACTTGCTACACAGGGCCATGAACAAATGTCACAAGAAACAAGCCTGTCTGGTGCTGTTTCAACATTTATAATTACTGCTGAGATGTAATCACCTGGGTAATTTAAAATCATTCAGCGGTACCGTATGATTTTATATCGTTTGAGTTTTTAATTCATGTGGGCCAGGCTGACTCAGATCTCTTAAATGGAGCTGTTACATGTGGGCTATTAGAATTATCCACTAAGTTTATCGTGCCAGAACAGATTGGTAGCTTGACAGGATCTGGCTTTGACAAGCCACACGTCGATGCTCATAATGCCGTTAAGAGCAGGATGTAAGTCAGGCCCTGCTCTGGCTCCTCGACGTTTCCCCTGCAGCTGAAATCAGCGGGCGGTGCCTGGGATTGCTCTGTCTGTGGTGGTGCAAAAGCAGTTTCCTTCCAGGTCCCCAGCGCTTCCCTGAGTCCCCAGCACTAGTGACAAATCCGTGCTGGAGCCCTGACTGCTCCTTCAGCAGGAACAGTTCTCATCCCACTTCACTGCTCTCTGACACTGGGGGGGTTGGTTTGTGGCTGCTCTGGCTGGACTGGCACGCGATGGCAGCCATCGCCCGGCACCCGATTGCTCAGGGGTGTCACACAGCACTGCAGCCCAGTGTTCCAGTTGCTGTCTCTTGTTTTCATTACTCTTTTCTCCTCCTCTTTCGCAGAGCAATCTGTCTGAACTGCTCGTGCAGTCGATCATCTGCAGTACATTACTTAAAGATCAGCGTTTTAAATTGATTTACAAAGCCGCACTTTAACTTGACATTTTTATGTTTTGCTGCTTATCTTTCTAATTAGAGCTGAAAGGAAATTTGAGATAAGTACTGTGTAATGAGGGTGCCAAAACCCCGAAGGACAATTGGTTTGATGTTCTATTCTCTACTTGAATTAAAGGAGACTCCAGGGAAGCAGCCATGGAATTGCCTCCTGGCTTTTAAAGTATATTTTCTGTAATGTGTTTGTAGAGGAATGACCGGGCTGGGAGAGCTTGGCTATGGGGCAGCTGGCATTGCAGGGTCCCGGGCAGAGAAGGCTTTTCTCCCAGTTGCATCCTGCTTCCGCTCTGGCCTGGGATGGAACAATCTGACTTGAGCATTCGAGGGTAGTGGCTTTTTCCCCTTGAAGGTGACTGACCACTGAATTTATTTGCTTGCATTGCTTCCCTTTTTAATTGCATGTGAGTAATTGTTTGAATTGAGCCACCTCTTCTCTCTTTTTCCTGGTTCTTCCTCTCCAAGTGGGAGTCGATGTGGGACTGGTCATGGCTGAGGATGTAAATGAAGCTTGTTCTTTTCTATATTTGTGAGCAAATGGATTTCCTTGCACAGCATATGCTCCCTTCACTTTGCGTGAGGTCTGTGATGCTGGGCACGCTGCAGGCAGTGTGCACTGAGGGAAGAGCTGCTGCTGACCATCCCTTTCCTTGTAAATACAAATGATGGAGCTGGAGGCCAAGAAACCTTGAATATTTTTGTTGTTTTTAGGTCTCACACTAAAATGTGTCATTTCCACAGCCCGCAAGCTGAAGAAGCTGGGCAACCTGAAGACACAAGATGATGCGGAGGCAGCCAGCTCATCCAGCCCCACTGAGGAGCAGGCTCCCAAGATGGTGATCACGCACATTGATGGGTATGAGTGCCAGCCCATCTTCCTCAATGTCCTGGAGGCCATTGAGCCTGGCGTGGTGTGCGCTGGCCACGACAACAGCCAACCAGACTCCTTCTCCAATCTGCTGAGCAGCCTGAATGAACTCGGCGAGAGGCAGCTTGTCTATGTGGTCAAATGGGCAAAGGCCTTGCCAGGTGAGGAAGAAAACTAAACCCTGTCGCTTCCCTGGCACATTCCTAAACCTCCCTGCCTGTATCAGCTGGGTTAGGTTCGAAGGGGGTGGACTGCAGCCTGTGCCCCACCATCACCCCGTTCCTTGGGGAGCATCTTTTTGGGGCACCTGTCTGTGCTGCCGCAGCCTCGGGTATGTCTGCTTTGGATGGCTGGGGTGATAAAGTATGGAGAAACTTGTGCTTTTGGGTCTGTCCACGCAGATAAACCCCAGCACGCAGCATCATATAGGCACGTGTCTGCTTCCCTGTATGCTCTCCTCCCGCTCTCCCTCCCGTGTTTTGCTCCACCTGCAGAGCTGTGTCCACCAGAGAGTCTTCTCTAAACCGTGTTAGCCCCATCCTATAACGTGCATGAAGTGATGACAAGAGTGAATTCCCCAGGTGGATCAGAAGCATTTCACGCTGTGATGTGAAAGTGAGATGGGGGGACAGGGCTGAAAGGAGCTGAGGTGTGAGGATGGGAGGGATCCTTTCTCACTATTTTTGTGTTTCACATGCCAATTGATCCCAAAGAGCTTCTTCCTGCAGCCCGCTCCGCAGGCCAGGGGATCCCTTTCGGAGCCCAGTTCTCCGGTGTGGATGCGTTGGGGTGGGATGCTGCCTTGCTGCCCTGCCCATCCCGCTGGTGCGGCGCTGCTGCTGGCCTGGCCGTTAGCATCACAGTGCCTGCAGCGAGAGGCAAAGCCAGTTGATTTCCCCAGCTTTCTCCGGTGGCTCCCTGACATTTGCCAGTGCCGGGGTTCAACAGTAATAACCACAAAGTCTCTGCCTGGTAATTCTCTCGATGTTTTCTGGGGAAGGAACCAAGGGGCACAATTCTGTTTGGTGCTGTGGGTGGTGGCTGCGCAGCCCCTGAGCTGGAGCAGCAGCCCCGCTGCTTTGCCCCTGCACACCACGGCCGCCTTGCTCTTTGGGTAACCCAGCAGAATCCCACCTGTAGCCAGAGGTGGTTTGCTGCCTGTAGTGGATTTAAACAATGTTTTGGTTACTAAAGCAGAAGCATTTCCAGCTCCTGGGTTTGGCTGTGCAGCCTGGCACTCGGTGGGCTCTGAAGACGGGCAATGTGGGCGGATGCATGTAGGGGGAGAAGCAATGGAAACAAAACCCAGGCAGTTTAAAACAGCAGGATGCGGTTGTTTTTGTCGGAAGGCTCTTCCCAGGGTCTGCTGGGAGCTGAAGGCTGTTTAATGAGCACCATTGCTGGCGAGGTGTGGTTGGAACAGCCAGAGGGCTTGGTCTAGTGCCGAGGCCAATGCCGAGCAGCGCGGCTCCACTTGTGCTCTGGGTGCCAAGAGGCAAACCTCACGCTGCCCGCTGCCCCACATCCCCTGTCAGCTCCCACTGGAAGGACAGCGTGAATCTCAGGAGTCCTGCACTTCCTCCATCCCCTTTTCCCATTAACAAAGCACGTCTAGCACAAGTGTTGCCTTAATGACGGCTGAGCAGCCCTGCCTGTCAGTGCAGATACAGATCAGTGCAAAGCAGCAGAGGTTTTGCCTTTTAATGACTGCTGCCGGTGAGAGAAGGGGAACTCACACCTGGGGTAGAGGCGGCCTCACCCTGATCAACTGGCGATAGATTAATATTGGTTAATGGGCAATCATTATTCTGGCATCCTGCATTAACATCTGAGCATGCCAAGGGTGGTTAACATGCAGCAAGGTGTTGCTGCGCTCCTTCCAGCGGGGGTTCAGTGGTGCCTAGAAGCAATCTGCACCAGGCAGGAGCGTTTTGAATCCCACTTGCTGTCAGCAGCAAAATCAGCCTCTGTCACTGGGAGAAAATGTAACATACAGCCCTTTGGACCCTACACAATTGAAATTCTGTAGAGAAGGCAGAACCAAACTGTGGTTCCCTGGAAAGAAAAGGTGAAATAAGCATGGCTTGCCAGAGCTGCTGAAGCAAAGAATGACAAATCAGATTAGATCCATAAAATCTGGTCACTTGGGGGTGAGTGGAAGGAGCATCAATTTTCCTTTTTCCATGTATAGAAATTCAGTGAGGGTGTTATGGTTGGTTTAGATCAGCACTCAGATGCATTAGTTTAGAGATCATTTTAGCTGGTAGCACATGGAAAGCCTTTCATCCATTCCCAAAACTGTTGGGAAATCAGTGTCTAAGGAGCAGTGGGCTGGGAGCTCTTGGGAAGGGGTTGAGCCGGGGGCATGGGGTGGCTGCGGCACTGCTGGAGGCAGAGGAATGGCCTTGCAGCACGTGAGGTGAAATACCTCATCAGGTATAACGGGAGAGGGACCTGTCCTTTGGAGAGGGATGCAGAATCTGGAGCACGCTGGCGTGTTCCACTGTCTCGGCAGGAGGGCTGTGCTGAGCATCCTTTGGACTAGGGGAGAAGCTTTTGGCCATTGGTCTTTGGTTTGCCCTTTTCTTACACAGAGTCTTGTCTGCTAGTTCCCTGTGACGACAGAACACATTTTTTAATTCAAAGAGCAATTTAAAAAGGAAGAAACTCCCGACCTTATGGGTTTTGGGGGATGAGCTTGAGGCAGCCTGACAGAATGTTCATCCTCAGTGCTTGGTGCCAGTCTGGGAGCATCCCCTGTGCAGTCTTGCTGCCTGTGTGCTGCAAAGTCTTAACCACAGGGACCAGCAGCATGGCTCCTCTCCAAGGTTTTCCAGTCTCTTCAGAAAGTTAGAGAAGGAAAAGGAATGGTGGCAAGTTTGGAGCAGTTCAAGGCAGCAGTCAGTGTGAATGGCTTAGGTTTTACTGGCAGTGATTTCATCTCTGACCAGATTTACTCGATAAAAAGAAAGCTTTTTATAGCGTGCAGTACTGTAATTAGGTATGGAAATCTCAGACATGTCCTACAGATGAGTTTTATGAAGCTGTGAGCTGCCCAGATGCCTGTCTCATGGGCTGGTAAGGAGTTGTGCTCTGGCTGCCAGCAGGTTCATCCTCAGCCAGCAGCTGAGCACCCACTGAAAGGGAATCATCAGGGTGGGTTTGCTCAGACAGTACTGTGTCCTACGCAAAAGCTGAAGGGGTGTGCAACTGTAAAGCAGGTTTAGTCAGCACTAAAGCATGACCTGTGCTTTTTTTTGCAGTCGACAGCTTCCCAAACAGAGGCAGATGCACTGGAGGTGGTGGAACTGCTTTAACATTCAATTGTAATAACATATGATTTCCGTGAAACCGGGTTACATTTGATACTTACAAGTATCTGGAGAAACGGACCGTGCTGGAGGTGATGTTTGTGCATGTCATGAACATTCCCAGGATTTAATTGTGAGCCGTCACATGGGAATACTGATTTGGATTTAATTCATATTTTTATTTAGCTTGTGACTCAGCAGGGGGTTTCATGTTTGTTTTCGTAGGCATTAGATAACGCTTTGTGTATTTGACTGGGGAAGCGAAGCAGTCTGCTCACCGAGCGACGAGCCCTCGGAGTCACTTGCTGGCACTGAGCATTATGTATTAAAATCCATTTACATAAATTGGATTAAGTCCTAATGGGTTGAAAATAATGGAAGTTTTTCCACCCATTTCCTTGAGTGCCAGAAGTGCACCAAAGGAGGTGGGTGGCAAGTGTGGAAGATGATTTATTTTTGTTAGCGGAACAAGGCAAATGAAGCCTCCTTGGGGATTTATTGTGCTCCCCTTTGACGCAGTGTCCTGCATGGAGACTGGGAGTATTTCGGAGCGGAACCTCGGGGGGTGACAGAACACATGGCACAGCAGGACTCAGTGGGTCTGGGTGGCCCATTAGTGCCAGTAACGAGGGCTGCGCAGCGCGAGCCGTGTGCTGGACCTGCTCAGCACCCATATTTGGGTGTAGGTCCTATGGGGACATAGAATGTCACTAAATCCCATCCTGTTGTTTCTTTTCCATCCAGTCTGTTGTGCAATGGTGTTTGTTCACCTCACTGAGTCTGGCAAAGCCTTCAAGTACGATTTGTGAGGATCTCTGCGACTCGTAGGGAGAAGATGTCATTGATTAACGTTTTTTTCTGCCTTCCTGTAAAAGCCTTTGCTGCTTCTGTTTCCCTTTCTCCCTTCCCTGTGTCTGGGGATCCCTTTCTCCCCTTCCAGTTGCACTTTTGCTGGTTGCCCGTTGGGGTGCAAGCCCCCAGCTGCTGCGGGGCGGTTGTGTCACCTGGCTGCATGTGGGTGTCCTGGGACATGCTGAGTTGGGCTGTGAACACCTCGTCCTGACAGGAGCAAAGTGGGAGAGCCAGAGCCTGCACAGTCCTGGTCGCCGCAGGAGCCCAGCATTAATTTGTAACATCCCTCTCTCATTTTTCAATAGGATTTCGCAACCTGCATGTGGAAGACCAGATGTCCATAATCCAGTACTCTTGGATGGGCCTGATGGTTTTTGCGATGGGCTGGAGATCTTTCACCAACGTCAACTCCAGGATGCTTTACTTCGCTCCTGATTTGGTTTTCAATGAGTAAGTGTGAAGTAACAGCAGTTGTGCTTGCTCTGGGCAGGCTCTCTGGGGGAGACGAGGCCAAGACAAGGGCTTTGCTTTCCCGTCTGCCTGTGAAATGGGTAACGGTGCTCTCAGAGCTGACCCACAAAGCACAGACAGGCCCTGCTTTTCCCCTCTGATTGCTTTGTGGTGATGTCCAGGAGCACTGAGGAGAGAGGCAGTGTCACTCCTGGTCCTTCTTCCCTTTTCCTGCACTTTGCCGTGGGTTTGATTTCCGTCGGGGCCATGGTGGGTGCTGGTGTGGGGTGTGAGGGGCAGGTCCATCCCGACCTGCCTCTTCTCTGAGGTGTCTGAGCATCTGTGTTCAGCTTGGCTGGTCAGCTGGAGCGGGCAGAAACAGAAACAAATGTTCCTGCGGGGTTCTCTCTGAGGTACCATCCGTGTAGAGCTGGGGAAGTGTTTGACACTGAGGTAGAAGAGTTTAAACCCAAGAACTAAGCAGAGCAGCCAGCAGACCCACACCTCTGTCTGAGATCTCCGAGCTCCTTTGTATCCCTTGCAGACAGACACATGTGGGGAATCTCTGCAGTCCTTTTCCAGGAAGGCAGGGGTTCAGATGAACCCTGCACATCCCAGGTAGTCGCTCATTTCCAGACAAAGAGGATTACAGATGGGAGTTTTGGAATATGTTCCTTTCCTACATGCAGACCTGTTGCTGCCAACATCCCCCGACAGGCTCAGGTTCTTGGAGGTGGGGATGTGCCAGGCAAGATGGGATGGCTGGATTGGGCAGAGCATCACATGGGCCGCCCTTCCATCTGCAGTGCGTTCCGCGTCTTTCCCTGCCAGGTACCGGATGCACAAATCCAGGATGTACAGCCAGTGCGTCAGGATGCGGCACCTCTCTCAGGAGTTCGGGTGGCTTCAGATCACACCGCAGGAGTTTCTCTGCATGAAGGCTCTACTCTTCTTCAGTATTAGTGAGTACTCGCATCCTTTCCACCACAGCTCTCGGGCTGCCATGTGCTGCATCGCCCTGCAGCTGTCCAATGCTTTCCCTGTGCATGCACTTGTACTTTCCAAGGAGTGGCTGTGGATGTTCTCCTCTCTGTTCCAAGCTGAGCTGCTCAGAGACAGTGAGCAGCTATGAATAAGAGTGTCCCCCCAGCTATCCCACCCCACTTCTGCATGCTGCAGCATTTTTCCTGTAAAATGTTGCTCCCCAGCTCAACTGCTGGCATCGTGGGGACCACTGAGCACCGGCTGCTGGGCAAGAAAAGAGTGTTGCAGTTTGTTACCTCACTTCTCTCCTATAATGAGCACCAAATGAGGGTCCTTGGCTTAGCTGTAGCCTAACAAGGTGATCAGTGAGGGCCATAGTGGATGTGGAGCTGGTGGGTGGATCTTTCCTCTTAGCTCTGCACTGACCAATTCTTCAGCCTCCTCTTGCTCTTTTATTCTCTCCTCTCTCTGGGCAATGCTTACTTTTTCCTTCCCATATTCCATCCAGTTCCAGTGGATGGTCTGAAGAACCAGAAGCTCTTTGATGAACTTAGAATGAATTACATTAAGGAACTTGATCGTATCATTGCTTGCAAGAGGAAGAACCCCACCTCCTGCTCTCGGCGGTTTTACCAGCTCACCAAGGTCCTGGACTCCGTGCATCCTGTAAGAGCGGGCAGTGAGGTGTCTGTCTACACACATAGGAAATGAAATAAGAAAGGAATTTTTCACAGTGAGAATGACCACTCAGTGGCACAGCTTCCCCAGGGCAGTGGTAGTCCGTGTTGCTTCCTTTTCCCAGGGAAGGCTGGACAAGGTGACCTTTTGAGGTCCCTTCCATCCTGGGCTGTCGATGATGCTGTGATTCTTTGTGGTTTGTTTGGTACTCTTGGTGCACCTTTGCAGGGGCGATGTTGCAGTTTGCTCCCAGATTAGGCAACAGAGAAAAGCCAGATGCTAAGTCTGCTGAGGGAGTGTCTGTCACTCCCTGCTATAGTGACTCTTGTGCTCAGGGCTTCCTTTCTTAGTAGCGAGAAGCTCTTTGTAGATCATACTTTTCCATCATCAGCTTAGCAGAACAGCTCAAAACCTCACTGGCCCCAGTGAATCGTCTCTGATTCCAGCAGAGACAACAAATACTCTGTGACTTCAAGCTGCACTGGTGAAACATGAGCTGGGCTTCCCTCTTCCCTGGGACTCAGCCCCATGCCCAGTTTACAGGTCTGCAAGCAAAAAGTAATTCTTAGTAAGTAAAGTGAGCAGCATCTGCAGGCAGTAAGACAAGTTTTACCCCTCCCTGTTTTTGTGGGACTCAGTGATGTCCGAGTGTGAGGGCCTATGGCAAAATGTGTGACGTGTTCCCAGGCTGGATCGCTCCTCGCCCGTCCTCGGTGTCTGTACCTGCCAGCTGATAAGGGTTAGTGGGCAGTGACAGCCAGAGAGCAAACAGCTTCCGCGGCAGCGGGGGCCAGCCCTGCCCTGCTGATCTGCTGACGGCTGCTCGGGATCTTCCCGGGCTGACCAGGGACTTCTTCCTTGACAAACTTTCTTCCTTTCCCAGATCGCGAAGGATCTGCATCAGTTTACGTTTGACCTCTTGATTAAGGCGCACATGGTGAGCGTGGATTATCCTGAAATGATGGCTGAGATCATCTCTGTGCAGGTCCCCAAGATCCTGTCTGGAAAAGTCAAGCCCATCTACTTCCATGCACAGTGATGCTCCGAGGGGCTGCCCGGTTCTGCCTCCCCCTTTCAGCCATCTTCTGCCTGTTGTTTCTGCACTACCGCACTGCAGTGCCTTGGGGAATCTCCTCCAGAGGGGCGGCGTGCCCAGAGGATGCGCAGTGACGAGTGGGCACCTGCTGGGGTTCCTGAGGTTTCTGTTTTTCCTGCGGTACCTCTGGACTGAACTGTTGCTTCTGCCTCGGTTTGGCTGGTTCGCTGAGCTGGGGCCGGGCACGGAGGCACTGGCACCGTGTCTGCGCTCTCTCTGGCTTGTGTGTTTTCCACAGTAACTTTTAATGGCACAGGGAAAATGCCAGCAGTTGTTGGGTTTGGTTTTCTTTTTAAAACCAGCACAAGGTAAGAGGCAGGTTGAGCCTCAGCACTTCGGTGTGCGTTACTTTCCTGGCCTCCTTTGGAACTTTTTCTTTCTGTTACGGCGCTGGGAAGCAGATGAGTTAAAACACTGCAGTAGAGAAAGAGCAAAGAGTTGGGGGCAGAGATGAATTTGCAGCCTGATGAATTTAAAGGACCTGCTGCTGGGTCAGAAAGCTGCCGTGTGGGCTCTGCACTGACAGCACCTGCAACCCCACAGCCCCGTCTGCAGCGCAGTCCCAGCGAGCATCACTCTTAAGGGATAGAGCGTTACGAGGCTGCCAGCAAAAGGGTTGGAAGGGACCTTCAGAAATCCCCAGAGGTGGTGGCTGGCTACTGTTTTCCACCTGGGATGTTTTCCTATGCCGGTGCAGCTGGATCTTGGTCTGCCCCTCAGATGTCGTGGTGCTCGGCAGTCGCATTCCCATCCTTGGCAGCTGCTGCTCCTCTGACGCAGCTGCACCCATGTCCACAAGTGCCTGACACCCTCGGACCTCTCACTCTCCTCTCCTCCGAAGACCCTGCCCAGCCGCTCGCCAGCTTTGCTCCCACAGAGCATCCACAGACCCTGCGTTCCCAGCTACACCACTTACTTTCCATTTGACCCAGCTGTTCTTTCCGATGCCAGCAGACGCGTGTCCTGGGAGCACAGCAGCCGGCGGGGACCTGCGAGGCCACGGCACTCTGCTGTTAGTTCTGTCCTCTGGGAGGCAGCTGTGGGAACTGGCTGCTCCAGGGAGTTGGAAAGGAAACGCCGAAGAGCCCTTCTGCTCTTCTCAGCGGTGGGGATTGCAGTGATTGACTGCGGCCCGGGGGACATCGCCCGGTACGCACCATCCCATGTGTGCCCTCCCACACGTGCTGTCCCATGCACACCAACCAGCAGCTCCAGGTGGCACGGTCGCGGCACGGTGGTGGCACAGCCCATTTCCTGGCTGGGGCATCCCGGGCTGCAGCTCTGCCGTAAGGACGGATAAATGTGCCCTGGCTAACAGGGGCACTCGATCCCCAAGCAGTGAACAGCAGCAGTGGGCAGGGCTGCAGCTGCTGGTGACTCCTAGCCGTCAGAAACCTCTGGGAAAAGCAGGATATTTTTCGGACTTACACGTTAGCTTGACTGCACTTTGTACCTCAAGTTCAGGAGGAAATTCGGGGCCACCCAACACGTGTATTTCAGTTTCTTTATTTGGTGGGCTCTGCTGCCGACAAAGTGGCCCAGCCTGCATTCCCTGTGGCGTTTCGGTTCTGCCCTTCCCACACAGCCATGAGCCCACCAAAACCACCCGGTCAGACGCGGCGAGCCTGGCGCCTACGGGCTCCTGCCAGGATAGTGCTCCTCGTGGGGGCTGCGGTGCACTCTGGCTTCACCAACATCGGCAAAGGGTCCATGTGCCGGCGCGGGCGAACAGCTGGTCCCTGCCTTGCTGCACGCAGTGCCCTGGGTTCTCATCGGAGCAGGGCTGGTGCGGTGCCCACGCGGAGCACCGCAGGATCCTCCTGCACAGAGACACCACAGGCATGAAGCGAAGGCCGGGTCCAGAGAGGGGAACCGGAGAGGACACGTGTGTCCCGTCGTGCTGAGCTCCACCTGTCTCACTGCCTGCTCCTGTTTGTCACCTGCCTTCAAAAGAGACGGGAGGGAGCTTTAGGCCGATCGTTGCCTCGTTCGTGTTTTGCAGAAAACAGTGCCAACGCTGCGGCTGCTGCTCGGAGCGACCGCCAGCTGAGTGGAGCCATCAGCTCTGCATGCAAATGTCCTCGTGGCTCTTGGCAAACTCTCAACAAGGAACAACACTTCATTTTCCTGATTCTTTCCAGTCATGATATGGGATTTTCGTTAAGGGAAGGGGTAGGGGAATAGCCCAAAACTCTTGAAGGGGAGGAACTCTCATTACAGTAATTAGTACTGGTTTTCCTCCTCTGCAGGTACAGCTCTGATCGTGCTGTTCCTCCTGAAATCCCTCCATGTAGACTGTGAATCCATAGATAACCTCCCTGAATGCCAGCCAACAGGCCGGTGTTCTCAATAGATTTTGCTGTTTCAGAAGGCTTCGAGCATTTTAAATGCTGATATGATCTGCTGATATTGCCAAACGAAATCGTGCAGGGATCCTGTGGGTGCATTCCTCTCTCCTGGAACATTTCCTGGCTGTTAGCAGATGAAAGCACTGAGCAACTGGGCTGGCAATGCCCGAGCTCTGTCATCACCAGAGGATGTTTGTGAGTGCGCCGAGGAGCTCCTTTGGAGAGCTTTGTATTCTGCATGTGCTCCTGTCCATGGTCCACCAGGTTTTCATGAGTTGCTGAGAGTACAGATGTCCTGCTGGGTCCTTTTCTGCTGGGAGATGAGGAAGAACTCAAATGTAGCAGGGATCTGCATGCACTGCTTTGCTGGTGGAAGCACAGTGTGAATGGGTGATGGTTTGGAAGGGGAAACTGCCCGTGTGGTACATTGCAGGCACGCGCAGCTCCTGCAGACGCAGCCTCTCCTGGCGTGGATGTGTTCCCAAGGGAGCAGGAGCTCACGGGGAGCCGTCCAGCTGCCGACAGGTTCCTCCAGAGCCACTCTGCCCGATTGGGCACTGGGGCTCTGTTCTCCTGTCTCCAGCACTAAACTGAGCTTCTGCAGTGTTGTATTCAAAAGCTGACTTTAAATGACATTGTGAGAGGGATGCGTGGAGGAGGTGGGAGCCAGGACCCCTGGCACCTGTGTGTTTGCTGGGAGAGCCGACACTGTTCCCTGTTGATTTTTCATAGGCTGCTGCAGGAACTGGGGAACAGAAAGCCTTCAGAAATACCAAAGCCCAGGTCCTGCCAGACAGATTTGTCCTTTGTGTTTTCTTCTGCATTTTCTTGTATACTTTTGCTTTAATTAATCAAGGAGAATTTCTCCATCTTCACCAGCAGTCCCTGAGTTCTCTCAGGATGGCCGAGCCCTGGGAGAGGGGACCCCTTGGCATCACTGCCTCGGCGCAGACCGCTCCCACGTCCCTCGTTGGTCCCACGGCTCTGGTTTATCTGGGATGTGTGGGCGGCTGTGCTGGCTTCATCTGGGTCAGGGCCCAGAGACAGCTCCCCTGCAGGCAGCAGGTGGGAGACAAGGAACACATGCGTTGGCATTGGCCGGGGAGCAGCATTTTTTTGCACGGAAGGCTACAAGTTCATGAGAAAAAGGGTGTGAGATGAGGCTGCCATTAGCACAGGAGAAGCTCTTCCTCACCCCTAAGTAATGCCAAAAGAAGGGAGCCCACTGAGGCAGTTTTGTGCCCCGGCAGGCAGCATCTTGGTCCAGAAACCGCAGCCCCTCACCTGCCTTTGCTCACCTTCACCCAACTGGCTCCTGCCAGCACTGCCACAGTCAGCAGGTGCCTTTCTTGGCAAGGCTGAGAGCTCAGGTAGGGACTCTCCACTTGGAGAGACTCTCCGAATGTTTCGGAGAGCCTGGCAGTGCCCAAATGCTGCTCCTATGGGAGTCACAAAGCCTTTTGTGCTTGGCTGCAGGAGAAGTGGAGCTGAGCCAGAGCCGTGAGCATCGCAGACTGCACCGCCAGGTGAACGTGGGGTGGGTGAGCCCTGCCAAGGGACGGCAGGACCCTCTCACCGTTATCACCGTCTGCTGGTTCCACTCTTGTCACCCTGGCCCGGGCAGTGCTGGCGGGGTCGGTGCTGTGAGCCGTCGGGATGCTGAGGTGGTACCCGGGGTGCTGCCCACCTCCCCGGCAGGGCCGCGCCCAGCACAGGCTGCCTGAGCCCCCCCCCTCAGCCTCTGTGGGCGCCGCTCCACCTGCTGAGCTCTCTCCCTACATCTTTCCGTAACATAACTTATGTTAAACATACATTAGAGGCACGGTTTATGTTGCTGAGATAGCTATTTACTGTAGTGCTCTGGGAGAGTTCCTTTTCTGAGTGCACACTGATTGCAATGATGTATTTTTCAGGAGATGAGTCACTATGTGCCAGTATTAATGGAAACTTAATCATTTTTTTTCTGCCCAGTTTTCAAAGGTCTGTCCTTTCATGGTGTGAATGGAGCATACGCTGGCATAGTCTGGTGTTGATATCTGCTTCTCCAACTTTCTTGTAGCTGATTCTCATTAGACGGGGATGATGTTTGCACTTGGGGTACGGTGATGTGTCCTTTATTTCTGCCCTCTTTGACTGCACAAAGTGTCCTTGCTTTTAGGGCAGAATCCTGGAATTACAGCATCAAAGATATATTCTGATTGTTTCAAGGTAGAGGCACAGAATCCTTTCTTGTGCTGTAACGGTTGGCCAAGCTGTGGTCTGCACCATCATATCCTGTGACAGAGACCTGGGAGCTGGCTCTGGGTCCCTGCCTGGCATGGCCGGGACCACGGCTGCAGCCCAGAGGCAGCTGGGATGGGTGGAAGCTTGCTGTGAGCTCAGGACATAGCTCAGCAATTGGGATGGAAGCTTGCTGTGGGTTCCAGGCACAGCTGGGCAGTGGGAATGGGTGCTTGCTGTGAGCTCTGGGCATGACCAAGCAGAGGGAATGGAAGCTTGCTGTGGATTCCATGCACAGCGAGCAGCCTGTTGTGGGGGACATCGTTGCTGTGGGGGGAACAGCGCAGGCTCCAGTCCTCCCCTAGCTGCCTCCACTCGCTCACCTGCTCCCAGGCAGCACCAAAAGACTTTTCCTTGTTTCCTTTTAAAATGGCAGAGGATCCTGCCCTTGTGAGTCAAAACATCTGCGCCACACATCAAATCATAGCACATTTATCGTAAGCTGCTCTCTGTGCCAGGTATTTTGTGTTCTGTGGCAATTTAATGCTGGTTTTACTTGTTAACATGTCTCTGTAATAGAAAGAGTTCTCTATATTGATATATTTTCTTTGTAACAAGCCAAAAAAGCTCATTGCAGGTGCCTTTTTGCCTGGGGAGCACTCCCAGTCTCAGCTCTATTCACGGAGGTATCAAAGCGTAGCATCTCTGCAGTTTCTCCTTTCACCATAGCTGAGTAAATCATGGAGCAACCACCACGGGATTGCTAAAAGAGAAAGAACCTGCAGCCTACAGAAAAGGCAGAGGGACCTTCAGTGCCACAGCGCGGTTGTTTCCCTGGGCCTGGTTCCAAGGTGTGCGGCTCCAAGGCGAGGGCTGAGCTTTCTGCTTCCTACGCGTGACACAGGAAAGGCTTTGCCCGTTCCCGGTGGGGCTTTGCCACTGCTTTGCGGTCCTTTGTCCTCTGCAAGATGTCAGTGGGGGTGACACATACACATATCATTTTATGTGGCTGCAGCTGTATTATGGTTGCAACCTTGTGGTCTTTTGTCAGCTGCCTCTCAGAAATGGTAATGTTTTGCCTAAATTGACAGCATCTGAGGCCAAATTCTGCTCCTAGCGAAGGACATTGGTTGGATTGTCACCAGCGCTCTTTTTTTCTAATTGGAACTATGATCTGGCCCTGAATAGGGAAAAATGGAGACCAACAATGTCCCGATGCCACTGAGACCAGAGAGCTGCACCACCCTCTGCCTTGGGCTGTGAGATGTGGTGGAGGACCAGGAGATGTCATGGTACGGGACTGAAGGACATTTACTGTCATAACCAAAAAGAGGAGCATGTCTGGCATCCAAGATAAAGGCAAACCTGTCACACTACATTTGGTGAAGTGGAACTGCTCCCTTTTTGACCGTTCCTGTCCCTGCTCAGGTCCCTGCCAGCCTGCAGCCTGTGCTGTCCGCAGGGCAGACCCTCATGCTTGGTGTTCAGCAGTTTTTGTAACCTTACGATCTGTTGTTTTTCTCAGTACAATAAAGGCAGAATCTGGTTTGTTGGAACCCTGCTCTGTGTGTGCATTTGGCTTTTGTTCCCAATATGTGCAGGGGAGCCGCTCTCCAGCGGGGCGAACATCAGCCATTGGGGATGCCAGGAGCTGGCAGGCGATTTTCCAGAGGATGGGGCTGGGTTTGGTTGTTCCTAGGCTGTTTTTCACAGTCAGATTTTGCTATTAATCACCTGTCTGAACTGTTAATTCATTTGCTTATCAATTGACTAATCCTTTCATAGAAGCCTCTTTGAGTCTTTTAAACTGAATTAATTTGGTTAATGTATTTCTCAAAGTAAGGCGCTAATAAAGGCCAGTGTCCGCCTCCTCTTGTTGTTGTGCTCGGTATCTTTATGAGCAGTTGTAAATCCATTCTGCTGGAACTTTTTTATAAAAATGACCTGTGCTCTCCAAGTAATAAACCAGGCTGCTTATCAGCCTGCTTTTCAGGCTGAGGCACAGATGGGAATGCTGCTCGAGGTCAAGATTTTATTCGTTGTGAGAGACGAACTAAAGAACTCGGAGAATAAATGAGAACTGGTCAGGCTGCAAAGCGCTGTCAGTGTCTGGTGTGTAATTGCGCAGCAGCGGTTCGTGCGCCGGCGCCCCACAGCTGGCAGCACCACGAACTGAGAGGCACAAAAAGCTTTGCCCACGCGTCATTTTTTTGCATCTGCGGAGGGTCCCGTCCCGTCCTGCTGTTTGGGTCATGGTCAAACATGAAGGGTTCTTTTCAAAATTCACCCTGAGTGGACACTGAACTCACAGTCTGTGGTGCTGTCCCAGATACCGGTCATCACCTTTCTCCCATGTGTCCCCTCAGATTTCACTTGGCCACCAGCATCCCCAGGACACTGAGGATCCACTGGTCCAACCCATCCTGGGGTGATGGACCCAGCCCTTTGCCTGGCTGCGCATCTTGAAGTCCTGCACCCGCCTCTTGGTGGGCTCCATCCTGCCCAGACTTGGCCGGAGTAAGAGCAGTGAGGAGCTGAGTTCAAGTGCCTGCAAGTGTCCGAGGGGTGAAACCACCTCCTCTGGGCTGGTTTTACTCTATTACATTCCAGTTCTACTGCTGCACATCATGCATCCCTCCACCCCGACGTTTGCCATGACCTATGAATTCCCAATATCCCTGACCATTCCCCACCGCGTGGGACCAGGGCTCGGCGGGGTCAGAGCAGCTCAGCCCCTGGAGGGGAGGGAGACGCACTCCGGCCAAGTGCTGTGTCCTTGGCAGTGGGCTCGCTCTGGAGCAGAAACCCACTCAGCATCCACAGAAAGCAGCCAAATTAGGAAAAGCAGCGCTACAGGACTTGCCGGAAGGTCTGAGAGCTGCAGAGCTCCACTCTCGGCTGCCAGGTCTGGTTGCTGCTGGTCTCTGCAGAATCCTGACCCCACTGGGAGGAGCCCCTGGCCCGGCTGGGCTGTGGGGACCTTTGGTGCTGACAAACGCAGCCGGGACTTTCTCCTGAGCAGCTCCGTCACGGAGCGCAGGGCTGCGCAGGGACCAGCTGCGCATGGGGCAGAGGCTGGGGTTGGCGAGGGGCTCATCTGCAGCAGGGTGGGCTTGGACCAGGGATGGATCAGGCTTCTTGCTGGTTTATTTGGTTGTGTTCGCTGAAAACATCTCACGCCAAACAGCCCTAAAATGGCCCTGTGCTTTAAAGCCGTTTGCTTGCCATTGTCTTTAGAACAGCGAGAGGGAAAATTTTGAAACAGAAAAACTGTTCCATTTGCTAAAACAACAATAAATTGGTGCAAAGACATTTCAGCAGTGGTTTCCCTGCCTGGGGCCCCGGGAGTGCTGTGCCGTCATCTCCCTGTCATCAAGGGAGACCAACCTGCCCTGAGGTTCGGGCTGCACCGACCTCTGTGGCTGCTCCAGGATGGGTCGGTGGAGGGAGACGCTCTGCACGCTGGGCTATTTCTGGAGATGGCGATGGATGTCTCTCAGCGGCACAGTCCAAACCCTTTCCAGTTGTGGGGACCCGCTGCTGCTGCAGCCTGGCCATGGTCCCACCTCCTCTCCCCTTCATTCCCTTCTCCCAGCCAGGCTCAGCTCGACGAGCGATGTGGGTGCTGAGCCCTGAGCCAGGCAGGCTGGTCCTGCGCACGCAGCCCCGGCCATGCATGTGTTGTGCCTCTGCATCACACCAAGGGTTCAGGATTCCGGCCATTGAACTGCTCTGGGACGGTTAATACCTCACAGCACGCACTTACCTCAGTCAAAAAGCAGGAACAGGATGAGGAGCCACCAAGACAGCAGCTTTCCCTGGGTCTCCAGCTGCCCAGGGACTACTGACACAAAGCAACTGCAGCCCACGACCAGAGACTGACATTGTCCATACAAACCCTGGGATAAAGGACTCCTGGTTGGGAGAAGCTGAGTGTGAAGGTGAGGCTGCAGGGCCTGAAAATAAGCAAAGCATTTTTTTCATTATGCCAGTCCTTTAGATTTGGTTTAGTTTCTCCACTTTGCATAACCAGTTTTTGCAACTCCCTCCAGGACAGCCCAAGTAAAACTCCTCTCTCCTCCCTGAGCACACAGGGCACTTGGCTGTGGCTCAACCCCCGAGCTCCGATACCCAGGTTGTGTCGGTGCTGTGCCAGAGCCCCCCGCAGCGCCCAATGCCCGGCGAAGGGGACGATGGGCTCTCAGATTGCTCCTCCGCTCTTGCTTGTCCCAGCCCGAATCCCCGTGGGAGCACCGCGATGTGCTCCAAGGTGCAGGTTTTAAGGCAGCACAGCTGGCGTGGGAGTGGGGTGCAGCAGTCCCTCTGGCAGAGTTTCAGGGTGGTTGGGTAATTTTTACCATGTGTGCACACACCAGCTTCACACAGAGATCATCCGCACTGTCAGGAAAAGCACGGAGATGACCGGCAAGGCGGGCAGGGCGCGTCATGAGTGTGCATTGCTGAGCCAGGCAAAGCCATCAGGTTGGCCCATGTATCCACGTCTGCTCCAGGAGGGATGCCCGGGCTCTGGCTCCAGCCCCACTCCTGGCTGTCCCTGCCGCTCACCCACCCCTGCCCGGGGAGCAGCAGGAAGAGGCACCGGGTGTCACCCCCAGCAGATACCATCGGTGGCACAGATTGGTGATGCACTTGGTGAGGAGCATCCAGTGTAGGGAAGTTCCTGGGATGCTGGAGCTGCCAGGAACGGGGCTGTTTGCTGACAAGGGTTGCTGTTTCTCACTGCTGTTGAAGTTGGTATCTCAGCACATTTGGCCCCTCCTGCGTCCCTGGCTGGAGCAAACAGTGCCATGGGCAGCCGGGAGCCACCGACCACAGCGGGGTCAGGGCGACATGAGGAACGCCAGCCAGCTCGGGGTTTGCTCCTGACCCAAAAACTGCTGCCACCTCCCACCACTGCCCCCTGCGTGCCCCGTGACCCATCCCTGCTGGAGCAGAGCGACTGCAGGGCAGGGTGTGGAGCAAAGGGTGCTGCACCCATGAGGGGATGTAGGTCTTGGGGGGCAAAGAGGTAGAGTGCTCCAGGCCTCCATGGGGAGGGCAATGGTTTATATAGGATTTCAAGACTCTTCCGAACTTCTGCCTTTTTGGAGCTCTCTCACAAACTCTGATCGAGGCCGTGAAAGCGCTTCCTCCTAAACTTCTGAAAATACACGGAAAATAAAATCCCTCAGTCTTACCGATTCAAAGCATCTCCTGATTTTTGAAGCCAATCGCAGGATATTTTTGGTGGCTCAGCTCTGGATTTACGGGTGTGCGGGCCAAGTAATGCTCCTGACGGCTGCCAAGAAAATGTCCAGTGCAGAAAGCTGGTCCTAAATCAGGGCGTTCAGCTGGTTAATTACGCAGTGAGTTGGGTCAGAGACAATTATAGATCTTAAAGCCGAGACTCTGATCTTGCAAGCAGCCCTGCGTGGGTGGATTCCTGCACCTCTGCGGGTCTCTCTGCAGCACATACATCTGAGAAGGCCTTGCTCCACTAAGTACACTTCAATTCTAAATTTATCATACAGATGTGTCTATGAAGCGTGCCTTTAACCTCTCCAAATTCTTCCTCTGGAAAGTCCTCACGGAGGCCCAGTTCAAGCTTTGGAACTTCTTGTTCTGCTACCTTTTCTGCGTAGCGAAACCTGCAGGGTTTTAATTCTGCTGGAAAATATTTTTTCTTGCTCAGAAAAAAATCAAAGTTTTTCCCCAAGAAAGCAAACCATGCACCAGTGGGCTGGGACACCAGAGCTGTTGGGAAGGTGCCGCGGTGTTTGTTTCAGTTTGTAACCATTTGATACAAGGGCTAATGGGAAAAGAAAACACTGAAACACTGGTGTTTTGACGGCATCCACCCCTGGAAAAATCACAGCGCCAAAAGGAAACTTTTCAGAGAAACAAGGAGCCAGGAAAAAAACAACAAACAAAAGCCCTCAAGCTGCTGCTTCAGCCGAGCTGCAGGGACCCAGCCTGGTGTCCATCCTGGCAGAGGGGCCGGGAGCAGGGTGGGATGTGGCCCCGGCGGGGGACGCTGGAGCTCCCCAACACTGCCGTTTGTTTTCTCCAGCTCCAACAAGGATCTTCTCCTGGTTCGGGGTCTGAAGTATTTTATACTTAAGCAGCAAGCCGAGCCTGGGTGATTCTGGGTGAATCATGCAACAAGGTTTCCTGCTGGCTCTGTGGTACCTGCGGCATCACCTGCAGCTGCAGCCCTTGGGCAGGGGTCGGCACCACAGCGAGGCCTGGGCAAGCGGCTCCTCTGCTTATTGGAGGGCAGATAGGGTCTGCTCCCAAGCCCACCCACCCTTTATCCAGCCTTTCCCTGCATCCCACACTGCTACCAGCACATGGACCTGCTCCTGGCTGCACCAGCACCCTGTGGCTGCATTCTGGTGAGCAGCTCCCACCTCACTGCCACTATTTTCCTCCGAAAATTATTCCTGACAAATCACTCTGCCACTCAGCGCCCCGAGGGTAACTCAGCAATCACAGCCCCAAATACTCACAGGATGAAAGACAGGATGAAAGTCAGGATGAGGTTTCTAATCACAGGAGAAGTGAGGGTTTGCAGTATGTGTTTTTCCTCAGGGGGTTACTCAAAGCAGAGCTGTGGTTTAAGAAGGGTTTAGGCTGACTTATAAGGACTCACACAGCCACACCACTGCCTGTGCCAGCAGCAGGTGGGACCCATGTGGCCTTGGAGTATCTCCAGGTGATGTCCCAGGCAAGAATACTCCCCATCAGGCAGCTGAAGACTCTCACAGAGCCAGAGCTGAATTCATCTATCAAACTAAATCCATTCACCTGAGAGCACCACAGCTCTCCTGTCAGAAGAAGCACACACACAGCCTCAGGGGCTTCAAAACCAGACTGATGACACGTGGCAGGCACCTGCCAGGAGCAGGACTCAGTCCCGCAGCCGCACTTTGCTGCAGCCCCGGGGTGCTGGGACGGGTCCTGTGCTGCTGCGGGACCCGTGTGGACGATCTCCAGACAGAGGATGGCTGGGGCTTGGCAACACCTGGGCATCACATAAAGAAGGGAAACAAAGCACACCTGGATTTGTCTTTGTTTTACTTCAAGGAAACTTTATAAACACTTGAAATAAACTGTGCTTCTCCACAACAAAACAACTCCGATGGCTGATGTCTGGGGGTGTGGCCGCTTCCTGGCCGCATCCTGTGGCACCGGCAGCAGGGTCTGAGCCCTCAGCACACCCCAACACCCACTGCTGCACACACGGGGGAGGCAAAACACGCACGGACACATGGCATGAATCAAAAATGACACAACGAAATACACTTCTAATAAGCTCCTTCCCTCCCTCCAATGATTGCAATGCCAGGCTTGGAACCCAAACTCCCTTGGACTCCTTTCTCCGCACAGACCCCAGCTCTGTGCCACAGGGCCCGCGCGGGCAGCGAGCGCAATGCCAGCTGCACAGGACCAGCTCTGTGTCCTCCATCGCTGCGCAGGGTGGAGGCACCACAGAGCCACCCCTCTCTGCTGACATCCCGACAGCCTCAGGGATCTGTAAGGCACAGCCCTGGGAGGAGAAGATGTTTTGAGAAATGTTGGCTTCTGTGGAGAAACCACTGGCCTGGAAAACCACCCTGGAGGGGATGAAATCCCCTGTCCCCGAGGGGCAGGACCAGGGCTGCCTGGGCGCTGCAGGAAGGCAGCTCCACTGATGAGCCCTCCTGCATCCACAGCCACGCTGGGATGGTCAGAGCAGCCCACTCTGACTCGCTGGATCACAGCTCCATCTCACCTTCTGCCTTAGATACCTGGTCAAAAAATCACCAGGTACTCCACTTGGGCGCTGCGCAGAGCGCCCGGACGCTCGCGGAGGGGCAGCGGGAAGGGCTCACCTTAGCTTCAAACAGCCCTGAGATGACGGGGAGCTCGACACAGTCTGGGCATTGATATCACTGGGGTTTTTAAAGCCACCTTGATGTGCACTGTTGGAAGCAGGAGCAGGAAGGAGCAGTGGGGGCATCGCCAGCGTCTGGGGGGAGCAGAAGCACCATGGGCACAACACCAGTGCATCCAGTGAACGCCAGGATCACATCCAGCAAGAGAGCTGCACCAGGCACAAAGCCAGGGCAGGACGGGAAGGGCCACGTAACATCCGGCTGGCAAACCTGTGCCAGGCAGGGCACAAAGCCCTCGAGAGATGGAGCACCCAGGAAGCAGCTAACGGGGATGCTTGGGCCGTGGTTTGAGAATGCTCCCAGCACCCAAGGAAAATCATTCAAATCAGGGAAGCTGCCTTTGGGTTGTGTTGAGGAAGCAGGGAAGCTGCTCATTGTCTATTTACAGGTAAAATCTACAGCTCAGGAACTGAGTCCTGGGCTCAACTGTAACCACGAAGAAGCCTCCTCTGCTGTTAACAGGGATGGTCCTGGCCAGGAGAAACCCTGCCAGACCAAAGGACGTCATCTACACGGCCACTGCTGAGGAAAAGAGACTGGACATCTCCTGGACTGGAAATCAACGTAACAGGCAAACAAGAAATTGGGTGCCCCTAAGAAAAATGGAGGGCTTTGACCCATATTCAGCACATTTCAGGTCCTCAACACCTCTGTGCTGGCCCACCAGAATAATTTTGAGGACAGAGACTTTTTGGTGGGCCTGTGGGAAGTGGATCTGGTGCGAGAGTCGTTCATGCAGGAGAAGGAAGAGGAGGAGGACCACCACTTGCCACCTCCTTCCAGCCACGCTCTCGGAGGCCGCTGACCCGACGGGCGCTGCCTGGAAACCTGATCTGCAGGCAGGGGACGCGGCCCCGCTCGTGCTCAGGCACAGCTGCCTCTCCCAGCACGGTTTCCCAGGTCAGGGGCAGCTGACACTGGGGAGGAGATGAAGAGGTGTTCCACAGAGCGAAGCACAATGGTCTCCCCGGTTCCTGCCCTGCCCAGCCCAGCACAAGCATCACTTCCAGTGACAGACACCACTCTCCTCCTCACAAACACACCACAGCTTGCTGAGAGAGGGACACATGAAAGGAGGAGCTTCTCGTGGCAAGGGGGGGCAACCCAAACTCCAGTCTCCTCCCTTACCCAGGCACGGGGAGTCAGCCCCTTGTGTCTCAGCTCCAATGTCTGTCCAAGGTCACCCTTGCCAAGGTGCATTTCCCAAAAGGGGAGGGGATAAACAGCCACTCCTGCCCTCCACCATCCCTTCCACAGCCTGGAACGCTGCTGGTCACCTGCCAGAGCATGCGGGAGCATCCTCCCCACCTGTGTGGAGAGGACTGGTGAAGGATGGGGCACAGTTCAAAACAAACGCGTGGGTAAGGTCTTCTCTCCATCTTTTAACTCCCTCTTTTCTAATTTCTTGAGCCACTTATGACAGCATGCTCTGAAATCATCGTCCAGAAAGACAGCTGCTCTCCAGGGGCACTGGATCTGGAAAAGTCTTCGCTGCGACACGTCAGTCTCACAGAAAATCTCCTGGGTCTTGCTGGGCTAAGGTGGTTACAAAGTCTGCGAAAAGAAAACAAGCACGAGCTATACAGCAGTGTAAATCCACCAGTGAGGGCAACACCACAACCAGAGCAAGCTCAGATCTTGGCACCACTGTTTGTGCAGCCTCACGTTTGTCCTGAGGCTCGGGAACAGCAGAGCAGGCTGACTGACTGCCCCCTGCCACCACCCCAACAAAGAGCACCGTCCACCTCCAGCCAGTATCTTCCCTTCTGGAAGGCTCTCCCACAGGGAGGACGTTTCTCCTCATCCTTCCTTTGAGATTCCCATTGCCTCCACTGGACTCTCGCCACCCATAAGTGCTGAATTTATGTTGCATGTGTGGTTTTGGTTGATTATTTGGTTTATAGTCATAAACACATACCTTTAGCCTCAGCTCTCGTCCCCAGGAACCCTGCCTTGTGGCGATGAAGAACTGCAGATAAGGAGGCAGAAGAAAACAGAAAGAAAAATGAATGCAGTGAGCAAGCTCAAACACAGCTTCACAACCTGAACCGAGGGCTGGGTAACAGTCAGGGCAGGGATATATTTTTCAGTTTAAGAGGTGAACTCAGTGCCAGCACCAGCAGACAACATTTATCAGCCTCACAAGCAAACCTGCTCACACTCTTGGCAGAGGCTGTGGTCCTTACAAGCAGGAAGCTGCAGCCATTTGAGCAGATGTTAATACAAAGGAAATCTGCTGCCACAACCCACAAAGCCTGCAAATCAGCACCAGTTCCCAGCCTGGCCCGAAGGCTCTGGTGCCCAAGCTGTCACTCCATCACACTGTACCTCTCTGCGGCGCAGCAACGCTCGCACACACAGTGTGGGACCGTCCACGCTCCGGTCTCGCGTCTCTCCTCAGCGGCCATGATCTACCCAGCCCTCCTCTCCTCATGATCTTATCTCTGCTCTTCACAAAGGCTGAGAAGTACAATGTGTGCTCTGCTGACTTAGATCCGCACACACGATAAAGGGAATCCACAGACATGTTTATTCCTTTGCAGATTTACATTTAACTTATCACGTCTGCAGCTGGATTCACGTTTACACTTTGTGCTCCTTGTTTAGTTCCAGCCTTTCAGCCAAGCCCCATCTCCTGCCCACGAGTGGGAGAGGCAGGAAAGGTCACGGCTGGAGCTCGCTGCACTCAGCGGGAGCACCCCAGGCATCCCGGCTGCTCTCACTTCCCTGCCAGCCCCACGCTCACCTGCTTGTTCTTCGGGAAGCTGTCTCAAAGAACTTTGTCCTAGAGGCCACCCTGCAAAGAGAACAAGCGAGGTCACACCAGTTATCTGATAAGGCAATTTGCTAATTAGAGCTCATCTGTGCCAGGGAGAAGAGCGGTAGCATTAGCAGACACTGAAGATGATCACCTTCAAGCAGTATTTTTCTGTCAAGGCTCATGCCCAGCCCCTTTCCCCCTCTGCCTTCACAGCGCTCCGGCCAGGCAGCCTCTGCTCCCTCTGCGCTGGGCTGCTTCTGTGCTTATAATCCCTCGTGCTGGTTTACAAACCTGCATCCATCACTTTCTGTGGCCTCTCCTTCAGATTTTATGTGCTTCATATTTAGCTTCTAGATGTCCTCACAGAAAGAAAACTTCTAACAGGTGATCCAGGAGAGCCAAGCAAGGCCCATTCCTGCCCTGTGGGTGCAAAGCTGAACCTCACCGCGCTTTTTCTGCGCTACAGAGGGAAGGTGGCCAGGGTGAGCAAACTTGGGATCTGCTTCCATGGTCTTGGTCCTCCCCCAGGACCGCTGCCAGAGATCACCCCTCACGGCTGTGTGGCTGTCAAAGTGCAGAGACCCTGCAGTTCAGGTGGGATAAGGTGCAGAGGTGGCCCTGCACACCCCAGGGTCAAGGTGCGGAGGTGGGGTGAGGGGTGTGGATGCAGATGTGGGGTTCGGATGCAGATGTGGGGTTCTGCCTGCTAGGATGGTGGGGGAACACAACATGAGTCTGTGCTGGATGTGCAGCAGCAGTGAGCACCGTGGCAGCACCCAGGTTACAGCCTCTGCACCACATCGCTTCCAGCGACTGCACTGACATGCCCCTGATTTTAGTCACCCCTTTTTCCCATTGAAGCCAGCAGGGTTTCTGCCTCTTTAAAATCTGAAAGAAATCTGACAATGAAGCTGAACTCCATCCAATTTCCTTAAGAGAGAATCAAGCTGGATCCTGTCCTGCCCCAGGACGTGTCTCATTTGAAAGGCTTGCTCAGAGCCAGACAGAGAAGGGCTCTCCAGCATCACCGACACAAGAAACAGCAGAGAAGGTGATGGGACAAAGCTCAGCCCCAGGGCTGCACTTGAGGAGGTTCAGAACTTTGTTTTTCCTGTGTGTGTTTGCCTTTGCTATGGCCACGCTCCCCCCCAGGCCGTGCCCTCTGCACAGCTCTCCAAAGTGATGGGAGGACGTTCACGGGCTGCTGCCATTGTGTGCCACTGGGGAAGGTGCAACCACCCTGACAAGGACCCGCCAAAGACCAGGGCTTGCCAAAGACCCAACAAAGACTGGGGCTTTCTGGCAATTGAAGCACAATAATTTTTATTCAATCACTCACCTTCCCTTTTTCGCGCAGTCATGGGAGCTGTTGCCAGGCACCCAGCCCCGGAAGGTGGGACTCCCAGACAATCAGAGCTGACCACAGATCAGGCTCCAGGAAGTATAAATAAGAGAGCTGACTTGAGCCGGTCCCCCTCGGAGCAGAGGGTCTACAGTCGGGACTCTCCTGTTGGACTGGGATGCTGCCCAAGGTCACTTCCCTGGGACTGAGAGTCCTCATCGTGTAGGTGAGTGCTTGTGTGCACTTTGGGTCATCCTCTAGACGATTGCTTATTAAACTTAGGTTGGTTGAGTAGCAATATTCCCACCTGGCATCTGAACTTGTGGCTTAGTTTGGTTTGTCAGAGCACTAAGTGACTTCAGTTTGGTTTAGTTTGGTTTGCTGGAGCACTGAAGTGATTTTGGTTAGAAGGAATCTTTGTTTGGGTGGCTGATTGTCGTTTTTGTGGATGCCTTGGCAACAGCCACCAGCACAAGACACCAAAGTGCTATTTCTCCTCTTCCTCTTCCAGAATTCCCACTAAGTGCCACCAGTTCCTACTCCTGCCGCCCGGGCTGACCTCATCCCCCTGCGTGTTCCCCAGCCCCTGGGTGCTGGCAGCTCCCTCGGGTACAGCACACCCGCTGAGAGCTGCTGACTTACACAGATGAAGGCACCTCTTCTGCTGTTCCTGCGATCAGATCTGGCCTCTGCTCCAGCCTCGGAAGGACGGGAGTCCTGCACGGTGGGTCTGGAGGTCTCACAGGGGGACGCGTTATCACAGGTTTATCACCATGGGATCGCGGCTTAGGGGCACCGTCGTACTCGCCTGCAAGGTTGAGGATGACAAACACTGAGCAGAAGGCTCTGGTGGAGGGTGGGTGTTTGTGAAGAGGCATTAACAAGTCAGTGTCTGCCCCTACATCCTCCCTCTGACTGCAGCCAAGAGCCCAGGGAAAGGGGGCCAGGAAAAGGCAGTTCCCAACTGCTTCCCACAGCACAAGGTTAAGTGAACAAGGGGTAAGTGCACAGGCAGAGACTTGGTGGCTGTACAGAAAGCCAGCTTTGCCTGACACCGGCAGTGCCTGCCGGGTGCAGCAGAGGAGGGGCATCACCAACCCCAGCAGCAGCACTGGCACTGGCACTGACACCAGCACCAGGCTCCACAGGCTGCTCCAAAGCCCTGCAGCAGCCGCACCCGCAGTGAGCAACTTTGGGCCTCAAAGTACCCCCTGTCTGAAACAAAACAGGGTGACTCTGGAGGCCCAGGCTGGATCTGACCCTCACGCTATTGTGGTCTGCCAGCCCCTCTTGCCGAGCTCCATCAAGAGGATTTGAGCAGAGGAGCCCGAGCCCGTGCCCGCTCCGGCCCTCCCGGTACACGATGTGCAGTGGAGGGCTGGCTTGGGCACCTCAAGCTTTCCCCAGGAGAACACCAATCCTTCCACTCTGCTTCAGCTGGGACCCCGGCATGAGCCACAGCCCCGGGCACAGGCTCACCCTCTCTGCCGTAGATACCGGGCCGCGGAGCCGGTCTCCTGGCCTGGAGCGTGGAGTTCCTCAGGGCAGGGCTGGCCACCATGCCGTTGGCAGCCCTGTTGGGTGGCTTCGCTCCTCCGTCGTGCAGCCTGGCCACCAGCCTGCCCACCTCCGCCTCGGCGCGCGCGTCAAGCCGGCCCTCAGTGAAGGGGCGCCCCGGCTCGTCCCCGGCGCGGGGCGCGGGCAGGCGGCTGCGCTGCAGGGGCCTGGGGACCTCGGGGCTGCCGCCGCCGCTGCCGTTGGGCGTCTGGACGTACCGGTCTGCTGCGGAGCCAAGGGACAGGGAGCCTCGGGTTAGGGAGCAGCGAGGAGGGGTGCTGGGCTCTGCCCCACGGCAGTGCAGAGCTCTTCCCTGGAGCTGCGCAGCTCCTCTGGAGCTGTGGGACAAGCACGCTTGTGGCATGCAGCAGGGAATGGACAGCCCTCACCTGGAGCACAACACAGAGAGCAAACACTGGGTGACAAAGCAAAATGAAATGACACTGAAGGAGCAGGTATTCAAGGCCAGACTGGATGGGGCTTTCAGACCCCAGATCCAGTGGGAGGTGTCCCTGCCCATGGCAGGGCGTGGAATTGGATGGGCTTTGGAGTCCCTTCCAATGCAAACTCTTCTATGATTCTGTGATTCTATGACAGAATATTCTTAGAGGTTTCTTTTACATTTCCAGTCATGGCTCATGAGAAGCTGTGTACCATGCCTTTATATCCCTCCAAAAATAATTCAGCTTGTCCCTCTTGCTGTGCTCGAGGCCCATGGAGAGGATGCAGAAGCCCTGCTATAAAACTGACTGCACCCTGCAGCCTTGGCACAGTCAAAGCCGGCAATTCTGCTCCTGGCTGGGAAAAACATCTAACACAAGAGCATCGTAAACTTCATGAGTAAACTTGTGATTTTAAGCAGCAATTCCTGCTACTTTTATCTCCATTGCTCCTGCAAAGGTACTAAAAGGAACAGGATGGGGAGAGGCAGGTAAGATGTCAGCGAGTCGCCAGACTGACCTCCACTTTCTTCCACAGAAGCACCAAAGAAGACGGGTCTTTCCCTTAGAGGACGTTTGGAAATGGTGATGGGTTTGTGGCGCCGGGCAGCCACCCTGGGAGGAGGCACCGGGGGAGTCGTGGTGTCTTCTGGGGGGCCTGAGTAGATCTGTAATGGTAGAGATGTTTAGATGGCCCAACATGACATGGAGAGGTTGCTGCCTTTCCTCCAGCCAAAGGCCTTGTGCCCAACACCGAGTGCTTCAGACCTCCCTGGGCAGGCACCACGCTGAGGGTAGCACCCCAAAATTGGAAGCCAAGTGTCTTGGATCTGGAAAGGGGCTTGGTGGCTGAGCCATGCCAGGAGCACAGAGCCCAGCCACTGCCAAGGGCTGCCCTGCTCCTCTCTGCTCTCCAGCGTGCACAGAATCCGCCCGGGGCCCGAGTTACCTCTCACTGACCCAGAGAGAAAAGTCTGGGCTGCTCCGAACCATCCCAGGAGCTGCGGCCCACGAGAGCCTGGCAGGACCCGGGCAGTTGTTTACTCCAGCCCTGGGCCCCAGCTCCTCCAGCCCCTCCAGAGAGGACAGAGGGTGCACCGGCTGCTCCCATGGATCTGCAGGGCTGCAGAGGGGCTGGAGCAGGGCTGATGCTGCTGTTACAGCTCTACAGCCATGTCCTGCCGAGGGCTTTACGGCCAGGCTGTGCTCCACACCTGGCGCACTCGCTGCAACCACAGCGCTCAGCTAAACCACACAGTCAAATCACAAACACAGACAAACCATGGAGTAGCAAAGCATCCCAGAGCCAATGAAGGAAGCTTGGAACTGACAGCTCCTGAGAAACACCGAGTTCCCCATGGAAGCGAGGCGATACGATCTCCAGAAAGCACGCAAACAAACACGACATCACTTCAGATTAATCACCACAAGCCCTCTGGCTCTCACCACTCAGTGAAGTGCGTGGCACTATGAAAAGATCTTGCATGAAATACTGCCAAAAAAACAATGCTGCTATGGAGTTTTATCTCCTTTCCTCCTTGGCCATGGGCACCTACTTGGTTTTGTTTAATTTCGAGCTTTAATTTATGTCAGTGCTTTTTTAATGAGCTGAAAAAGAATTAAGCTTCTGGGCAGTCCTCTGAAGACATGAAACATCGCATAAATGACCAAACCCAACGTCTCCTGTGTTTTTCCCCATGGATATTAGTGGAATTTACATCAGTCTTGAAAGAGTGATGTATTGCAGATGCAGTGGCACAAGTTGCCAAGACTAGAGGCTGCACTGCCCACCCAGGGAGAAGACGGAGCTGGTCCCTTCCTGGCTGTTGGCAGGATGGGCTCAAGCCCAGAGGATGACGGCTGGCGCCAGTCGCACCAACGAGCAGGGCCACTGCTCCCTCACCACATGCTTTGGTACAGAAGAGCAACTTCATCCTGTCACCCAGAAAATATTCAAAATGAAGAAAGGTAACATTCACATAATTCAATCCAACAGCAAATTCCTTCCTCTCCCAGGGCAAAGAGCCGCTCTGGGAAATCGAGGTGGAGGATTAGAGAGAAAAAGACTGCCCAACTTCACCTTTCCAGCTCCCAAGCAGGAGGCAGCGGCCGGGCTCCACACCCCCTGCCTCGGCAGTGTGCGACAGGGAGGGACCCGCGCGGTGCCCAGCGCCTCTGCCCAGGCGTCCCCTCGGCACCAAAGTCATGTGCCCATTCTTGGGCATTGCTCCTGCCTGCCTGAAGGGAGGAGGAACACCAGAGCAGAGACCCCGTCGAGCTCCAAACCCCGATGCTTGAGCTGCCTGTGCTGAGGCTGTGCCTTTCCTCCTCTCTACGGTACAAAGTCCAGGGCGTTCTCTTGCCTGGATTCAGAGGAATTTGCTGCAACATGAACAGCCTGTAATTTAAAATCATCAAAACCTTCTTTTTAAGATGTGGATGCAACCTCTGCTTTGCTTCTGCCTACTAAATGAAAATCCAAATCAAACAACTTGAAGGTACACAGGTATTGACAGACCCTCATATTGAGAGGGTTCGTACAGTGAAGAGGGTGGAAGATGTTTCCAGAGCAATCAACTTATTTAATTTAACCATGGCACTCAAATATAAGCTGTGGAAACAGTAATTATCCACAAAGACTTCATGAATAGTTACTTTTCCTTAAAGTCCTCACATCGCTTCATATAAAACATCCCCCTCACCTCCTCCAGACTCATTTCAGTGTTTGCTTGTGTGTGAGCTGAAGGCACTTCCAGCCCTGACTCTGAGCTTACGGTATTCATCTAATAAATGGTACTAACTTAACCTTATTGCTGAAGAAATTAAAAGCAAGCAAAGAGAGGTCTCACTTAATTAAAGGTTTAATTCGAGCTCTCAGAGGCAGCTGTGTAAGTGGTGTTGACTCAGCCTGCACTGCAGGCTGTGCCTGAGGAGAGGGCAGAGGCTGCACTCTGGAGCGCTGAGAGAGGATCTGAGGATCCCAACACACAAACGAGTCACTGTTTCACTGCAGGAACTCACTAAAAGCCTTTTCAGAGAGCCACCATGGAACCAGCTTCTTGCGTGAACACTCAGAAGTCCCCCTGAGCTCTTCCATCCCATTTCAGCCCCCGGTACCACAGCCAACCCCCGCGCCACCCACCCAGTCCCATTCGGCTCTGACTCGACTTTCACAAAAACCTTGCTCTGGCAGCTCTGGCAGCTTTGGCCTTCTCTTCCTTTCCTGAGCAGGGAGCTTCGCTCCTGCAAGCGTGCTGCCCTGTCTGCTGGAGCGTCCTCCATCCTCCCCACAGCCAACAGCATCCTTTAAAGCATGGCCTCAAACTGTCCCTGCCTCTAAGACACAAGAGGTTGTGCAGACACATAATGTGAAGCATTATGAGACGCTGAGGGACCAAACTCACTTCTTCGAGCCTGGTGGTGTTATCAGGAAAGCAATGCAGCCCCTGGTACACGGATCGGAGTGCAAATGCTGCTCAAGTTTTCAAATGTTAACATAGAGCTCTATCATCCTCCAGCCCCCTGGAAACCCCGAGCTGTTCCATCAGACATCACAGGAGAAAGTGCTGATTCACAAGACATGGGGTGTTCTACATCCACCAGGAGACAAAACTCTGTTGCCTACAGGTGACTCCTCAGCAGCACCATAGCAGATCCTGACTGCACATCAGGCGATGTCCTCAGACAAAAACACTCAGCAAAGATCCCATGGATGGCAAATGCAGCTGGAGCCCTCGGCATGGTACCCTACCCCTTGGAGAACCCTGCCCCACGGGGTGCCCTGCCCTGGCACAACAGGCACCAGCCGCTCACTGGAGTCTGCTCTGCAGGCTCCAGCCCCAGCAGAGCTCCCTCCCCGCCCTGCCCACGCCATCCCTGCACGCGGCTGAACGCAGCGCAGGCACAGCTGGGTCATCCTCATCAGCCTTTCAATATTGTCTGTGTTGGGTTTCCTTCCCCTGGATCCATAGCTGTACTGGAACTGTGCCCACTGAAACCAGTTATGTTCTGGTCAGCTCCTGCCTTGTAACGTCCAGGCACAGAACCGGGCTTGTTCAATAAAGATTTCTCTCATCTAAAGAGCAAAGCAAAAATCCCTAGACTGAGGATTTCCATCAGAACAAGCCAAAGGCAGCAGCAAGGAACAGATCTACACCGCATTTTGGAGCCGTATGTTATATATGAAAGCCCATCCCCTACGGAGGCTCCAGGGAAAGGAGCCAGTGCTCTACCGTGTTGCCACAGCAACCGCGCGTAGGGACGCGACGGAGCAGCCAGGATCTGTGCAGAGGCTCCCGGGACTGCCACCTGTACCTTCTCAAAGTGCTCGATGAGGATCTCAACGACTATGTTCTGGAATTTGATGTTCATCATCGCTGCCACCGTGTCCTCCTGTGCCCGCATGAGGGTGGGGCCAAAGATCACCCCCATGTTCGATGGTGACATCAGATTCTCTCGGCTGTGCTCGCAAACGCTGCGGAGAGGAGGGAAGGGTTGGTTTGGTTTGGTTTTGTCCAAACACATCTTATTCCAAGTAATAAAAAGGATACAGTACGAATCAGTTACTCAATTTGATTCTTTTTGTTTCAGCAGAATTTGTTTCCCAGCCTTCCCGGAGATACAACGTCCCTGGCTGTGGCTTGCAGGCCCAGCAGGACAGCCACCTGGGAGAGAGGCCTGTGGACACCATTTTTATTTGATCCCTTCCCACTCCTCTCTCGTCTTTCAACTCTGCAATGAAAAGTCACTTGCGCAGTACACACAAAATCAACTTCTCTGAAGGTCCAAGGCAAGCCCTGTCATATAAGGCCTTTGCTTCCGCAAGCTCTGCTCCTTCTTGACCTGCACACAGGTTGCTCCCTCACTTTTGAATTGTAGAATCATAGAATCTTCTGGTTGGAAAAGACCTTCATCGAGTCCAACTGTACTCATCTTCTGCTAAGCCATGTCCTTCAAAAACTCATCTATCCATTTTTTAAACCCCTCCAGGGATGGTGACTCAACCATCTCCCTGGGCAGCTGGTCCAGCGCCTGAGAACCCTTTCAGTAAAGAATTTCTTCCTAATATCCAGTCTGAACCTCCCCTGGAGCAATTTAAGGCCATTTCCTCTTGTCCTGTCACCTGTCATTTCAGAGAAGAGATCAACACTCACTCTCTCACAGCCTCCTTTCAGGCAGCCATAAACAGTGATGAGGTCTCCCCTCAGCCTCCTCTTCTCCAGGGTAAACAGCCCCAGGTCCCTCAGCCACTCCTCGTAGGACTTGTTCTCCAGCCCCTTCCCCAGCCTCGTTCCCTTCTCTGGACACGCTCCAGCCCCTCAATGTCCTTCTTGTGGTTAGGGGCCCAAACTGACCCCTGTACTTGTGGTGTGGCCTCACCAGTGCCCAGTGCAGGAGCACCATCACTTCCTTGAGCTCCAGCTCAGCTTGGCATGAGCCCTCTCCCTGCTGAGCCCCTGCTGCTCCCCAGGGCAGAGAGGGCAGAGCCTTCGCGTTCAGGAAACACCCAGCTCCCAGCGCGGTGCTGGTGCCGTTAGCATCAAGGAACAGGACTGCAGAGGCTGGCTGGTGGCAGCCTGGGGAGGCAGTGCTGCTCACTGAGCACCCAGCGCCTGCCCGAGAGCACAGATCGATGCGCTCAAGGCTTTGTGCTGCTCTAAGGGCTCGGGACATGGAAACCACAGGGCCGGAGCTGAAACGAGCGCATGCTTCACACTCAGCCCATGGGAACAGATCCTGCAGCACTCAAGTGTGCCACCCCTTTCCAAACACCAGCACACTCTGTATCCCTTGCCAGCTCCCTGTATCCCTCCTGTCTCCATCCCAGCACGCTGGCTCTCAACACGCTTGGAGGACGCAGCCAGTTCAGATCCTGCCGCTGTTCCCAAACCCCAGACCTGATGTTCTTGTTAATTGGAGTGAGAGGTGATGGTTTATAGCTCTGCTGTCAGAGGGGGTTTTCATTTCAAGATTATTTTCTGCTTACTGCTTTTCAGAAAAGGGATGAAAGCAGCAACTGGAAGGAGAAGCATCACTGAAGGCAGGGGTGGCCAGGATGATCACACCATTTGTGCAATCCAAATGCAAATCCCTCAGGAGACTGTGGTGGATACAATTTTGAAAACCTGCCACAAAAAAAGGCCTGTTCTGCTGATTTCATGATCCCCCTTAGGCTGGCGTGGGACAACAATGCCTGCTTACTTGACAAGGTGTTGTATGAGGAGCTCCAGCATCTCTCTGTTCTTGTCAGGTAGTTTATAAACCAGCGCATGAATGGCTCCCAGCCTGTAATCCAGGTTCTCAGATTCTGGAAAGAAATAAACCAAAGCAAAGTTTGTGCCCACTGCTTTCAACGTAAATACATCAGAGGGAGATAAAGCCAAAGAAAATGTGGGAGAGCTGTTCTTTCTGCTACACAAGGCTGGCTGGCCCAGCCCAGTGATGGGAGGCAGGAGGAAAGGGCGATTACATAGCAACAGGGTAATCATTGTGAGAAACAACATGAAGTGGAAAGGAGGAGAAATGGAGCTCGAAAAGGAGCTCGAAAGGGAGCTTGGGGTCACACTCTGCCTCTGAGCTGGGCTGGGCACAGCCGGGTGCTCCCCTTGACCTCCTCATCCCGCACCCTGGGGAACACATGGCCGGGGATTCTGTCAGCCCAGAGAGCTGCAACAACAAAAACCATGGTAAAATGTCCCACAGGATAAAAGATTGAGTCCCTGACCCAAAGAGGTCACACTTAGAAGCATAAATAATCAAGAAACAATAAAATACTCAGGGTGAAAAGAATAGTGTGGGTAGCTGGGAAGCTGAATGGTGCAGGTTCCTGAGGGAGGGCAGGAGGGATTATGGTTTTGCAGGTACCCAGCCATCACTGGTTTAACCAGTTCTCAAAGGAATAAATCTTGGGGTAAAGCACAATCAGCAGGTGGTGGGAAATTTTCCTTTCCAAGAAAGAACAAGTGTTACTAATTCTCCAGAGACCCGAACTGAGGAGAGGTGGGTGCTTTCCCGCCCTCCCATTGACTGCAGGGAGGCAGGGAGGTGTGAAGGACACTTTAACCCAAAGTGTTTGAGGGTGCCACCCTTCTCCAAATGCCAGCACTCTCATACTGAGGGAGATGACCAGCTCCCTCTATCCCTCTTGTCTCCATCTCAGCGTGCTGGCTCTCAACACGCTCTGAGGATGCGGCCGGTTCAGAGTTATGGCTTATTTGAAACAGCTGTAACCCCAGGACAGCCGAGGACTGTGGCAGTTCACCCACATCACTTTGCTCATCGCCGTTAATCCTGGCTGTGGCTCAGTCCCAAGAGCTGCAGCAGAAAGTGGCTTTCATGTACTAGTTGACACTTTGGATTTAACATCCCAGAACAAATTCCATGACCTAAAGGGAACACCAGTCTATCTCTGGGGCACCAGCACATCCCAACTCCTCACAGGTTGGAAAATAAAGATACTACTATTGCAAAACAATTCTTCTGGGGTACCTGTGCGGATTTCAGGTGAGCTGCCACCCCTTGGCTCTCCAGAGAGTGAGACCCTGACAGAGGGGAGAGTGCTGTAACACCAAAGGAAAGAAGGGAAAATACACCCCTCCTCCCTTGCAGCACTCAGAGGAGAGGGTCTTTCTGCAGGGGGAATCAGACAGACACCCCGGTACTGGGTGGCAGAGCTCTGTCAAGCGATCCTGGTGTTCCTGGGCTGGGGAGGGCAGGGCTAGGGACCAGCAGCGGAGAGGCCGCAGGACTTACTGGCAGCCTGGACCAGCTCTTTGTGGAGCTTGTACGTCATGACGGGCTCAGAGAGGTTCCTGAAACAACCAGAAAGAAAAGTGAGCTCTGGCCGGACCGAAGGGTGACCCTGCTGGCCCTCCAGCACCACTGGTTCCCAGTGGCATCTCCCTGAGCCAGGAGTATCTAAACAGCCTTCCCCATAGGATGGGGGATTCCTTCAACAGGTGTATTTCCCCCTAAATACTATAAAATTAAGAAGTCCATTCCTCCTCCCAAAGCCCATGTCAATTCTTTGCCCTTTCCAGCAGGCAGATGTTAACATCTGGTAGTTCACTCTGGATCAGCCCTGGGCTCCTTTGCTGCATGGGTGGGTGTGTCCTGCAGCACTACCTGAGGTAGAACTTCAGTGAGCTGGTGATCGTCTTGATGTCCCAGTCACTGCTTTGGAGATCCACATCCCCTGGACATTTGGGATCTGGAGGAAGAAAGAAATAGCTTCAAAAGAAGGGTCTGTTCTGAGGTTGTTAATAAATCATAGAACCATAGTACCATTAAGGGTAGAAAAGACCTCTAAGCTCATCCAGTCCAACCATCAGCCCAGCCTCACCGTGCCTATTAAACCATGTCCCTAAGTGCCACAGCCACACAGTTTTTGAGCCCCTCCAGGGATGGGGACTCCACCACTGCCCTGGGCAGCCTTTGCCCAGGCTTTACCACTCTGCCAGTAAAGAAATTTTTCCTAATATCCCACATAAACCTTCTCTGGCACAACCTGAGGCCATTTCTGGCACACTCTCAGGGAACGTGTCCTCTCAAGAGAAAAGAAGCTACAGCAGCACATGGAGAAAGGTGCTGATTCTCAGGGCTGGGAGAAGCAGAACGACAGCACCAGTGTTTTGGAAAGGCTGAGGAGCAGTGCTAGCTTGTGACAAGGGAAGGAGCAGATGATTACACTTAGGCAGTGATTAAAAGTCAGTGAGGGCATATCCTCCACAGTTTGTTTTTTCCCCAGCGCAGACAGGACTGGCAGCAATGCCACATTTCAACAGCTCCAAAACAAGCTTTCTGATATCCAAAGTAATCCAAGTGTCCAGCTTAAATCCCTCCTTCGCAGCTCCTCCCTGAAGGCTGTTCTGGAAACGTTCCCTGTGGCTGCACAGCAAGGAGGGAGCTCAGAGGAGGCCTGACAGCACAGAGCACACTTTGCTCCTGCCTACCCTGACCCAACAACCACAGCATTTCTGTGGGCGATGAGGCAAAGGACATCGTTGGAGGATGGGAGTGGCTGAACTTAAGAAATAAACTGCATGATTTATTTAAAAAAAGAAACAGAACTAAAGACAAAAAAAACCACAAACTCCAAATCACATTCACCTCCTTGCTGCTCTCAGGCTGGACCCCTCCTGCAGCAGTTATTTCTGCATTGCTGGACTTTCCATCGTGAGTTTGTGCACCATAGGGAGAAAAGTGGTCAACCAGACCAATGCACGTAAATTAAACGAAAAGCCACTGGCTGGTAGTGTTCAGATGAGAAAACCATAGAGCGACTCACAGGGAGGGTGAGAATCAAGGAGCAATGACAACTTGGGTTACGCAATTCGTCACCAGGCAAGTGTAGCCGGCTAGCGGGGCGCAGCCGCGGCTCCGTGGGAGCAGGGTCAGCTGTGTCAGCACAAACCAGCCTTAATAAACAACAGCCATAGTAAAGCCGTAGTAAACAATAGTAAAAAACAATAGGAAAGGCGTTTAACTGCTACATTAACACTGGATGTCAGCGCAGGGAGCTGCTGTGAGCCTGAGGGACACCAGCATCCACACAAACTTGCTTTGTGCCCCGTGCTCCTCAGGCAGGGATGACGAGAGCAGCCCTGGCTTTGGGCACTTGGGGATGGCAGCCATGGCCCCCACCTGCCCGGGGCAGCGGCACCGCGGCCACAGCCAGGTCCCAGCCCAGACACGCCAGCCCCAGAACAGAGCCCACAGCCTGCAGGGAGCTGGACCATCTCCCGTATGGCCCATCTGGCAGCTCCCAGGCCCCAATGAAATACGGGACCGAGCACACAGCAAAGTTGGCAGCAGAAATGCACACACTGACTGATCAATGCACACACTGAGCACAGCCCCTCCTGGTGAAATCCTTAATGCAGGGTCATGGTCTCCCTGCAGAGGCCACCTTCCCCGGACAGCTCTCCGTGCCACCCCACTGAGGAACAGGGTCTCCTGGGCTCATCCACAGGCTCAGGTGGTAGCTGCACTGGAGCCGTGGGACAAGACAACCCCCCAGGAACAGCATCAGCTGGCAAGTTCCGCGGCAGCCCTGCAGCAGGAGGGGCTGCAGGCAGCAGAGGAAAGGGCTCGGGCTCACCTCTCCTTGGCCAACATCCTGCATCCCGGCCCTGTGGCAGGAACGTGTCCCCAGTACGTGACTCCAAGGTACCTGAACACCTTTAGTGCACGACAGGAGAATGTTTGTCCTCACTGCTCAGGGTCCCTGCCTCACTTAACTCCAAACACAGGTGGCACCACCATCAAAAATGCAGTTCAAAGGGAGAGATTTGCAAAAAAAAAGCCCAGAAAAGCAGGGAAGATGCCTCAGAGCGCCCACGAAGAGCAATGGCTGCACTGGACACTTGCCACTGTGAAACCTCATCCTCTCTGTCCATCACAACACAAAACCAGGAGAGTCTTGTTGCATGGAATAATTAATTCTTACCAAAAAAGGCATTCAGCAGCTTCTGCACCTGAATATTGCTGCCAACTGTCCGGTAAACGCCCTCGGTCGTGATTCCTAGGCAGGAAAAAGCCAGAGAGCGTCAGAAACTTGGGTAGTCCAAAAGCCCCACCTAGTGGAAGTCCTCGTGCAGCCGCCAGGATGCTGGGCTGTCCCAGGAACCCCAACCTGCCCCTGTCCCTGGAAGCTCAGGCTGCCCCAGGAAGCCTGGAATGTCCTAGGAAGCCCAGGTTCCTCCAGAAATCCCCCAGCTGCTCCAGGAACCCCAGACTGCCCCAGGAACTCCAGGATGCTCCAGGAGCCCCTGGCTCGGGCTGCCCTGCTGGCAGAGGGCAAGGGGCTGGGGGCAATGATGCGTGCCAGGGCGGCCCCACCCAGTGCCACGGCGGGCACCTTTACCTTTCATTTCCACCTTTACCTTTCGTTTCCACCGCGTTGATGCACTTGCGCACAAACTTGAATCCGACCTCGTTGAGCTCCACTGTTTGGAAGGAGAGGAGCAGCATCAGCTGCCTGCGCCCCGAGAGCTGCGAGGAAGGGCCAGCCCAGCCCCTGCTCAGCACCTGAGGCCGTGGTGCCCCAGTGCACAGCCAGGTTCACACCTGCGCCTGTGCCAGGTACAGGCCTCCACGAAAACACAGGCTTTCTTTACATCCTGCCAAGGAATCACAGTTCCAAACGTTCCCTGTTCCCCTTGAGGCTGTTTGAAGCTGCATTGCTCCCCACCCCTTCTGCCTTTAATAATCAAAGCATAAATCAGAGCCAGCACACGTGGGTTTGTGGATAAGAAGTCAACCAGTCATTCCCAGAGCGCTGCCAAGCTGCAGTTAGAGCTCTCCCGTGTGGTGGGACCGGGATATTCCTGCTTATCTCCTGAAGGGATTAAAAAGCAAACCCAGCACAGCTGGATATGATGGGAACAGCAGGAGTTGCTGCTCCAACTGATAAACCACAGACCCTCTCCTGTCCTGCAGGCCCTGGGATGCAGGTAGGAAGTGAGGATTATTTTCTCTATACACATAATTCCCACTACTACTCTTGCTAATTTTTCCAGGATCTATGGAAGGATTGTCCCAGTCATAAAGCAAAATATCTCCCTATCCAGTGCAAGCATTTGTAGTGAATTTCTCCTACCTGACCGTGCTGTTATTGGTTTGTTTTGGGTTTTTTTGGGGGGAGGTAGTGTGAATTTTTTTTTGGGGGGGGTGGTCTTTTTTTTAATATAAACAAACATTCTACTTGATAAAACAGCCCCCAGACACATCCAGACCAACTCCAGCCACAGCACAGCTCGTGCTGGCAAACACTCTGTTTTAAGCAGGTGGGTTGTTACAACTCCTCTGTGACGAGCAGCGGTGGGGCAGAGCTCAGACACATCTCAGCTCCACACAGGGTCAGGTACAGGTGCTGCCAAGCACAGGTGCACCCAGGCACTTGGTGCTGTGACACCACCTGGAGCCTCTCTGGCTCTGATCTATTAAAACCAGAGTGGAGAGCCAATGCAGCCAAGTGACAGGACTCATGCTTGCGCCTCTGCTAACGCTACCTGCACACTCATTAAAGTCAGCTAATTAAAGTGCTGCTAAAACTAAGCTCTATGATACCGAGTGCACTCAGCTGGGCGGTCCCGGGCTGTGGAAGCAGAAGGGTGAAGGGGTGGCAGTGGTCCCAGGGCTGCGGGAAGGGGAGACAGGGGACAACGGGGAGATGGAACCCCGTGGAACTCAACGTCAGCCCTATGTTCCTATTATAATCTTTGCTAAGGGAAACACACTCAGACTTTATCACTGCTCCTTTTTCCCCTCTGTTATTTTGGGATTTAGAGGTGCAAATCGAACTCTGTATCCCGCTCATTCTTTGTAAATAAAACCTGCACACTGCAGCTGATAACTTGTGCCGTTGGCACTCCTAACGTGGCCTCAGTATCAGTCACTGTGATGAAAAGGAAAGAGGTGCCAGTGCCACCATGGAGGGGAATCAGCCTGTGAGCAGGGACCGAGGGCGAGCGCAGCCGCACGGAAACGCTGCCTGCGCTCCAACAGCTTCAGGGGGAGCAGCAACCGAAAGGACTCACTTTCTTCCTGTTTTGTGATGGGACTGTGGTAGATCTGGAAAAGGGCAGGGAACAGAGGAGGAAGGAAGAAAAACAGAAAGCAATGTGATTTGATATTTATTTTCCAAAGTTTCTATGATTCAAAGAAAATGCAGCACCTGATAAATCACCCCATAGTGAGACTGAGAGAAATGCCATTTTATAACTAAGCATTACCTACATAAGAAATGAGTTTTGATGACTTTCTGCATTTCACTGGTGCACTGATTTCTAGGAACGGGGCTCCCAAAGACCACACAGGGAATGTTGTTTGTCCTCTCGGTGCCCAGTGAGCCCAGGACAGGACAGCCTGACACACAGGGGATGTTGTTTTTTTCGTTTGTTTGCTTGCTTATAAAAATGCAAGCATTCAGACATTCCTTCATCCCATACAGAAATAAATGGTTTGGATATTTGTTAATAATCATCATCAGGTGCCATTCTTGAGAGAAAATCAAAAGCCCCTTATGGATAATAACACATCACGCAGACCGAGCGAGGCCCTCAAAGCGTCTGGCTGCCCTACAGAGGCACTGACCCTCTCCTCACCATCCCATGGCCTTTCCTGGCTAAACAGGAAAAAGTAGGAAAAGCAGAAAAAGGCTCCAGAGGCATGAGGAGCTACCAGAAAGGGGCTCTCCTGCCATAACATCCCACTGTCCCATTAGAGGAGGCTCGGTAAGCACAGGAAGGTGAGCTTTGCTGGGACTGCAGGAAGGAAACTGCAGCACGGAAAGGCAGGCCAACACTGGTGTGGGGTGGCTGTTCCCAAGGGCCAGGCTTTCCCAAAAACGCCCTCCTTGCAGGCTGGAGAGCAAGTGGGGAGCAAGGGAGATATGAGGTGTTCCAGTAACGCCACGGTCTGGCACAACCAGGGAAGAACCAGAGCTTTAAAGGGGGAAAACCAAAGCCCCAGTGCTGTGCTGCCAGCAGAGAAGCCCCAAGCCCTGTTTGAGCTGATGCCTGAATTAGGGATGAGCGACAGCAGAGGCCACTGCTCGGCCGCTCCCTGCAGCTCCCCAACACTCACCGGCTCCTTCCCGTCCATGGCCTCCATCCACAGCCTTCGGTTGGCTTCGGAGAGCGCTTGCAGCGTGATGGTCCCAGACCTGTGTGGAGTTCACCCGGGGACAGGTGGGAAAAAGAAGCAGAAGGTTGTAATAAACAGCAGAGAGCGATTTCATCCCATTTTACAGGGTTCATCCATCTGGGGGCCACGTGAATCTGGAGCATCTCACCTTTCATTAGTTTCGATGTCAAAACAAAACCTTTTGTCTATGGAGTCCGTCTTTCTCCTCACACAGGATTTCAGCGTCAGGTCTAGGGTGCCCTAGGAGAGGAAACAAAAGCCAAGCTGAGAGGGAAAGAACACAAGAGAAGATTCTGGGTTCATCAGCACCCATGGAGCACCAGGCTGCCAGCGGGTGCCCTGCCAATCCAGCGGCCTCGCTATCAGGAGCACAGACAGTCCTGCCCATCATCAACAGAGATCAACGGCTTTCTGAGCCAGGCACACTCTCCTCAGCCACAAAATGTTCTCATCTTCACAGCACTGTCCCACAAATGGTTGCTGAATGTCTCAGCAAGAGAGAACATCCATCCACAGAGCAGGAACAGGGCTGTAAACAAGCTGCAGGAGGCATCACTTGGTCTTTGAGGCCAGGACCATGCTTGTCTGTTATCTGACACAGCTGGGTCCTAATTTTTATGGAGTTAATCATAGAATCAGATCACTCTGCCACTTGCAGCCTGCTCCAGTCGCAGATTACAGCACCACTCCCATGCAAGTCCAGGGTCATAGACTCACAGAATGGTTTGGGTTGGAAGGGACCTCAAAGCCTATCCAGTTCCAACCCCCCCTGCCATGGGCAGGGACATCTCCCACTGGATCAGGGGGCTCAAAGCCCAATCCAACCTGGCCTTGAACACCTCCAGGGATGGGGCAGCCACCACTTCCCTGGGCAGCCTGTGCCAGGGACTCCCCACCCTCACAGGAAAACATTTCTTCCTAAGATCTCACCTCAATCTCCCCTCAGCCAAACCCACTCAATCAGTGCTACCGATTATCCACAGTATTCTTGGACCACACAGGTTTCCTCAAAACACCATGTAGAAAAAGAAAATTACCTGACCAAACCTAGAGAAGGTTCCCTCTGATGAAGGCCCAACCCTGCAGGACTGAGCTCCAGCCCTTTGTGTTCATAGCCCTAAACAAAAGGGCATTAACTGATTTGACAGCAGAGTCAATCTGTAATGCCACCACGAGATCTCCATGGCTTTCCAGGAGCCATCCACACTGGCATCCCACCCCTCCTGCCATGCTGAGGGACAGCAGGAAACTCCCACTGACACTGGTGGAACCCACAGCCCTTTGTGAGAGAAGCAGTTCCCCAGATGTGGCCCTATTGCTGTTTAGAGCTGCAAGTGCTGCCCTCTCCTCTGTTGGTCCCACTCAGGTGTAATCAGCAGTGAGAACACAACCCAAAATCACCGAGCAGAGACACACGAGGGCAGAGACAACACTGCCTTGGGAAGCACTCGCCTGATCACTCGGGTAGCTGAGGGGCTCCCAGGCATTGCCAGAGCCCGAGGTGCAAACCAGGCCATGCGTTCATCGCCTGTTTGCGTGGAGAACCAGAGCAAGGCAGAAATTTCAAAGCAGACCAAAGTGCAAGTCCCCACTGTCTGAGTAACGCTCACGCTACACAAACCGTCTCTCCACTGCCAAACCCTGCATGGCTCCAGGTCCTTTAGGAGGGTCCTCTTCAGAGAGGAGTCACCCCAAACCCCAGCCTGTGTGGCCAGGCAGGGACGGGACACGAAGCCCACCCCTCTGGTCTGGGGCCAGGAGCCCTGACACAGCTGCAGCGTTGGGACCAGCCCCCCATCAGCACATCTTCAGGACTGGTGCCTCCCGACGGCAGGGCCGGCCTCTGGCACCCTGGACGTGGCACTGGTGTGCTGGTTTGCTCATGGAAAGAGATGACCGGGGGTGGATTGAAGGTGAGACCATAAGGCTGGGTCAATGTTTGCAGACATCCCTCCAAGAAACCAACTCACTTGCTTAGCTCCAGGCTTCTGGTCCATGGGCGTCATCCGTAAGGTTTTCGCCTCTTTTTCATACTGGCAGTAGTATTTGACCCAGGAGATGCCCAAAGCCCCTGCAGAAACACACGGGAAGTGGGAGTCAGAAGCAGTGCCTTAGCCCCAGGCAGCCAGCACGGCATGGTCAGTGTTTCCCACACATCCATGTTCTCTGGGGATGGACATCACTGGCCCCGTGGGGACAATTCCCTCATCAACATATCCACAGCAAGAGCCAGGAGGAGAAGAGGAGGAGAGGGAGAGAAGGAGAGGAGAGGAGAGGAGAGGAGAGGAGAGGAGAGGAGAGGAGAGGAGAGGAGAGGAGAGGAGAGGAGAGGAGAGGAGAGGAGAGGAGAGGAGAGGAGAGGAGAGGAGAGGAGAGGAGAGGAGAGGAGAGGAGAGGAGAGGAGAGGAGAGGAGAGGAGAGGAGAGGAGAGGAGAGGAGAAACGGAGCTGCCTCGCCTCCACTGCCCTCCCAAATGCTGCTGGTGAAAGGGTGTTTGTGGGACTCTGGTCGCCAGCCAAGCTGGTTTGGCCAAGTGCAGCCAAGACCTACACTGGCAGGATCCTACGTGTCCTGAATGCTTATTTCACACAGGCACCACTGTTTTTTCCTGTTGATGCAAACTTGGCAGTAAGGACAACAGCATCTTTAAGCCACTCTAGAGTTCCTATTTTAACTTGTCACCTTTCTTTCTTGTCTTCTCTGAACACCTTCATACAAAATACTTCAGCTGATATTTTTTCTGTAATTTTTTAATTGCAGTGTCAGGAAGAACAACTCCTTCGTACTCGAATTATGGGGGAAACATAAATAGAGGGAGCCAACAGTCACTGGCGTGGAGGAATGTGCAATGTTTGTTTGTGGTCTAAAATGACTGTCTGTGGGTTTTCCTTTAGAAGCAGGAGAAACATACAAATATATGGATAAATGCATTTGTATGTACAATCCAGAAATTAACTGCTCATAGAGTTGTCTGCAGACTTAGAGGCCACAGCTCTGCACCCAGGATTTCTCCCCCGAGGGCTCAGGTTTGCGAGGCCGTGTAAAGCTGTGTTTGTAAAAGCCTGGCTTAGGTTTGATTTGATTCCACACAGAATCACAGCCGGTTTCACTCCCAGCAGCCCAACCCTCACTGCCAGCTCCCCCTGCAGCTGCGCTCGGGGGCCCTCAGAGACGCTGTGAGAGAGGAGCTGGGCACAGCACCAGCCTCGCTCTGATCAAACACAGCCCAGTGTCATCTGCCAGAGCCCCGCACTCCCCAGCGCTGCGAAGGGGCCATCGATCTCATCTAATGTGAACGTGGGGCAATTAGCTCCTTGCTTACACAACTCATGTAACCCCGAGAGAGCTGTGAGCCACCATGGAGAGATGTGGCAGCCAAAGCTTCCCCAGGCCCCTGAGCAGTACTGGCCCGGCCACGGGAACCCAGCGCAGCCCCAGCTCACGCAATCCTGAACACATCCAGGTGCAGAGAAAAGCCATTACATTTCTCCTGGGTGTAGAGGTAGCCCTCAATGGTCGGCTGCCCAGGGAGCTTGCAGGTCAGGGGGGCTTCCTTCATCCTCTTCTTCAGGTCTTCCAGCTCCTCCCGGGTGCTGGAAAAATGATTCCTTGTCTGTTAGGAGAAAACAAAAAGAAGCACAGAATCAGAATCCCAGCATGGTGGGGCTGGAAGGTCCCTCTGGAGCCCATCCAGACCAACCCCCCTGTTAAGGCAGGGTCACCTCCAGCAGCTGCACAGGAGTGTGTCCAGATGGGTTGGGATTTCCCCAGAGAAGGAGATTCCACACCTCCCTGGCAGCCAGTTCCAGGGCTCCGGCACACGCACAGGAAAGAAATTTTTCCTCATGTCCAGGTGGAACTTCCTGTGCTCCAGTTTGTGCCCGGTGCCCCTTGTCCTGTCTCTGGGCACCACTGAGCAGAGGCTGGCCCTTCCTCCTGCCCCCCACCCTTTGGATATGGATCAACATTGATGGGATCCCCTCTCAGCCTGTTCTTCTCCAGGCTGGACAGACCCAGGGCTCCCAGCCTCTCTTCACAAGAGACGTGCTCCCTCCCCCTCATCATCTCCACCGCCTCTGCTGGGCTCTCTCCAGTCATTCCCTGAACTGGGGAGTCCAGAGCTGGACACAGGACTCCAGATGGAGCCTCACTGGGGCAGAGCAGAGTGAGAGGAGAAACCCCTCTCCTGCTGCCCACACTGTTCTCCAAGCACTCCCAGACACCATTGGCCTTCTTGGCCAAAAAAGAAGCACATCTGACCATGAGCAAAGAGTGAGCTTCAGGTATCCCTGCTCACACTTAGGTGCTCTGGCAGAAATCAATTGGTCCCCAATGTACAAAACGTGGAAGCTGCTCCACCAATTCCCATGGAAACTCCAGCTGTAAGAACAACTGGGCTCTTGCAGATGATTGAAGTAACGAGGTCTAACAGGGTACATGGAAAGGGTGCCAAGGAGTCCTGGCTGGAGGACACTTATTCTTCCCACAGAAGAGACTCAGCATATTTCAAAGCAAGGAGTAGCAGAAGGGAGGCCCTGGGCTCCTCCTCTTGCACTCTTCAGGTCACAGGTGTGTTCTCCCACAAAACCAGGGTGTTGATGCCTCAGAAGGTCACGCTACTCTGCTTGGCATGCAGTCATTTCTGAAGAGTCACATCAACATGGAGCACAAATTAAGGCATTTTTAGAGAAGGCCACTCAGACCAATTAATGAGGCAGCGGTGAACTCTGCTTGCTTGCTGCTCCAGGGAAGTGAGGGCAGCCAGGGAAAACAGAGGGAAGAAACAGGAGGCAGGTATTTCCCCCCATGGGTAACTTCACCAGTGGAGGTGCTCACCAAAGCACTGGTAAGCCAACACCACTGATGTCAAGCCTGGAGGCCTTTTTAGCAGATGTGTACAATTTCAGCCTCGTGAAACTGGAAGAAATTCCCAGGCCTGTTTATGCACAAAGTGAAACAGCACAACTGCAACAACCCCTTTGCACAGAATCTGTTCTATTTGAAAAGCACCACAACAGCACCCACAGACTCTGCTGGGCAGGGGAGGAGAAAATACATGTGAACAGAGAAGGAAATAACTCTGGCTGCCCCTCCCACAGGGTAAACACGGGCAGCTGCATGGAAGAGACTTGCCACATTTAAATGGAAATGAGAATAGAAGTCACATGCAAAAAATACTTTGACTGGGCAGGAACTCACATTCTGCAGGCTGAGCTGAAGCTGCTGCTTATAAGGGAGGAAATCTTGTGTGAGCTCAACCGTCAGGTTGTTGTAGGTGAAGAGGCTGTGGAGAAAAGCCAGCACCTGTAAAGGAGAGGAGGGACACAGACTGAACTCCTCTGTGTTGAATGAGAGGAATGACAGACAGGAAACAGTTTCAGAAATTACACATACAAATGTCTTTTATATGGCTTACAATTTTGTAGCGATGCAAGTTTTGGTATGACTTCTCCACAACATCCCTAAAGCCCAGGTCTGCCACCCACACATCTGTCTCAACAAAACACACCCAAAATGAAAGTCCCTGCTGGGAGAACAAGTGCAGACCTGCAGACTGCTTGTCCACAAGACCTACACAACCCCATGCTGTCCAGTGCCAGGGCAGAGCCACCCAGCCAGGGCAGAGTCCTGGTACATTGCCACGATCTGGCACCACTGTGGCCCATGCTGTGACCAGGTAACACCTCTAACAACTTCTAACAAGACTTCTGGCTCCTTGCCGCATCCAGCTGTTCCTCAGGATGGACCTACTGACACAACAAACAGGTCTGCATCTTCCCAGTGTTCCAGCAACCACCAGGAAGGCTGTTAAGCTGCAGCAATCTAAGCATGCAAGGTTAAATCCTGCTCCACCACAAGAATCCCCAGAACAGAACCCAACCTGGTAACTCAGCCCTCCTTGCGAATGCCACAGTCAGCAGATCTGAGCACCAAACAACAAGGCTTGAGAGAAATGGAAGCTCCTACCGGTTCCACAATGCTGAATTTCTTGCTTTCTTGCACCTCCTGGATCTGGTACACATATTCAAGAGAGGACTCGAAGAAGTTGTGTCTCTCTTTGTCAACCTGAAGGTCAGCCTGGAAGGAAGAGGTGAAAAAGAAAATACTTCACATGTAGCGTGAGAACACTGGACCAGTATTTGTCTGCCAGCTCCCAGTCATTCTGTCCTCGCTGAGTCAAAGCCTGCCAAAGGTGTCCAGCCCAGGTTCCAAACTCTTTGCACAGAACCAGAACACTGGAACACTGGCCAGGTTTCTCAGGTCTGCCCTTTTCAGGCTCCCTTTCATTTATGGATCCAGAACCTCACCCCACTCTGCAATGACAAGGTTTTCCCAAAGCGTGTTCGTTATTTTAGCAGAAGCTCCTTCTCCACCTGCGGCCCTGTATCCACGAGGACGAGGCCACTGCCACAATGCCCTCGCCTGACTCCAGCTGCCACCCAAAAACCAGCAATTCCAGAGCTGCAGCACTGGGGGGGACAACGAGGTGTGCTGCTTTACCACAGCTGACACCAACCCTGCCTTGCAAAGGCACTTGTAGGCTGCTCTGACAGCTGGTTTGGCTGATTTGATTCGATCCAGCTATGTGGGGCTTTCCTTTCTTGTGGCATCACGGTTGGCAGCAGCATCAGCAGGAAGAGTCCCCCCTGCTCTGCTGCTGCTCCCGGCCCTCCATGGGCCGCAGGGATCCCCACAAACACCAGGAGCCAGGCAGGAGATGTGCTGGCAGTGTCATAGAAACCAGCTATTTTTCAGCAATACCAGTTCCCCAAGCCAGGTGAAAGGGTGGCCTGGCCCCAGGTGTGCCAGTGGAGCTACTGGATCAGAAGAAGTAATGACAATGCATAAAGCCACCACTACCGCTCAGCACACTAAGAGGAACAACCATCTCCATTTCCCAGGTCTTGGAGAACCCAGGCTTTACATAGATTTAATTGCTTATCAACTTCAACAGGGTACTGAAAGGAATGATTTCCCCCCTCTTTTTTTAATATCCAGAGCAGCTGGCGGTGTTGCTTCTGGAGCCAAATCTGAAGACAACTCCATACCCACCTCCTGTAAATGGGATTCCTTCTTTTTGGAAGACAAATGCAAGTGGCGATCCAGCATAGAATAGAACTTCTCACCATCTTTCTCAAACTTCTTTTTTCTTTCCTGTAGATGCAAGAGTTGAAGCAGAACCAGTTACTGGTGTCTGGGATCCATTGAATCAGGGGGCTCAAAGCCCCATCCAACCTGGTCTTGAACACCTCCAGGGATGGGGCAGCCACCGCTTCTCTGGGCAACCCGGGCCAGGCTCCCCCACCCTCACAGCAAAACATTTCTTCCTAAGATCTCATCTCAATCTCCCCTCTTTCAGCTCAAAACTGTTCTCCCTCATCCTAACCCTGCAGTCCGTGATCAAGAGCCCCTCCCCAGGTTTCCTGGAGCCCCTTTCAGTACTGGGAGGCTGCTCTAAGGCCTCCCCAGAGCCTTCTCTTCTCCAGGATGAACAGCCCCAACTCTCTGAACCTCAGATCTCAAAGCCCATCCAGTTCCAACCCCTCTGCCACAGGCAGCGACACTTCCCACTGAATCAGGGTGCTCCAAGCCCTATCCAACTTGGCCTTGAACACCTCCAGGGAGCGTTCATGGTGTTACTGCCTCAGATGAAAAAGAGCTCCACATCAAATTGAGAGGAGCAGAGTCCTCTGGGAGTGAAAGCTGATTTGAGCAGCACCGCAGCTGCTGAGCTGGTGCCAGGAAGGGCTGTGAAAACAAAACACCGCCCTCATGACTAACAGCCTGATAAGGAAATCCAGACCCGGGAAAGCAAAAGCGTTTGGGAAGCAGCAGTGACCATGCCTGTAAGGTCACACTCCTGCATTGTCTGCCTGTGTCATCAGATGCCGTGTCTAGCGCAGCCAGGAGCCTCAGCTTGTTTTCATTTCTGTAACAAGGAGTCACCCAACCCCACGGCCATAGAAACGCAGCTGCACCGAGAGCACCGGCGGCCGATGCAGCGCTGCAGGTCTGCAGCTCCCACCTCTCCTGCCTCTCCAGCTTCTTGTGTCTCAGACAGGATGGCTACGCTGCCAGCACGTCCTGAAATCCCCCGGTGATGGAAAGTGAGCTCCGACCCCAACCAGCAAGAGCTCAGCCGTCCCCATGGAGGTGACAGACAAGAGTGCAGCGCAGAACAGCATTTTTGGTCACCAACAGGAGGTTTGCCAATCATTTCCCATTCTGGCTAATTAACATGTGACTGAAAAGCAGAAGGATGAACTACAAATCCCTCCTGGCTGTCAAGCCGAGGCTTCTAACAGCTTGTTGGCTGCTGAACAGAGCAAGGCAAGACAAAAAACAACACAAAAAACCCACCCAGACTGAAGCACAAACTGGAAACATGAGCACAAATTAGTTCCTAATGAATATTCAGCAGAGGATAGCATCACCTTCTCATTAGGACTTGCCAAGCCCAAGGAGCCACTCAACTTCCATTGATTTGCTCACCAAGAGGGACCCAGGCGATTGTACTCGAAGGCAGGCAGAGTCAGGCAGCAGAGGGAGGGAGGGTGCTGGGTGAAAGCTTTGCTCCTAAAGCCTCCACAGATGCTGCTTTAACCAGAACCGAGCAGGAGCCCCAGAAACAGCTCAGTCCGTGATCCCTCGGTAGCTTCAGCTCCTTGGGAGCACGGCAAAGCCAAAGCCCCTCAGCAGCCGCTCACTTCCAGCTTGAGCAGGACATGGAGCAGCCAGGGACTGGCTTACACTGCATCCAAGCAAGCTTTTCCCCTCTGACTTTTTTTGTTTTGCTTTGAGTTTTTGTTTTGTTTTTTAAAAGAAAAAGACTGTCCCCTTCCCAGTGTAACTGCAGTGAAACTCTTCCTATTCAAACTCTCCTGAAGCTCATGCCAGGCCCTCACCTCAGGGCATCCCGATTCGATGCGCAGGCAAACATTTACCAACATGTCACGGGATGAGCAGCGACTCCGGGTCTGCGGCTCCCAGGGAGGGGGGGCTGGAGGGAGGTCCAGTGACACCCTGGTGTAGGAGCGCATCATCCGACCCCAGAGACCCTGTTCATCCCTGGGAAAGCGGGTTAACACGCCCTCGGATGTCCTGGCCAGCCCAGCTGGCTGCTCGCCAGCCCGAGCCACCACAAAGCCCCGATTGAGAGGCTCTTCCCATCGCGCCGCGAGAACAGAAAACATCTCACAGAGGGCGGCTCTGCCAAAATATGGGAAACGAAGCAGAGGGCACAAATCCTCTGTGTCACGTCTGGTCTGCGCCCAGCCTGGCCCCGGTGTAAATCACGAGGGATCAACTGGGTGATGCCGGTTCGTGGGGACCCGGCAGGAGTGCAGAGGGACCCCTCCCTCACCGAGCCCCATTCTGAGGAGCCCTCATTTGTATTTCACACCCTCTGCTGTGGGATGCGAGTGACCTGGTGGCACTGGCAAGAGAAGGCAGGCTTTGTGGCCACGGGTGACCCAGGGGACGCAGCCCAGCGGCAGCCACGCCAGGGCCATAGCGCCGGCTCCTCGCAGGGAAGGTGAGGGCAAAGGTCTCGTCTGGCTCGCTCCAAAACCTGCACCCAGGGGCAGTGGAGAAAGTGTTCTTGCCCTGTGTGCCCTGCCAGGGTGAAAAGGGATCGTCCTCCTGCACTCAGCGCTGGTGAGGCCACACCTTGAATCCTGGGGTCAGTTTTGGGCCCCTCACTCCAAGGACATTGAGGGGCTGAAGCGCATCCTGAGAAGGGAATGGAGCTGGGGAAGGGTCTGGAGCCCGGGGGTTCTGGGAGTGGTGAGGGACCTGGGGCTGTTCAGTCTGGAGAAGAGGAGACTGAGGGGAGACCTCATCGTTCTCTGCAGCTCCCTGAAAGGAGGTTATGGTGAGGTGGGTGCTGGGCTCTTCTCCCAAGTAACAAGTGACAAAGAAAAACGGCTTCAAATTGTGTCAGGGAAGGTTTAGATGGGATATTGGGAAAAATTCTTTACTGACAGAGTGGTGAAGCCCTGGCAGACGCTGCCCAGGGCAGGGATAGAGTCCCCATCCCTGAAGGGGTTCAAATAACATGGAGCCGTGGCACTTTGGGACACAGTTTAGCAAGCACAGTGGGGTTGGGCTAATGGTTGGACTGGATGACCTTAGAGGTCTTTTGCAACCTTCAGGATTCTATGATTGTATAAAATGCTCCTCTGCAAGCTCCTGCGTGTAAGTGCTTCTCCTGAGACGTGGCAGAGCCTCCTGCTCCTCAAGGTGCTCCCGACACCTTTGCAGTTCATGTTCCTCATAAGAAACCCAAAGCCAAACCACAAAGACCTCCAAGCCTCCTGCAGCGAATCCCAACCCTCCACCACCTCACTTCCCAACAGCATCCTGCCACAGCCACAGCCTGACACCTCCACCCGGAGCACCCTGCTCCCTCAGCAGGGGCCGAGGAAGAGCTGCAAGCAGCAGGTGAAGCCGTGTCAGCACTCAGAGCCTCCTGCTGCGGGGGCTCTGTGCCTGCCAGCTGGGCACCAGCCAGCTCCAGAGCAGGAGGCCGGGTGTGAGACCCACACCCACAGTGTGCTCCAGGCTGTAGGCAAAGTGATCTTTAGGGGCTACCTGAGGAGAAAACAGCCTGAAGGACACTCTAATGCTGCATTTTAACATTTGCAGACATTGCCCTCTTGACTTAAGTGTTCCATAAACACAGGGAAAATATGCTTGACCTTGCCCCCGTGACTCCTTCCCTGTGACTCTTTCCTACCTACACGCTGGCCCTGCTGGTGGTGCAGGGAGATGCTTCGGGAGGGAGCTTCCCCTCAGCCCCCGGCACATCCATCTGCCTGTAACGCAGGGTCCTGTGGTGAACCCCACCGGCTCAGCAGCGAGGAGTCTTCCCTGGCCCCCAGCTTCTCCAGCACGGGAACAACAGCTGCGACCACTGCCTTCACCACGCGCGCTGCCGTGGCTTCTCCCCGCACAGTTGTGCAGGGGATGCAGAGGGACCGGATGGTGATCAAGTATCGTTTCTCAAATCCTGTATTTATTAAACGTCAAAGCCTCCAGATGGGCTGGGCTGAATCCAAGCCCCAAGCGTTCTCCAAAACATCTCTTGTCTCCACACTGGGTCAGAGCCAGCCCCAGTTCAAGCTGCTGCCGAGTAACGTGGAACCTGGACTGCTTGATAGCAGACAAGGGAAAAGGAATCTTTGCTGCTCCACATGTGCAGGATTTGCTTTTTATAGCTTGTTTCTTTAAACGTTTGGACCATCTGAAAGACTCATTAGGCGCCTTATTTCAATATTTCATAACAAAAGCCCTATGGCCATAACCAAGTCCTGAGTGGCGGCCCCTGCCGCGCTCTCCCTCCCACTCTTGACACACGCTCAGCCGGAGAAAGTGTTTTATTCCCAATAGCACTGAGTGAACAAAGGGGAGAAGAGAGAAAGAAGAAGGGAGTATCTCCTGATCAGTGGTCGAACCAAGCACTCCTTGCTCAGGATGGAGAAAGTGCTGGAATTAGGCCAGGAGAGAACCCAAGGAATTCAGGAAAAGGGTTTAGAGCCTCTTATGATTGAAAAATCAGACCAAAAGTCACAGCACAGGCTCTCGTGCCAGCAGCTGAAAGCCAGCACTAAACAGGGAGGTTCCTGAAAGCACCATGACTGCCCACCTTTGAAAAACACCAGCAACAACAAAATACAGGGGAAAATATTAATTCAAACACAGCAACAGAAAACAAACCTGTTTGAAATGAAAGCAAACCAACCAGCCTTACCTTGGTGAACCCTATTTGCTCCTTCCGAAAGTTCTCCAGAGGTTTGATCAGCAAATCACTCGCATTCTGTACCTACGGTGCAAAGAAACAGCTTAACTACAGGCCACAGACTGATTTTCTCCTAAAAAGTGATGGCAGCTGCTGCCCATCCTGGTTTCCAAGAACCGTTGCTCCCCCTGGACACGGTGTTATGGCCCAAATAAGGGAAAATGAGGGGGTTGTACCCCACGGGGAGTGCTGAGGTCTGTTGAAAGGCTGCTGGCTGCTGGGTGAGGAGCAAGCCCAGCAGCACGGCTATTTCTCTCAGAGAAAGCAGAAGCCAACACGCTCCCAGAGGACTGGGAGCTGCTCCCCAGCTGGGTCCCTGCCTGCAGTGAGCTGCCCTCCTGCTTCAGCGGGAGGGGAGGGAGCATGGAAGCTGTGCTGCTGCCGCTGCTTCCCCTTGGCCGCTGCTGCCAGCTTCTCTGCTCCGGACAGCCCGGCCACACCGCTGCCCAGCTCAGCTTTCCACGACAGCACCCTTGGCTCTAACGCCAGGCGGTGATGGGTGAGACCCCAGAGGCAGGGACGTGCCGAGTCACCAGCACCTCCCGGTGAACACAGCAGATGCTCTCGTGCTGCCAGAGAGAGGCTGCCACAGCCCTGGAACAAGCTGTCTGCCAAGGGGAACCAACCCATCGGAGCTGGGCAAGGCCCTCTGGCAGGAGCTGCTGCTGAGAGGACACACGAAGGCCCTGTGAGCAGACGCAGGGCTGGGCAGGCTGGGGCTGGCTCCCTGCTCGCTCTCCCGGGCTGGCATTTCTCATGACACAGCAGCGGCCTCGAGGGCTCTACAAACACGGCTCTCAAATAAACGATGAGCTTTGCTTCTCTGGAGACCCAGCCAGAGCAGGAATGAGAGCAGGCTGTCAGTGAGAGAGGAACAGCTGGGGAAAGTGGAAAGCCTGCCTGTGCCTCTTCCAGGTGTCTGAAAGACGCGTTCCTGAGACATGCTCTGCACTCCCTCTCCAAGAATCCACCAGCAATCTCACCCCAGTTTGTATCCCTGGCTCCAGCTCCAGCCGGGCACTGGGACATGACCTGCTGCCTCTTCCCAGCCCCACTTCCACTGCAACAGGCTGTGTCCTGAGCTCCAGAGGAGAGAGGAGGGACAAGAAGGGGATATGACCCTTCACTGCCACAGCCCTTTCAGGTAATTTAAAGTGGATCACCGTGGTGACAGTGTGAAACCTTCTGAATGAGCTACAGTAAAGGACTGGTCTTACAAGTGGAGGGCAAAAAGAGGTTCAGAGAAGTTGGACATCATCCCTAAAAGCATCCCTGAAATGATCCCTTCCACTCTTATCCACTGCCAAAAGAGCCACTGTACCTAGGCTGAAATTGATAGAGAAATATTTGCTTTCCTCCAGCTTCCTGCTGGTTCCCTGCTGTTCTTGCCTGTCCATGGACCCGTGGAGTGGCCAGTGGCACCCAGTCAGCACAGCCATCCCTGCGGCGCTGGCCTGGCTGGCAGCCTGGCACAGCTCTCACTGCTGCACGAGGCAGAGGCAAGCAGAGCCAAGCAGCACATTCCTGGCATGCTGTAAAAGCTCTCTACTGAGACCAACCTTCGTGTTTTTCCTGGAATTAGGAGTGAAAGGGGAAGCCAGCACTCACTGTGGAGGTGCAGAGGGCACAATGCAGTGGGGAACCGAAGGCAATGCATCGCCCTGCGGGAGCTGTGCTGACCGGGGCACAGGCACTGGGCACCCACGTGTCACACCCGGCAAAAAGGAAGCTAATAATGGATCTCACTTCCTATTCTTCAACACTGTCTCCCCACAAAGCCACAAACACACCTGGCTCTGCAGAGCAAACCTGCTGCCGACACAGGGTCCCGCGGCTCCACAGCTGCCTGGCATGCAGGAGAGGATTCAGACACCACGTGGGACAACCTTGTCCCCTCCCTGCCCACCACCTCCCCTTGGCTGCTCAGGACATGCAGCAAGGGCACCGTGGACCAGATGTGGTAAAAAGCACAAAGTCCCAGTGCTCCCAGCTTCCCCGCTATGGGAAGCTGCACCCCAAGGTATGTTTGGCTATGATTTAGCATTTAGACATTGCAACAAGGCAGTAATTGCCAGAGCACAGCTCAGAACACCTTACCATCATGGACCTCTCCAGCTCTACCTCTTGGAGCAGTTCTGCGAACTCTTTAAAGGACTCGGCTGTAAAGGAAAGAAGAGGCTGGTCAGTGGAGCTGGGATGTGGCACGGGACACACACTGAGGTACCCAAACCCCACTGCAACCCCAGCATCGTCATCCAAAGGTTGGCCAAAAACAGAGAAGAGGTGGCACTCGGGCAGAACTGGAGTTAGGCAGGGCCATGGAGAATGGCTGCCCACGACAGGTGTGTATTTACCCACTGGAGAGGAGGGCTGCCCCAGAGCACTGTGGGAGACCATCCCGCAGGAAGGAAAGATGTTAATTAGCTCTCATTAAGACCTGCACTGCACAGCCGCAAGGCAGGCGGCAGGGAAGGGGAGCTGTGGGCAGGACGGGGCTGCTTGGACCACCTGGAGCGCTGCCAGCAGTGCCAGAATGCGCCCAGCAACTCTGCCCGAGCTGGGGAGAGCTGCAAGTGCTTCCTAGGAGCAGGACAAGTCTACGAAATGAGAGCAGCCTGGAATGACAAAAACTACATCCAGCAGCAAGAAGCACAAACTCCATATGCCCAGGGAGAAAAGGCTGCGGTGTAGGAACACTCACAGACACCCACAGCACGCCCCAAACGTTAACAATTCAACAAAAAGATTGCACTGATCAGCACCCTTGGAGCCCAGCTGCAACCAAACAACAGAGCAGTGGTCTCTCCCCACGCCAATAGAGAGGGAGCACTCAGCCCTTCTCCCAGCCTGCCGGTGAGACCACGGGAAGGGGCTGAGGTGGGAGTGAAGGAGAAGCCCTCTCTCCCAGCAGGGCACTGATGGCACTGAAGCGCGGAGCACTGCAACCGGCTCGGTTCCCGGGGAGGCTGCCAGGCAAGACTGGGCTGTGCGTGCAATGTGGGGATCGCCCCACCGTGCCTGGGAACGACCCGGGAGCCCACTGGGAAAGGTTCCCACGGTGCCACCCATCGCCTCCCACTGCCGGGAGCAGCACCCTGCTCGGAGCAGTGCCGGGAACGGGGGTGGTGGGGCTGGCACTCAGCTCTCCACTGCTCTCTGTAGCACACAGAGGCTTTGCACAGCCTGCAGCAGCTCCTGCGCCCGCAGTGCAGACCCTGCGCTCACAGCAAAGCACACAGAGGCACATGGCTGCTGCGCAGCAGTTTGGAGACTGTCTGAGAGTGAAGCAAAGGGCCTCCAAAGCACCCGGCTGGCACCAGAGCTCTTGAGCAGGGCAGCATCCAGAGCTCCAGCACGCCTGGCTCGGCCGGGCTGACACAGGGGGGAATGCGGCAGGCACAGCAACAGTTCATCCCACAGATAAGGGAGAGAGAGGATGAGTTTGTGGTCCCTCTGCAAGCTGAGGGCCCTCTCCCCACTACCCCAGGTGGTACCTTAGGAGCTGTACCTCAGCCGTAACGCTGCCACACAGGCAGTGAGTACGCACTGCTGGCGTTAGAGGATTCACTCTGCAGTTGCTGAGACAACAAAAGGGAAAAACCACAGCCTCGTGACACAATCCCTCAGCTGGCAGCATCAAAACACAACCTTCCTGATGAGTCAGGAACTTGAGTTCTCTTGCAGAGCCAGGGTTTTGGAGCCCAGCAGATGCAACATCCTAATGGTTCCTTACACTCGACCACAGGGCTGACACGCTCATTCCCACTGTGGTTACTCAGGATGATGTGAAACCTGAAGTGCGCACACACACCGGGAGCCTCAGCCAGGAAAGGAATTATCACGGGGAGAAAGAGAATCCAGCCCTGCACTCATAGGAAAAATGTCAGTGCCTAAAACTTCCACTAGATGCATTTTTTCTTGCTCTGCAGAAGAGTCCAGGCACACATTTCCCAGCTGCAGCCACTGACCTGGTCCTTGCACCACAAATACGGAGTTCAGGCTGCACCAGTTGTGTCCAGTAGCACGGGTTGTCCTGCACTACTGGCCTGGGTCAACGGCTGCAAATCCCTGCCGAGCAGAGCTGAGAAGCTGCCCGCAGCCACTGCCTGCCCAGCCACACCTGGGAACTGCTGGGGAGCAGCATGGTGGCCACCAGAGGCTGCCAGGAACATCAGCTGCTTCAGATGGCAGCGGCCAAGGGATCAGACAGGTTCCCTGAAGCACAATGTGCTTGTGACTGTTTTCCTTCATTCCCATATCCTGCACATCAAATGAGCTCCTGGGCTCCCATGCAGGTCTCTGGCACAATTGCAGGAGATGGAAGCTGCTATGGAGATGTCAGTGTGCTGGCTGCAGCCTTGGGAACCAGAGAGCCTGGCAATGTGGCTCAGCCCCAGCAGGCACCACAGGGTTTGCTGGAGGAGGCTGGTTCATACAGGGAAAAGTGGGGACCTCTTCTTGAAAAAGCAAACCAGATATTCCCCAGCAGAAACAGAAGTAGGAAACGGGCTTGTTTCACCAGTTTTACATTTTCTGTGATCTCGTCTTGTGATCTCCACCCACGGTCTCCCCATTCAACCTCTGCCATTTCCAGCTGCCTTCCTCGTCTGCTGAGCATCACTGGTCCTGCCACACTGGTTTCACTACACCGGCTCACCTGAACCCCACCTCACCGGCTCGCTGCAACCCCACCTCACCGGCTCACCGCACTTCCACCACACTGGCTCACCAAAGCCACACCACACCAGTTCACCACACCAGCTCACTCCAACTACCCTGCACGGGCTCACTGCACTAGCTTACTGCTGGTGGGCTCTGCTCCTTTCCTGCACCCAACACAGGGAGGCAGCACAGGGGCATGGGATGTTGGAGCTTCGTCCCTTCCAGCCACGAGAAGGGATACTCCTTTCCTTGGGTGACCATTTGCTTCAAATCCCCCTGCTCCCAGAACGAGCATTTGTAAGGCAATGTTTTCTCTCCCTTACTCAGAAGTGTTTGGACATTTAGCACCTCTGTTGCCATTGGATTTGGAGGCTGAGTCATTTCTAGGGGGTTTCATCTGGAGTCCTTCCATGAAGGAAATCAGAGTTTGAAAGGCAAGCTGCTTTAAAGTGCTTTAAATAAAACAATCCAAAGCAGAGGCTTTACTTCCTTCCCCTTTGGCGAAGGCTGGGAGACCTGACATCAGCAATGCCACGCTTGCAGCCACTGTACAGCAACAGCCTAGCAAAGGAGGGGTGTGTGTGATCTTTTTCTCTGCATTCAGCATCCAGGAGTGGTTTGGCTGATGCCCTGTGCCCCTGCCATGGGCAGCCCTCTCCCCTCAGCCCACACCGGTGGCTCAGGGTTTTGTCCCATGGGCCAGGGTCTGACCCTCTGGGCTGGAGGATCTCCTGTTGTCCCCCTGCAGCTGCACCCATGGCCCCATCCACCACCGCAGCACCCAGGGCCCCGCGCCGGCCATCCAACAGTGCTAGCTAAGCCAAGAGCAGGATTAATCTGCCCAGCGCCGGGTTCAGGGCACCCAGGCCGTTTGGTTCAGCTCCCTGGGTGCAGCTGTGCAGGCTGCACAGTTGCTCTGGGCTGGCAGGGACATAAAACGGCTCCAGGGTCGCAGATCCTGAAGCAGATATGCGGAGTGGTACGACACACATGCCACAGGCTCCCCCTCTGCGGTGCAGCGCAGCAGCCACCGTCACTTGCCATGGAATGAGACAGACAGCAATTCCGTTCTCCCAGCAGTTCACAGCCTGCTCCCTTTTCAGGGCAGCACAGGCCAGCTTTGTCTTTGCAATGAGTTCTCTGTGGAGCAAAGGCAGCTTTGGGAGCAGCACCTGCCTGGATCGGGAGACACACTAATGCTCTGGGCTAGGCGTGCTCCCAGTCTACCTATGGAACTGGGAAGTGGGAGGGAAGCACCGCACCACCATCCTCCCCAAGGCCTGGCAACACGGAGTAGGGATGGAGCCATGGAAATCCTCCACAAATTATCTGCTGAACCGGGCATGCGAAACTCTATCTGTGAAAGCTCAACACTGTTAAATACCCTATGGGATAGCAGACTGGCATCCAAGGAACCTGGCTCCTCATGCTGTTTAAACACCATCAGCACAGGGAAATTCCGAGGGAAGAAGAGAATTCCTCAGGTACAGAAAGTTTGCACCAAAAAGCAGACAACTTACCGATATTAATCTCATCATCCGTTAGCGTGTCACCGATAAAGTCGAACTGAAAGGACTGCAGAGTCTGGGAGAATTTCTGTACGGCCAAAGAGTAACCTGGAAAAGGAGACAGCGATAAGGCTGCATGTCTGCGGTTACACAGAAACGGCTGAAAACTCAGCCTGAAAGGAACAGATGATGGTGAAGTGGTGAGAAAACCCATGGGCATCACGAATTTAAGCAGTTCAGAAAATGCTGCAATGCTGACAATCATTGGAGGCTGCACAGAGCATTTGCTTTGTTTTCCTTTCCTTCTCAGCGTTGTTGATGCTTTGGCAACAGCAGTGGATGCACCGAATCGGCCAAATGGCCGAGCAGCGGCCCCGTGTCCTGCTGCGGCAGGAACAGACGTGTCCCCTGCAGGAAAGCCCGCGGCTTCAAGGGCAGCATACACTGAGGAAGCAGGGCATGGGCAACAAAACAAGAGCAAAGGAATAATTTAATACTTTGATTTACATTGCTGTTTTCCTCAGTTTTGGCCTCTGGTAATAGCCACGGTCCCTGGACTCCTCTGTGGGGCTGCATCGGAGACGGCACTTTTTGAAACCCGGGAAGCTGCAAATGTGGAAGATGCAATGGCCCAGTTGATACTGTGCACCCAGCTCACACCCCCCTGCAGTGCCAAACTGGGGCAGGGATCACTGAAACAGCAGCTCTGGGTACACACGTGGGGGTTCAATTTATCTGTTTAAAAAACTAAGACACACACAATGACTTTTGAAGTTGTTTGTTAAAATCTGGGGGGAAATAATGGCCAAAATTGAGGTATGAATGAATAAGGAATTGTGTTGGCACTGTACAGGCTGCCCCTGCCTCTCCAGCGGATCCATGTGCATTTTTGTTTGTTCTTTTCCGTTGCAGACTTGGCGACCAAAGAACTCATCGCTACGGTGGAAAACACAGGGGTTTCGGAAACACTGCCACGAAGGGGAGAGAAAAATTGGACAATGCTGACCTGGATGCTGGGAAAAGCAATCAAGTGGCCCACGTGGGATCCCGGCAGGTCCCCAGTCTGCTCTGTGTCCCCAACCTGGGGTCAGGAGCACCCCGGGAGCCCCAAGCCATGTGGTAGCCAGGGACAGCCCAGCCCCTGGCCCTGAAGCGCAGACGGTCCCCGATTCCCCTCAAAAGCTGCCTTCAGCCTCTCCTCTGACAGGTCAAACCTCTGCTCCTGAATGGGCAGATTCAGGCCTGAATGTCACTATTTAGGCACAGCTGCCCGGGGACTGAGAGCACGTAAATGGGTGAACTCCAGCACTGAACGATGCCATTGATTTGGTGGAAGCCCTCAGCGAATAATCCACCCTCAGTGCCCGCAGCATCACTTCGGGCCAGGGCCGGAGGCTCCCATTCCATTGGGGGAATTCACTCAGGGGAATCTTTGTTCATTCCCCTGCCAACCTCATCATTTTCCCCGGATGCTGCCGATGGCCTCTGCCCAGCCCCTCCTTGCTCCCCAATTGCATTTTTTCAGGGGTGAACTTCAACTGTCCCCTTTAAGGCACTCTGACCCAGCGCCAGGGCCCTGAGCAGCCCCTCGCATCCCACCCTCCCACATCCCAGTACGGGTCCATCACTGTCCCTGCCTGCCCTGGTTGGTGTCTGTCCCTCTCTCCAGCATCCATCTGTCCCCCTCCACGTGCATCCCCCGGAGCACGGCTGCACACACAAATCCCACTCACAATGGGGTTGTGCAGCATTTTTCCACGCCGGCTGTCAGCACAGCGTTTGGCCCCAGCATCGGAGAAACGGTCTTTGGCGAGCTGCTGCCTTTGGGATTTTATAGGAACAGGAGCCAGAGCACAGAAGGGTTTGAAAAAGCCAGACCCATTCGATTTTAACCAGAAAAACAAACCAGCATAGCTGATTTCAGTTACATTTTCTTCTCAAAACATTTTCTGCCTTGAAAGTTTATTTGCTGTTGTCTGGCTGAAGGAAATCCAGGTGGACATGCAATAAACCACAGCTCACCTGAGCTTAACAGTGGCAAACAGATGAGCACCCCTTCTTCAGTCCAGCCCTGTTTGGCCTGGCTCGGGGTAAGGGATGCTTTTCATTTTGGGGAGCCCTCTCCATCCTCACCTTCAGCAAAGGTGGGTGTAGGGAGCCCCAGCTGCAGGGAGTGACCATGTGCATCCACCCCACTGCCCGGGCCAACAGTGGCCGGAGTCGGACAGCCATTCCCATTGTCACACACTGGGGTGGCAGCCAGGACATCCTGGGAGTGGCTGGGGCACCATGCACAAACCCCATCGTAGGGAAATATGTGGAAGATGTAGGGTTAGGAAAGGAGAGGAGAAGCTGGAGGGAGAGCCAAGGCTCGAGGGCCTGGCGTGGCTCCGGAGCAGCATTAATGGAAAGCAGGTTCCTCTGGAGGAGCGTGACTCGTGCTCCTACACGTACAGAGCCTTGGCTGAACACCGGCTTCTGACAGACCCTCCAGACACAGGCAGGACAGACAGCACCGGGCACTGCCGAGGGTCTGCGGGTGTTACCGTAACAATGGGGCATTTACTGGGATGACTGGGAGCGAACCCTGCTGTGACAGCCACGAGGGGACAGAGGACGCCCATGGCTGGGGCTGTATCCAGCAGCCAGGACAGCACTGGGGTCGATGCAGAGCACCCCCAGACAGAGACACCAGGTGGGAAGCCGTGCCTTCCCTTGGTGGTACTGGAACAGTGGTGTGGGGACACCAGGGGACAGGGAGTGAGGGATGAGCTGCAGCTGCAGGAAAGCAGCTCAACAGCAGGAAGGGGCCACTGCAGTCACTGGAGCTGGGCAGGAAGAGATCAGCTGTGTGGAATAACGGGGCTACAGCCCCATGCTGGGAGAGATAAGCTCATATTCTCCCTCCTTTTAACAGGCACTTGGGAGCTTTTTCTCCCTGATACAAACACACGGCTGCCAAACATCCTGCTCTGTACACCCAGATCCTGGCAGCAGGACGAGAACGTGGGCTAGAGAGGGTCTGCCCTGCTCCACAGCCCCAGGAACGCCTGCAGAGAGCCAGACCTTCCCCGCCAGGGACATCACCGCAAACAGCTCACAAAGCCCCACCACCGCCCACCAGCTCCCCAAGGACCCTGCCTGCTCTTGGTACAGTTCAGCCCGTTTCCGTGGAAACGCTCCAAAACGCATTGCATTAGGAATCCTCTAGGACTCTTCCTCCTTACAGCGTTCAGCAAGCGATGCCAGCTGTCACAGTCTGTGGCCACAATAATTTACTCTCCCATTGACAATGAAGTCCCATCTCTCTGCACAGCTCAGCCGAGTGGTGCCTGGCCGGAGGCACAGAGCAACAGCCGCGGCACACAAAGAACTCCGGGCTGTGTCTCTGTGTGTCCAAACACCCCTCAGGACCGCAGTGATTGAAGGATGTGCCCCACAGAGAGCATGGATTCTCATTTCAACCTGTCACAGCATCCCCAGGTAATCCAAGATGAGCATCAAAAACATTTTGTTGTCTTTGCAAAACCCACGGGCTGCTGAAAAGGATCACAGCCAGGAGACCTTAACCAGGCTGTGGTTCTGCTTTTCGTCCCTCTGATTAGAATTTAAAACTGAAGAGAACCATGGCTGCTGGCCAGACACAGCCCCACACAGCCCCTCATGCTGCGGCTGTGGAACGGGGCAGGGAGCTGTCGCTCAAGGACCCACAATACTTCAGATGCCCCAGATGAAAATCTTTAATCACTGATTAAATAAGTGACCCTCCTCAGAGTAGGGTCACGCTTATTTAAGTCTCTGTCTGTGTGATTGCAATGGTTCACCAAGAGAGGAAACAGCATCCCTGAGTAAACGTGAATGGCAGCGCCAGTGCCCACCCACTGACAATGAACCACAGTGCAGAGGTGTCCTGCACAGAGCAGCTCACCCAACAGCTCCCACAGCCCATCCTCATGACTGCCCCTAACTTCCAACATCTTACTTAAAAGTTGGAAAACCATGGAAAACAAACTGATTTTGAGCTACAGTGATGCAAATAAAGAGACCAAAGGCAACAAGGAGCTCCATTGTTGGGTTTTTCTTTCCTCTTCTCCAGCTTGAAAACAGAAACATCAAACTAACCACACATTTCTTTTTCTTTCAAATAAGCAGACAAAAGGCATTAAGAGTTTGTTCTGTACTTAAACAAGAGTGGTTTAGGCCAAGGACAAATTTTAGGGTTAGGATCTGAACTCTGAAATCCATTTTTTTCAGGGAGGTGTTGCCAGACCCTGCTGTGCAGCAGCTGAGGATGCAATGAAATTTCTTCCCAGTGCTTGGTCTCTACGGGACATGTTTTTCCCTCTTTGTGGAGAGCAGAGCAACAGGACACACAAAACACGAGCAATACCATGTTCTCCTCCAGCATGCAAAAGAGAGGGCTGTGATCCCTGAAGGGAAAAGAATGTGCCCATTGTTACTGACTCCCACTGAAGAATTTCCCAGGGAGTTGCATCACGGAGATGGAGTGCATCCACACTGCCACCCCGGAGATGAGGTTCTGGATGCAGTACCCGGCCCATCACTTCCTGGGGATTCTCTGTGCTTGCAGCAAAGCTTTAGGGGCCAACACACAACATGTTTGGCCGAGGGTTAAGATTCCGTTCTGAGCTGCTCAACAGGAGCTGAACAAATGTCACAGAGCAGAATCACTGAGATGGCAATGCTAGCACAGCCCTTTGGTCCCCATGGACCAGAATCCAATGGCAGGGCTGGCTGCTGCTGCACCTGCACAAATTCCAGCCCAGCTGGTGTCCAAATCCAACCGTCACCACACAGGGAATGGCTCAACACCACCCTGGAGCAGACTGAACCTGAGTGACCAGCAGAGAGCCAGCTGAGAACCGGAGCACAAGGGGACCAGTGCCTGTCTCCAGGCACCAGCGCCCGGTGAGCCGTGGCTGCGTTGGCTCGGCATCGCTGCAGGAAACGGGGCCGCAGTTCAAGCAGGCAGGTGAAAGTAGAGTGAGGCTGGCAGGCTCTACCTGCTGCACCTATTTGTATCCTTATTTATATCGATGGAGATCAGTCATTTTTTCTAACAGCCCTCCCTACCCCTGGGGACAGGGTGTAGGGATGTGAATAAAGAACGGACTCTTTGAAAAATCAAATAAACCCAAGAAGCTGAGCCATGAGAAGCAAATGAATTATCTCCTGTGGGAAGCGAGCTGCCGAGGAGGGGCTGAGCAGCCCACATCCTGGGGGCACTGGGATGCCTCCTGCAAAGCGGCTGGAGGGTAAGGACAAGGCAGAGCTGCACAACCCTCGCTGTGCTTCGGGCCGCCTGGTGCTCGCTGGCTCCGAGAGCAGCAGAGAGAGCTTTTGGCGCGGCTGCTTTGGCGCAAGCGGCGGGAGAGGGTGTGCTCCAAGAGCCGCGGCTCCCTGCTGTACAAGCAGTATGAACACAGGGAAAACAAACACGAAAACAACAGCCTCTTATCCGGAGCAGAGCATCAGCAATCCCCACAGAGATATCTTATGATCTGCAGAGCCATCGGATGCATCTCATTCCAGCTTTCCAGCAGCCACCCTTCCTGGCAGGGCCAGGCGAGCGAAAACCCAGTGCTTTCGCAGGCGGCTTCAGCGAGTGAGCGCAGCCAGCGGCTCGCTGCCCCGGCACGCGATGATTTCAGAGTTTCCTTCGATAAGGGTGCAGAGAAGGTCGGGCAGGAGGCCGATGAGTCACACACCGTGTCAGGGGAAGGCTTGCGAGCAGCCTACGAGCGATCCAAAACGCCTCAGCATAGGGAGGAACGCGCATCCCTCCTGCTCCAGGGCTGGGAGCTGCTGCCAGTGCAGACACGGCCAGTCCTGTGCCAGCTGGCACCACCTGGGAGCATTCCTGGGCACCTTCACCCAAACAGCACTGGGGTGCCCAAACCTCCTGCCCTGCAGAGCTCTGTTGGGAAGGCTTCGCAAGGAGCTACCCCACCTCTGGGCATCGCTGCAAGCCCCCCAGCCCATGAGGACTTGGGAGTCCTGTGCCTCCACCACGGAGGATCCCTGACTCCCCACAGGTGCCCGGTCCATCAGCTGATGGCACAGAAACAGGTCACGTCCCACATGCTCCATTTGCACTGCTACGGGGTTTAGTAAGGTTAATAAAACTGCTCTTGTTTTAAACATATCTACCCTCAGTGCTTCACAATCAGTATTGGCTGGAGGAACAGGACAAAAAGGAGGAAGAACAGTCTGCAGAGCACAACCTGAATTCTCATAAGCTTTATCTCAGGCTGCTCGGCCTCTCTTATCGTCACTGAACAACTCGTGACCGCATGTTCACCTGCATGGAGAATTCGGTGACAGAAAGGACACCAGGCACAAGGCAGAGTTGGAACAAGTCACAGGAGGCAAAAGCCAGCACGGCCTGGGCATTGCCATTCCTGAAGAAGCTCAGCTGGCAGTGGTGAGGAGACTGCAAGGCAAACCGAAAGACAAGATGGGTAAATCCACCATCTCCAAACCCAAACAAGAGGTTTCCAAAAGCTTTGGGCTTCAGATGCATCAGAAACTCAAATTCCTGTTTTCCACAGTTTAAAGATTTGTTTGATACTCAGCAAGTAAAATACCTGAGCACCTGCTGCCTGCTGTCTTTCAAAGGAGCTCTCACTCTGGGGTGTTCAAGGTCTGTAAACAGCGCTGCTGCGCAGGGAAGGAACTTTTGTCCTTTTCTTCTATAAAACTCACCCTCTCAGTCCTCTCCCTTTTGGGAACTTGGCACTCCTGCAGCTCCGGGCAGAGGGGACCCACAGAGTCCTGTGGCACAGACGTGTTCTCCAGGCAGGTCCATTATGGCACAGGGTGGAGAAGCAGCATGGCCAGGAGGTTTCCAGCATGGAATGAGCAGGGCTGCTGTTGCCACTCTGTGAAGCCAGACTGACACGCAGAAGGACAGAAGTCACCCGGGAAAAGCCTGTGTGTGGACTAGCAGGGACCTTAAAGCCCATCTAGTTTCATCCCATGGGACACCTCCCACCAGGTAAGGGTGCTAAAATTAAAATATTCCAAAAATTCCTCAAGGAAAAAGGCAGGAAAGCTGAGTCTCCGCAGGGTGAGTCAAGAGGAAACTCTCTGGTCAGCAGCAGGGCCGCTGAGAGTCACGTTATAAAACCTGACTAACACCCACATCCTCCCAGGGAAGGAGCCAGGAGAGGCAGGAGAGGATGGATGAAAGCTCGCTGTCGGTCTCACACGTGGCAGAAGAAAAAATACGCTTAAACATATGAAAGCAACTTAACCTCCAGCCCTGGCCCCGTGTGCTGGCGTAGGCAGGCGAGTCCTTAGGAAGTGTCTTGCGGCGCTGATGGGGCTGGAAAAGGCCATCATAAAGTACTGAACCTTGGTTTGGGTTAAGCTGGCACTGGGCTGGCCCCCAGCCCCACTCGCCGGCACCTGGTGCTGCTGCAGCAGGGGCTGCCGAGGGGTGGGAGAGACCCCAGACGACGTTCCTGCCCTGAGCTTCCCATCTCCAAACCAAGCAGAAACCAAGCAGAGACCAGCAGATCCTGGGATCCCACCACCCTGGCTGGGCCGGCAGACCGGCTGCGGCAGGGAGCTGAGCGACACCACCCAGGGGCTGCCCCTGGAGTAGGGCACCCTGCAGCTCCTGTGGGAGCATCCAGCCAGGAGCCACACGGTCAAGCAAACGTGACAGCACCAACAGGCAGAACGAGCAAACTGCTCTGGCCTGGGGCAAAATCAAACCAACACGCATCAACGAGCCTCGAACAAAGGGGTGGAATATGGATACGCCTCAAAACTGGGTGAAACAAGGGGTGGGGTATGGGTACGCCTCAGAACTGGGGTGAAATAAGGGGTGAGATAAAGATATGCCTCACAAATGGGGTAAAACAAGGGGTGAGATGTGGATACGCCTCGCAGCTGGGGGAGGCAGATACTGTGTATACTCCTCGTCTTTCCTGCCTGCATCTGCAGATACAGCTTTGGCAGCTGGGGAAGGGCTGGCTCTTTGGAGGGTTTTTTTGTTCGTTATTTTACTATCGTTGTTTCATTCTGGTTAGGGCATGTCTGGTTTAGATTTGCTCCAACTTGGAGTCCTGGATTCCGTGCACACTGCCTACAGTCCTAGAAAATGAGCTGCTTCGTTGTCTCTGGCTGCAGAAACTCCTCTTCCTACCTGTCCCAAGGACACCACAGCACGTGGACACAGAGCAGTGCTGGCAGCACGCGAGCTGAAGTCCTCAGCACACAGAACCTTTCTGTGAGCTGAGCATCTCTTCAGAGTGGCTGCAGGGGATGGGAATTTGAACTCCTGCTCCACCCAAAGGCAGAGACACCAGCCCAGAAAGGGGGAAAAAAGGTGAAGCAATTATTCCAGCGGAAGTATCACATTTGGTGGATATTGTTATGTTCATCCTTTTAGGTCAAGGACACCAGAGTACTTCGGTATCACTTCTGGAAATGGCACTGCGTGTTATCAGTGCTGTGGAACGCTGTGGTCTCTCCAGTACACAGGTACACACACACAGTTCAGTTGGTCACAGCCTCCCAGAGTCTGTGTGAACAGCTTCCAGGTGTTCCTGCTGTCACCTTTGCCAAAGGTGGTGCAAACCACAGCCTGCAGCGCTGTGGCAGGGATACACAGGAGCGCATGGTTCTCCAAATCCTCAAGGAGACATTTTTGCTCTATCACTGCCCGCTTCTCTTCTGAGAAGAATCCTGGTTCACAGCTAAATGAGCATTTCCTCAGTGTCTGTAACTCACTGAGCATGATCAGTTCAGGTCTAGGAGGTGTCTAAGGCATACATCACCCTAAAATGTCTCTTCAGACAACTGGGGCTGAGAAGTCAGAATAAAATGTTAAAAGTTATCAGCAGCAATTGGAGCCCTTCCTGGATGAACCTCCCCAAGAGGCCAGAGAAGAGCAGCAAGCAACAGACATGTACAAGGAGAACACATTATTGCTAGAGGGGAGTGATGGATTTCCCAGCAAGTCATTTTTCCCTTGCTGAAGTCCAGAGACAGCTGAACCAGAGGGGAGTGATGGATTTCCCAGCAAGTCATTTTTCCCTTGCTGAAGTCCAGAGACAGCTGAACCCTTGATGCTACGGTGCAGTGTGCTAAGGCAGAAGGTGTCCCTCCAGCAGCAAGCCATGCCCTTCTGGAGAGTCAGCCCAAGGCAGCTCCTCCCAGTGCCACCAGCACGGGGAACACCAGGTCCTCAGCAAAACAAGAGACTTCAGTGATGCTCGAGTGGGAAAGCACCAGTAGACAGGCTACAGATCTGTGTCTGTGTTCCTCCTCGGTAATGCTCTCCCCAGCCACCCTCATTTGGGAAGCAACTGATGATGCAGTGGGGCTGACGTCCAGCAGAACTCAGCTCACTCCAGACAGAAGAGTTTGGTCACTTGCTCCATTTGCAGCTCTGGGCTCAAGTACCTCCAAAGCTGGAGTAAGGAGAGCACCATCCAGATGCAGGGTCAGCAGACTGGCTGAGTTAATGAGGCCATCGAGCCCTCATTCAGCTGATCACACCCAGCCAGGGCCAATTCTTTGTTTTGAGAGCCATTCCTACCAGTACAGGGTCTGATCCTGCATCTGCTCAAGTCAAGGTTTGGGTACTGCCTGTTGCTGAGGTGCAGCACCAGGAGAGGGCACGGACACAACCAGAGGAGAAAGAAGAGGAGCAGCTCTCAATAGGTCAGATCTACTCAACAGCAGCTGTATTACTGCCCCTAGGCTCAGGAGCAGCCTCCTCACACTCGCTCAGCCAGGGCATCAGAGAGACTGCTCATACGAGTCTGGTTTGGACTCAATTCCCGGCTGTTCCAGGCCTTTTCCATGAGACAGAAGAGCTCTGTGCATCCGCACGGCCAATTTCTGTGTGCATCTTCATTAATGTGCCATGTGCTGGCTCACAACGAAGCTGTCTTTGTGGGACAGGACAGGATATTGTTGCTGCAGGCCCTGGATGCCAAGCTCTGCCGGGAGCACAGAGCTAATGTTTGCCTGGAGTGCCGCAGCCTCTCCTGTGCCAGCACAAGGGCAGGCGTGGGACAGCCTGGCTTCCCTTCCCCCTTTTCCGGAGGAGCCTTAGGTTTGTTTGGACATGGGCAAACCCCTAAACCAGGCTCTACCAGACTGCACGAACAGACTGAAGCCTTGGAATCAGCACGTGGGGTCTGCAGGGCAGAGAGGCCACAGCAGGGTTGCTTCGATCTCACTGAAATACCGCGTTCTGTGGACACTCCGCTTCCCACACTCCAGGTACCACTAAGGACCTCTAAGAACAGCACAGACATCCGTTGAAAGCAGGTCTGCCACACTGAGGACCACAGACCCTGAGCCCACAGGTGAATTCGAACTTCCACACCCAGGGAATGGTGCTGGATCTGCAGGGAGGAGGGTGACGGCGGCATCTTTCCCTGCATCCCTCGTTCCCCCCTATTCTAGGAGCAAAGCCCACTTAATCCCTTTTGTCACAGACTGCCGGGTGCTTCACAAGCAGCAGTGCCTCTACGCATTCCTTTACTGTGTTATCATGCCAGGATAAATCACTGGCACTATGGGTTGGGCTGGTGAGCTGATGTGCAAAGTCAGAAGCGACCTGCAAAGTTTCACGCAGTCCAGAAATCAAGTTCAAAACCAAGTATGCAACATTTGCATGAGAGCTCAAAGCTCTTCCAGCTTCAAAGGATCGTTTACACCATTGCAGCACTCCTACATCAATGAAAAAAGCCTCAGCTCAGCATTGCTCAAGCTCCATTTGATGTATAAACGGCAAGAGAAGATCAAAGACCAGGGAGGAACTGATGGGTTTGCATTACCACACATGCAGCAGCAAGCAGGAGAGATTCCACAAACGCCACCATACTGAGCCATGGAAAGAAAAAGCTGTGGAGTCATTCTTACAACAACCATGACACTACACGGCCACCTTCTCCTGACACCCGTGCTCGTGGCCTTGAGCCTGCAGTGAGTCTTGTCTACAATGCCAGTGCCGGCCACCACGGCACAGGGCTGCGAGCACTGGGACACGGCCAGTCTGCTGCCAGGGATGGAGCCCTGGTGTCTGCACCGGGCGCTGGCCGGTCCGGGGGGACGGACACCAGCCTGCAGGGATGGATGGACAGCAGCCTCCATCCCCACCAGGGCCAGGCCACGCGGGCTTCAGCCCCGCCAGCACGACGTATGGGACCAGCATCATCCCTTGGCGCTGCCAGCGACTCCGCATGCTCCTGGCACGAAAAAGAAGGGAAGCAGCCAACTTTACAACAAAAATAACTCCCATTTCTCTCTCACAGTAACGCATTCGCTATCGGTGGCTTTCACGCCCAAGATTATTACAAATGAACAATATTTTCCTCTGCCTCAGTCAGTTCAATTTCTCATTCAGCCCCACCCCACCGCTGCTCAGCACCCGGTGCCCCATGTACAGTCGCCTGGTGGGGGTCTGTCAGTCAGCAAGAGACAAATCCACACTTCCAGGCAGCAACCGTGTGGCTGGGATTGCACGAGGACCCATGCTGGGATGTGGGGAGTGCACGGCACGTGGGAGGGCTCAGCCATGGGATTTTATTGATCTCCGTGTTGTGTCAGAGCTGCATGGGTGGGGTGGAACCAGCTCCTCTTGCAAGTCAAGAGGGTTCAGTCTCGAAGCACGCACCTCACTGGGGTAACGGCCCCGCGTCAGGCAAAGCCCTGAAGCACTCACAGCCCTGCAGGAGGGGAAACTGAGGCAGGCAGCGTCCCAGGGCAGCTGAGCCCCCTCAGAGCGGGACAGCGCCACCCAAACCACGTGTGCACGTCTTCCCCTTGGCACGAGCTGCGGGATCCCAGCATGAGCCACGGCTGCTGCTGGAGCCCCCCTTCCTCCCTGCTCCCACACCGAGTCAGCGTGCCGGAGCTGCTCCTGGCGCTGCCCCATCGCACGCCCAGCAGAGGCAGGGCTTTCCAGGGATGGGTTCCATCTGGCCCTCGAACATCTGTGCTGGGCAGAGCTCTCCCTACGGATTCTCCAGGCAGAGGAGTAAGAGGCAGGGAAGCCCTGCGGCCTGGGAAAGCACTTACCAGCCAGGGCTCCAGCCCTTCCCTGGGATGAGGAAGGGAATGGGAAGGGCAGCTCAGCTTTTCATTGGAAACATGAAGGGAAGCCAAAGTCAGCAGAATCCAGCAGAGGAGCAGCAGCTCCGGTGCAGATGGATTTCCTACATCCACCCATCACAGGTTCCTGTTGCCCCAGCCTCCCCATCTGGGAGCCCAGGAGCAGCAGTTTCAGCTCAGCAGCCGGTCCAACCAATACTCCTGAGCTGTGTGGACAAATCTCCATGCAAATCTCTACACTATGGCATCTCCAGCAGGAAGGGGGACTTGTCTCTCTTCTCCCCCAGGACAATAGATGGACACCACAAGCAGGATTCCCCGAGCCCTCACTCATCTTCCAGAGAAAGTACCAGTGTTTGCACCACACGTGTGTGCCAGCACACGATCCCCTTGGGGATGGGGACTGAATAACACCTCATCCACATCAACAGGAATTCTCCGAGAGGGTCCTGGTCAAAGCCAGCCTTGCCCCCTCTGGGTACAGACACCGGGAAATGAGCCTGGAGTAAAGCCCTGGCTGCCTTAGAATTGCTCCCATGGCACATCCCAGCCCGGTCACCCTTGCAACGATTCCCACCGCTGCCCACTGCCACGACGGGTTTCGATCTGGGAAATGGAGGGCGGACGTGCATGAGTAAAACACACAAGCCAATTAATTAAAAGAGTGTTCCTACCAGCCAGACCTGTACCCCTGGAAGCATTCATTTACAATTCCACACTACCTGAATGGCTCATTTAACAAATTTGCACTCAAGCTCACACATTAATTTGCTACAAATACAATCATGGTGAATCAATCAACCAGTAAATGGGCTATGAAAAAGCCAAAAGATAACCCAAAATTTCCAAACAGAAGTCACCCAAGTAGCACTTAGCAGACATTGCATGCCTGGCTTGTGCTGCTGCCACAATAACGTGGGCTTTTCCTTTTTTAGCTTCTCAAGACTGCTAGAACACTCCTACTGATTTACTGCCTGGCTGAGACAACCTTAACTGCCCAGACACTTTCACACAAACACTGCCAGCACCAAGAACAGAACACCACACGCGCTCCCCACATCGCAGACAACTCAAACCCACCCAGCGCCCCCCAGCATGGGGTCCAGCTGAGCTCCACGTAACACCACACTCAGTTTTTTTCCCCCTATTACTTGGCAAACGGAAAATAAAAGACCATTTCGGGCAGCCTCAGACATTTCAGTCTATGTGGACTCTGTTCATGGCCGGTCACTGCAGCCCAGTGGATCCTGTCTTCCCTCAAAGGGAACCGGCGCAGGTGCCTGTGTTTGCATCCAGCCAGGCCGTGCAGCACTGAGCCCTTCATCCGGCCGCTTCCATCCCTGCGTCAGCCGAGGAGCCCGTCAGCCGCAGACAGCGGGTCCTGGACACAACTCCACACATGAGCAGAACAGGGGCTCTAGATCTGACATCGGAGTTTATTCATTAATTAATCAGTAAAGAGCAGATGCTACAGATCTGTAAAGCCACCAGTGATCCACACGCAGTGCAGTGAGTCAATGCCTTGGAACGACACGGCTAAAGGTTTAACCCAGAGGGAGCCTCACCCATCCGAAGGGTAGGGCGGAGGACAGGACCTCTGGACAGAAAACAGACAGGTCCAGTCGGAGCAATCACCATAATTAACCCTCTGCCCTTGATGAAGAAATCTCACTCTCCCTCCTAGTGGGATCATCATCATCATCACCTTTGCTTCCCAAGCTGTTGAGGGACAGAGCCATCCTACAGCTCTGCCAAGGGGCAGGAACAAATCATTAGACACCACTTTCTCCAGCCGGGAAACAAATTGTTCACCATCGTTGTGTCTCACTGGGAAGCAAATTGTTCACCATTGCAGTCTCTGGCCAGAAAGTGAACTGTTGGCCACTACTGTCTCCAACTGGGAAGCAAATTGTTCACCACCACTGTCTCCAACCAGGAAGCAAACCATTGCCCATCGCCTTCTCCAGCTGAGAAGCGAATCGTTGCCCATCTCTGTCTCTAACTGGGAGGCGGGACTCACCAGCCATCAGCCCCAGGTGTTTAGGCAACACACAGCAAGTAGCCCCCAATTCCTACTCACAATCCCACGTGGACAGGATTCAGAAGAAGGCCTGGAATTTTTTGCAGTGACTTGTCAGCTAACAGGGAAGGGACGAGGCCTCATGAGCTGGTGGAATTCCAGGCAGGAATTGGCCCCGCAGCCTCTGCAGTTGCTGCTCCAGCCCCACTCTTAAAAAAGCAAACAGTGCAAACCCACCCCCACCAACCTCCAGGCTTCCTTGGCTCTGGGGGTTATCTGTGCTGTCTGGGTGCTCTCAGCTTCCTCCTTCTCCCCTTCCTCCTTCCCAGCCTCACTGGGACTTGTCTGCTGACCCAGCAAAATCCCATCCCTGCTCCGAGCACAGCATTAGGGCTTAACAAACATGAAAAAGGGAAATGGCTTTGATCAAAGCGTTGAAGAAAAAGCAAAGTATTTAAATAAACAATTCTTAAAATTGCTTTGGTTTTCATTTTGTTTGGTTCTTTTCCCCAGACTGAGCAGAGATTTGGGTATTTCATAGCCCACTCGAGTGTCTTGCAGCCCTGTGACATCTGCAGTTCCAGTCACACCAGCTTTTGTCCCTGCTGTTTTCCAGGCGGGCATGCACCGGCTATTCCAGCCATGGCCTTGATAATGAGGAAGCTCGGAATTATTCCGAACAAAAGGGCAGCAGCTAAAGCTATCAACACCGACTGAAACCCAACCAGCTGGCAAGAAGCACAGCGTGTGATGAGAGCCTGCCCTGCTGGTTTGTTATTTGCCTCCGCTCGGCCCGACGCAAGCGCAGCACCCGCAGCCGCTGCACTGCAACACAGCCCAGGCTGCAGCATCCCATGGGATGGAGGGCTGGGGACCAAGGGAGCTGTGCTGCCCCATCACCGGGTGTGTGTGGGGCAATAATCGTGTGTCTTCCCAAAACATGAGATTATTCACCTTAAACGAAGGCAGTGCCAGTGCCGGATGAACACCGCGGAGGGGCAGGAGGCAGAGTCTGCTGCCCATCGCCTGCCAGCCCACCCCATCATGACGAGGTAAGCCCCAGGAGTGGGGTCCGGAGCACAGGGGCGTGGAGATGGCTGCCAAGAGCGGGCACAGGGGCACGGTGGGACAAAGACAGCTCCCAAGAGTGGGGCACAGGAGCACACAGGGATGGAGGCGGTTGCTGAGTGCGGGGTACAGGGGCACGGGCGGATGGATGTGGATGCCAGGAGCAGGGTACGGAGCCCAGGGAGGGATGCTGGCTCCGGGCAGGGTCCCCAAGCCCGGGCTGCAGGTGATGCTCAGCAGGGATCGGGCCCGCCCGCCCCGCACCCGCCGCCCCCCGTGCCGCTGCTCACCACGAATGGCGGCGATGAGCGCGTTGCCGTCCTTGATCACCTCCTTGATGAACTTGTTGGTGCGCTCCAGCTCCTGCTCGTAGCACTTGAGGCGCTCGCGGAAATCGGGGCTGTCCAGGTAGCAGTCACTGAACTCCAGCGGCGGGTGCCCCATGGCTCCGCGGCCCCGCTGCCGCCCGCGCCTGCCTCTGCCTCCGCCTCCTCCTCCTCCTTGTTCTCCTCCTCCTTGTTCTCCCCCCCGCCGCCCCGCACTGCCCTGCCAGGCCCCGCCCGCAGCTCCGCCCACCGCCCGCCCGGTCCCGACCACCGCCCACCCCCCACCCGACCACTCCCACGCTCACCGACGGCTGCCCGAAA